>JBAJFG010000008.1:0-454042 GCA_037903475.1 Ancylostoma caninum | reverse complement strand
TCCACACTTTTCGACGCCGGCGCACCCTTATCACACCGTTGGACCCGACTCCAGGCGTTTCCCCACTTATGGACGCCGGCGCACCCTTATCATTGTGGTGGACCACTCCAGGCGTTTCCCCACTTATGGACGCCGGCGCACCCTTATCACACCGTTGGACCCGACTCCAGGCGTTTCCACACTTTTCGACGCCGGCGCACCCTTATCACACCGTTGGACCCGACTCCAGGCGTTTCCACACTTTTCGACGCCGGCGCACCCTTATCACACCGTTGGACCCGACTCCAGGCGTTTCCACACTTTTCGACGCCGGCGCCCTTATCACACCGTTGGACCCGACTCCAGGCGTTTCCCCACTTTTGGACGCCGGCGCACCCTTATCACACCGTTGGACCCGTTGGACCAGCGCATTTCCCGTTTCCCCACTTATGGACGCCGGCGCACCTTATCACACCGCTGGACCCGACTCCAGGCTTTATTCGCACCCTATCACACCGTTGGACCCGACTCCAGGCGTTTCCCCACTTATGGACGCCGGCGCACCCTTATCACACCGTTGGACCCGACTCCAGGCGTTTCCCCACTTATGGACGCCGGCGCACCCTTATCACACCGTTGGACCCGACTCCAGGCGTTTCCCCACTTATGGACGCCGGCGCACCCTTATCACACCGTTGGACCCGACTCCAGGCGTTTTTCCACTTTTGGACGCCGGCGCACCCTTATCACACCGTTGGACCCGACTCCAGGCGTTTCCCCACTTTTGGACGCCGGCGCACCCTTATCACACCATTGGACCCGACTCCAGGCGTTTCCCCACTTTTGGACGCCGGCGCACCCCTACAGCAACAGTGGACCCGGTGTAGAACATTTTCTTCACTCTAGGCCACGCCCTCGAATTTCGTTTCACACACACTGACACACACACGTGACAGACAGACTAAGCCCGTTATTATAAGTCATGATAGTAGGCTTGATACGATATAGCTTTGTAATGCATCCGCTAAAAGAAACAGATAGAATGAGGTTGTAACATAAGTTTCCGCTGTTTTGAAATTTTCGATGAAAAATTTTCATAAAAAAGCAGATAACAACAGGTACCAATCCAAGCATAGTCTATAACAGTTGCTTTTGCCGTTTGCCGTTTTCACAGCAGGAGCTCGACTCCGCTGCTCCAGAAATCTGTGGACTGTGAGGCAAACTGTACTGAGTCGGGCAATGTTAGAGGTTAGATTTTGGCAAATTGTTTCTCGCTCATTCCGCAAAAGGCTGGTGTTTGTAGTCACAGTGGAAGACATTCTTATGATCTGACAATCGGCGCATAGTTAGAGCTATATTTACGCTACATAATGCATGATTGAAATTTCTTTTGCAAGTTCTTCGCTTCTCCGAAGAGTTCGACCAACTAAATTTAGATCCCCTCCGCAGTGTGGCCAAATGGTGCGATTCGCACAGAGCTCTTGGAACTTGTACCGAAAATCAACCGATTGGTGTTTGCAAATGGCTGGTGTTTGTAGTCACAAAGGAAGAAATACCACTTCAATTCGCTTCATCTCTAGAGAGAAAAACGGCATAATCAAAATTTTGGGCCACCAAGTTTAGTGCCCGTATCTGAGACCATTCGACAATAAAATGGGGAGGGAAAGTTCCAATGAGAATGAGAATGGCCTCGAGATTACTCGAGTAGTAATTTGGTAGTCGCATGCATTGCTATGGTGAAATTATTATTTGTGCAAGTGCGGTTACCGAATTTGCATTCTTGAATGGTTCACTCCGGAATTACGCAGTTACATTATAAGACGCAAAAATAGCTCTCATACATGTTGGCGGGATCATGAGCTTTAAAAAGATATCTAGAAGAGTGCGAAATCTTATCGGTATTCATTCATTAGAGAAAAATTTGTTACAACCTAATTAGTGGACCTGCACCATCAGATCCCTCGTGTCTCGTTCCACACCAGCGTGCTCATCCCATACGTTCAGAGCCACTATGTTTTTGGCATCTCCTAGCAGCGTACTCATTCTATGGCAGAAGATTTATTGGATGGAATTACCATCATCACTGCATTACCTGATATTAGTATGTGAATCCACAATACAGAGTGGGCCATAAATACGGTAACGCAGCAAAGTGCACATTGAAAAAGAATTGGTACGCAATTCGAAACAGAGTTGTATGTTTTATGCTTACTAGGTCATGTACAACATGATGCAACCCTTCACCTAGGGATATCCTCTCGGCACTGGACCCAAGATTCAAAGTAAGGTTATGACCGCGGCGCTCAAGTGGTTGGGGTTCAAGTCATCCAACATTTTTGAGGTGCTTGCCAAACTGATCCAAATTCCGAAGAGGTCGTGAACAAGCCCCGATCTCGGGGATCACCAAAGCCTACTTACCCCACTGATTGAGACCCAAGCAAACGAGTAGTTACTCAATGAAACCAATAGGACCTGAAACATTTTTTTGGCTGGGTTCTGAATCAAACATGACTTATGGGCCGGAGCACTATCCCTGTAAAACGTTGCGAAACGACATCTCAACAAAGTTTAACTTCAGGGCAAAACGGTTTCTTCAGAGGAGAAACGAGCGTTGTTATCGTATTTTTGGCCCACCCTGTATAAACGACTTTCCAATGGATAGGAGCGTACCCTTCACCCATGACACATCCCAAATCAGTGAATCCAATGAGTGACATATATACAGGCAACTCCAAATGTACGCGGATATATATAATACATATCTCCTTGAGACTGCTCGACAATAAAATGTGGAAAGAAAGTATCAAGAGAATAGGAATGGCCTCAAGATTACTCAACCCAAATTTGATTAGAATTATGCAACGTTATGGTCCACATATTATCCGTGCAAGTGCTGTTACCAAATTTGCATTCTTGAAGGGTTCACTCCAAAATTAATTACATTTTCAAAACAAGACGGAGAAATATGATTCGCAATGCAGAACATTCGCGAGATCATGCGCGTTAGAATGGTATCTAGATATGCGCGAAATCTAATCGTTATTCATTTAATAGGAACCTTTAAAAATGCCTTTGCGAAAAAGCGGAAACTTATGTAACAACCTAATAGATTTAATATGAGAGTATTCATTGTAGATCAGTGGACTGGCACGATGGCATTTTCTTATTCCCACCAATTCACTCTTGACACATTAGCAGATTTGCTGATTGACATCATCCTACGCTATTCGATACCATCACCCTCGTCATGCATAGTTGTAGCCCCGGGATGGCGTTTTACCTATCACTTCATAATGACATACGAGTACAGGAAGCAGAATGGTCACCTAGGAGGGCGTCAGAAAAATTGTGATTGTGATTACCACCACGTCTTGACGCAGATGAAGAAATAATATCACTAAAAAAATTTGATGTGAAAAATTAAGCTCATGATGTTTTGATGTGAAACAATAAACTATTAAACTTTCGATTATATTAGCTTGTTGAAAGTTGAAAGTTCTTGAACCAATTGAAAACACTTTTATTTTTTTTTCAAATTTTCTAACGACAACCTTGAATCATTTGAAGTATGCCTCATTTGCACCGATGGTCTTCTCCCAATATTTAGACAGATCGTAGATGCCGTTGCTCCAGAACGCTAGGGACTGGTCCTTGAAGAACTGCTCGAGTGCCTTTTTGATGTCATCGCGGGTTTGGAGTGCCTGACCATCCAGATGACGTTGGAAATGGGAAAAAAAGGTGGTATTCTGAAGAAGCCAGGTCTTGGGAATACGGTGGGTGTGATAGAATGGTCCAGCCGAACTTCATCAGTTCGGCGTTGGTCGTTCTTGCAATACGCGGCCGAGCGTTGTCGTGCTATGAGTAGACTTCGTGCTGCTGCGGCGCGCATTTCCGAGATTTCAGATTCCTCACTTGCTCAAGGTAGGCTTCGGCGATCACTGTGGATCCCTCAGTGGGCAGCTTCAGTACGCCTTGTACGCTCCACCAGATGAACCTTTTTGGGGTGCACATTGGGTTTGGGAACGTCTTCTGCATCCGCACCTTTGTCAACCCATGGGGAACGCCGTTGACGGTTACAATAGAGAATCCATTCTGATTCCCGGTGACGAGGTGCTCAAACTACGTGTGGGTGCGCTTGAGTATCAAGAGAGAAAGTGCTGTATCAGTGCGGCGGTCCATGTCGTGCCACATCTGAGCAGGTGGTACGCATCAACCGAGTTTTCGCACCTTGCCAATTGACTTCAATCCGCGAACAACTGTGGCTTGACTCGCCTTAAGAGCAACCGTCCCTCCTCGAGTGGTTTGATTCGGATCAGTTTCCAGCTGTTTCCGCAACAAGTTCAAATACAACTCCATCGAGCTTCCCGAACGCTCTTTATCTTCGATGGAATAGTCGACCGACGCCAACTTCGAGTGCCATTTGTAGACTGTACTTCTGGGGCGTGCTCCTTGTAAACTTCCTTAAGACGTCTATGATATCCGCCAGTTCTTGGCCAGTTAGATGGAGAAAAAGCACGACGTTGCGGAAGTGGAGTGGTGATAGCATGAATTTGCAAATTGCACGGCATGAAGCCAGGAAAGGAACTAGATCGGTATATTTATTAATTTGCACTTTCAAGAGAATTTTATGCTCTAATAAAATGTAGCTAACATGTTCATTTTCGTTAAATCTTCGCTGAGTTGTAATCTCTGGAAGTCATCACTACCAATTTGTCCGAGAACTTTCGACTCAAACTATTATTAACTATATCAACTATATCATTAATACATTCGCGACCTTACACTTTAGGCATGGTGTGTTACGTAGAACACGCGCATACGAACGTTGCGTGGATCCCATGCTTAACCGCTTGAGCACGTGGTCCCACGTGGTAGCAGTTTTCCCTTAGCCGCATAACACTGCAAATTGGCGCGAATCTGAGACCGATCGTTTTCTCTTCTGTGGTCGTCGTCAGAAGTGTTTCCAAACGTGCGTCGTCCGTTCAATTAACACTGATTTAAGTTTCTCTTTCTCATGTATAGTTCTCTTTGTTGTACATTCCAACCACTTATTTAAAAAAAGTTTGCGAGAAGCTCTGCTCTGCCCACTGCGTGTGTAGAAACCTTTAATATTTGTTGCTGTACCACTTCATACACTGCTAATTGTGACTGCTTCACGAATATATAACTCCGAATAGATCGTGCTCGCCCGGTTGAGCACGTGGTGCCACGCTTTGCACCATGCGTGTCAACCGATTGGGCACATTGTCGCGAATGTGTTAAGCATTTCGAAAAATCCAGCGACCCGTCCCCAGAGCGGGCTTCTTCGTCATCTCACCCTCCTTCTACATTTGCCACTGAACCTGTCGATCTTAAATATTGTAGATGGCGCCGCAACTCTGTCGGTGGAGAGAAGGCTCAAAAACTGTACGAAATTGAGACTTATAGGCTTTTCTGAGATTTTCCTCGCCTTATCTTCAGAATTGAATTTTGTTCCATGCAACACGCGCATTCACACTTTTACAGCCTAATATGCAGTAGTATGAACAGATAGAATCTCCGACATCAGGCGACCAGTCCGACAACACTGTCTCCTAAAGTACAGTGAGATAAATTCATTGTTGACATATTCTTCGCCACGACTTCATAAGAGTTTTTAGTGAACTTCAAGGTGAAATCTTGTGTATGAGGTTGAAGTTCCTCTATTTCTCAGAACTGGGACTGTAGTATAGAAGAGATGGCCGAAAGCGCAGCACAAGGATGTCCGGAAAAACCAGAACAACCACAATTGCCCGGCTATGGCATTCCCGGGGTTTTATCCGCATCGTAAGTACACCTGCAGCAGCAACAGAAAAGAACAATATGAACCCAATCTCTGGAATCGTGCTGCCACACCTTCAGGGAAACGATGAAAGCGGACTTTGATTGTAGCGAAGCTGCTGGAGCTCTGATTACAAAGTTATGGAATGATGGCGCCAAAATACAGAATAATACGAAAATACAGAAAAACAATGATGCGTTCACTCAGGTAAATTTCTTGAGGATCATGGCTTTGAGGCAAGTGTCCGAACTATGAAAATGACTTCTTAATTTATTACAGATGGCTTTCGATCTTTCTTCGGGTTTTGCATGTGCGCAGCAAACATGCGGGAAGAAGTATTATCTCCTTTGTTTCTATCAGAGAAAGTACGCAGCTCTTATTAATTCCCAGCGGTATCTACATATGTGTTTAAAACAAATTGCTGCAGTGCATTGGGGTACACAACACTCTACAAAAGTGGCAATTCATTCGCCGATCTCTGCAGTGGGTGCCGGCCGAAATGCCAGGATGCGCTATGTCGCGAACCACTCTCTCCTTGTAAGGTATTTCTGTTATTAAAAAAGATATCACGATAATAATGTCAGCTAGTCGAGCAGATACCTAGATAGTATTTGTATGAGAGAAGTATGGAATTTTAAGTGGATGTCGAATTTTTCAAGTGTTTAGTTTAACAGCCGATATCTCTGGAGTTCCATCTAGTCACTTTCTATTTTTTCTTCTTATTTATTGTCGTGAGACATCATCCACTTCTTTGATTTCTGACGAACGAGGAGGCATGGATCTGGTTTGTATATCATGGACCTGTGATGGCAGCTTATTCTAGACGATAACCAAATCCAGCTGTGTTCCTACAGCACAACTGAGTGTGTTCCAGTGGCGGACGCAGAAATTGGAAGGGAGGGGGGGGGACGTGGGAGATGTGCGATCTCAGCCGCTTTTGGAGCGAAGACGGAAAATAAAATCAATATAAACCTCAATTATAGTGATAAATAATCCAAGAAATTATTCAAAAAATTATAGTAAAAATAAACAATGAGAAATATGTAAACTAGTACAAGATTTCTATTTGTCCCATAAAGTTGTTCCAAAAATTTGGTGACCGGCTCCCGCCACTGGTATGTTTGTGCATGAAACGCATGCTCATTTAAACTTACCCAAAAAATGTCCCCAAAAATGTTTTTATGGGAATTCAGCAACGACAAACTAACAAGCTGCTTCATTCAGAGACTTTTACCCAGGGATATTGTAAAATACATTTTTATTAGGTGTCAGTAAAACAGACTCGACCCCTTAAGTGAAGCAATACCGCAAGCAGCTCTTTGCTGTTGAAGATAATTTCACCGTAAAAGATCAAATTTCTCAAATTGATAGTGGGACGAGGGTTTTAATATGAGATTGGGGGCAGAAACTAGGGAAACTAATCATATTTAAGCGAGCAGTCCAAGTTGGAGAGGCGGCCAGACACGTACAATATACGCAATTTATAAGGAGGATTCCGTATTCGAGCTCAACTAATGCTTAGTTTTGCTTATTTACTGATTTTCTAAGCATTTCGCATGCGTGAAGCTCTTGCACATACCTCAAGTGGCTGCCCCATAAGCTATAATGCAGTACAATATCATACGTTTTCGTTGCTCTTTGAAGGTAACGAGCTAGCAACATATTCTGATTGGAACAGCACATCCAACTTCTATGTATATTCTGGAGGAGTTGATTAATGCCTTTGCATTATAGTGGCTGATAAAGCAAGCAGCAAGGTCTGCGCCGGATGCAGTAAGGAGTTAAAGGACGACTTCAGGCTTACGGCTCTGTATATGCACAATTATTACAGGTGACGCTTCCATATGTACCATATTCACAATATGAGATCAGAGAGATAGGAACTGTATGATAAATGGGAGGTGAAGTGTTGCCCAAATGGCTGAAGTACTTGTGAAATTACTACACTTGAGGAAGGTTATTCGTCCAATACATTGACGGGCTTGCTTCTGCGTGCTGCTGCATTGATGATTCAGAATGCTTTCATGATGATGTAGTTCTGGGTGGAAGTGCTTCATTAATGTAAATTGAAGGAAATTCCAACAGATTTTATATTCATATATACTTAAAATGTTGCAGATTTGGTGCATAGAGCATAATCAGTGGACCACTAACATGCAAACGGTGTTTCTCTTGAATAAGGGCAAAAGGTCGAGACTATGAAGACTTTGGTTTTTTTTGTGCCTATCTCTGGAAAATGCCTACGGGCACCTACCACCTGCACGCGTTGCTTTAGGCTGTTTTGCCATTTTGTGTTTGGCAGGGAACCGCCAAACGCCAAAAAAGGTGCCCTCGCTCGCTTTGCCACCTTACTGGGCATGCTAAGTCAGAGCTGACATCCTGAGAAAAGACCGAGAGCCGCCGCCTCCTATACACTGCCTCATTGAAGCCTCACGCACGCGGCTGGTAATTGTTGCGCTGACGCCATTGTCAAGGTGAATGTCTGTAACTGGGGAAATTACCTAACAGCTCCTATAAGGTCGACTTCTTTTATTCCACCACTAGACGATGTACCCGGCTTCGCTCGGGTGTTCAATTTCCCCCGGCAATTTGAACCTGATGTCAACACTTGTTGAACAAAAAATCCTTCCAAAATGTTTATCATTTGGTGATCAGCTAGAGTGACCCTTCTTCACCCCTCCCTCTTCCCTCAAAAAATGGTTTGAAGTTGCCTGACTGGTGAATAAATCCTTCTAAAATGCTTGAGAGACGAGCAGCAGTATTGGCCGAAGCCGCAGAGGCAGGAAGAAGCATTCGCAACGCCCGCCGTGACTTCGCCAATCGTAAGACCAAGATGACCGCCCTCCGGCGCCCAGAAGGAACAATATCTTCATCAAGACGGGTAATGGAGAAGGTCATCCACGACTTCTACTCGGATCTCTTCGATAGCCACGTCCATCTCCCCCAATATCACCCAAGGGAGGATGGATACGTTGTCCCATCAGTTCTCCCTTCCGAAGTCCGACATGCCATCAAGTCGGTGAAGAATCGTACAGCACCGGGCCCCGACAGGATTCGACCGGAACATCTGAAGAACCTACCGCCAGTTCTTATCACCACCTTGGCTAGGCTCTTCACGCGGTACCTGTCGGAATGCAAGGTACCGAACCAATGGAAGACCAGCAGGACCGTGCTGCTGTACAAGAAGGGAGACCCACAGGACATCGGCAATTATCGCCCCATCTGTCTGTTGTCCGTCATCTACAAGCTTTTCACTCGAGTGATTCTAAATAGGATCGAAAGGACATTAGATGAAGGACAGCCGTGCGAGCAAGCAGGGTTTCGAAAAGGATTCAGTACGATCGATCACATACACACGGTCACTAGACTCATTGAAGTATCGCGAGAGTATAAGATGCCTCTCTGTCTCACGTTCATCGATTTGAAGAAAGCCTTCGACTCTGTGGAGACAGAGGCGGTCCTCAAAGCCCTGGGCAACCAGGGCATACCTACTCAGTACATCAAGATATTTCGTGAGCTCTACAGCAACTTCACGACCAGGATTTCTCCATTCTACGACGACATCACTATCGACGTCAAGAGAGGGGTTCGACAAGGCGACACCGTGTCGCCAAAACTATTCAGCGCCACTCTCGAAGACGTCATGCGAAGACTGGAATGGGATTGCATGGGAGTGCAAGTTGATGGCCGGCGACTTAACCACCTTCGCTTCGCTGACGACATCGTCCTTATAACACCAACTATCGGCGAAGCGGAACGGATGCTGGCCGACTTTGACGACGCGTGTGGAAAGATCGGTCTCCAACTGAACCTGACGAAGACGATGTTCATGAGGAACGGATGGGTCCCGGATGCCCCATTCTCGCTCAACGGAACGACCATATCCGAATGCTCCAGCTACGTATATCTAGGTCGGGAAGTCAACATGATGAACGATCTCGCTCCAGAGCTGGGCAGGAGGAAGCGAGCGGCTTGGGGAGCCTACAAGAGCATCGAGGACGTAGTGAAGAAGACGAAGAACACCAGGCTCCGTGCCCACCTCTTCAATACAACGGTTCTCCCTGCTTTGACGTACGCCTCGGAAACCTGGGCGTTACGCAAGCAGGATGAGAATGCGGTCAACGTCATCGAACGCTCCATCGAGAGGGTGATGCTAGGAATAACCCGCCTCACACAAGTGAGGGCTGGAATACGGAGTTCCACCCTTCGTGAACAGTCGAAGATCAGGGACGCTGCCGCTTACGCCAAGTTGAGTAAGATCAGGTGGGCCGGACACGTGATGCGTCTTAACGACCACCGTTGGACAAGAGCCGTCAGCGACTGGACTCCACGGGACGTTAAGCGCACGACAGGAAGACCACCGACCCGATGGTCAGACTTCTTCACGAAGTCCTTCAAGGAAAGATATAATGCTCTTCGTGTCCCTCGAACGGACAGAATCCACTGGACAACTCTGGCTCGCGAGAGGGACAAATGGAAGGATTGCTGGCGCCCGCTCGGTACATCCGAAGATCAACGGGAGTCAAGGTGATCAAAGGTGATCAAAATGCTTGCCATATCCACGTTCAGCGTTTCGGAAAATCCCAGAAGGCACGTTTTTACCAACCCGTCCGCAATAATGCCGAAAAATCAATAAAACAGTAAATCTTTTTTTCGTCAAAATGATTGCCATGTTCGTGTTAAGCGCATAGAGATACCCCGGTAGACATGTCTTTACCACCCCATGATCAAGAATAGAGAGAAATCAATAAAATCAATAATTCGATAATTTGGCGCAAAATGGTTATCATATTCGTGTTCAGCGCATTGAGATGATCCACTAGGCATGTTTTCGCTAGTCTCTGGTCAAGAAGAGCGAAGAATCAATAAAATCTATATAATCGATAAACTAAACAATAATCCCAGGTGCAAAGTAGTCTATAACCTCCGCCGGCCCCTTATGGACCTGCCCGCAAAATTTGCTTCGGATCGGTTGATCGTCCTCGATTTCTATTCGGAACATACAAACACACACAAACAAACTTTCACTTTTATATATACAGATTACCATAGCGAATAATTTGTAGACTACGTAAAAAGGAAGCAAATTGGGATGTTTAGCCACAGAAAGACCAATGCAGTGGTTTTTCTTCGCTTCCTATCGATCTTTGTCCACTGCGCAACTTAATGTAGATCTTTACCGACTTTGCAATCTAATGTAATTGATCCACCTACACACTTACTCCGTGGTGCAAACGCAGAGCGATGGTGATAGAAAACATTAAGTGATGATGGAGCTGATAGTAGGTGTTCATCAGAAAGATATGTATCAACCACATGAAATGTCTCGCCAGAAGTGTATTAGATACGCATCCCATACCAATATATCAGATTCACCCACACTCGTACAGGTGCAGAAAATTATAGAATGAAGCCCGTTAATGCCCATCCACCCAGAATAAAAATGAAAATGGCACGAAATTTGCCCGCGGAGCGACGCTTTGCTCCGTATGACTTTTTTCCAGTACAGCTGGCCTGCAGGGTAAAGTTGCAAACGGGTCTGAGACAAAGTAACGCAAAAAAGCGCCGTGGCTTGGTAGTAAGAGCGATCAGATTGCTCTCTGTTGGGATTCCCGTTAACCAACTGAATTGTCAGCTTCTACGTGAAAGCTGAGCTATTCTATCCAACATGATGCTCAGCCGCTAAAGTAAATTTCATCAAAACGAGATAAGCGTGGCATTCATAACCGTCAAAGAGAAGAACTGCTAATAGCTCAAAATATAAAGCAAAGGTACTCTTCCCAGTACCCTTAGAGGGTTGGAATTAGATTTTCAAATCTGCTTCCCCAGAGTTCTTCTCACGATTTAGCTCACTGCATTGGACCGCTTGAACATTGGTAACAACTTCTCTTCTCTCATCTCTTAGCTACAGATCAGTGTAATACATACGGCAAATGTGACTAATATGGTTATTTTCACGTATACGGCAAGAGTAGCTAATATGATTATTTCCATTTATGGACACGCTGCCCACTCGTGTAATAAATAATAACAATGTATGAAGTGAGATTTTTTGTGTCAGGAGACTTCTGGCGACAGGATGGGCAAAAGATAAGCAGATCCAGTACGCAAAGCCAGCAAAGGCAATGAACGAACTTGTAAGTGGTAATCAGTCGGATATGGCTGCCTTGTAATGCAATAACCTCAGATGTACGTAAAACCGCTCGAAGACGCAGCTCTGAATTACGTAAAAAACTGTGACAAGACAGCTCCCGAAAACGATTCTCCAGTGGGTGAAAGTTTCTGGAGGGGAGAGTCGGGCAGCTACCAGTTGTCACATGTGGAAGCTATGGAACAGGTATGTCTTGTCATTCTTTCTTGAGAGCGTTGCCAGTCCTCGTTTTACTCAGGCAATGAAAAAATGGTGGGGACCATTCGAATCTACTGGTCTTGGTGATATGCTTGAATACACAGCGGAAACACAGA
Source organism: Ancylostoma caninum (assembly GCA_037903475.1). Taxonomy (NCBI): domain Eukaryota; kingdom Metazoa; phylum Nematoda; class Chromadorea; order Rhabditida; family Ancylostomatidae; genus Ancylostoma; species Ancylostoma caninum. The sequence continues at coordinate 441,798 of JBAJFG010000008.1, read as the reverse complement.
GTGGACCACTCAAATACTTTGCTAATGTAAGTTGTACAAAGCCAAACGTTTCATTTCACTTCCAGTTTTACACGTATTTTTGAACGGTCTATTAGCGCAACCTGGCCATCGCTTTTTCTTCTGCAAAGTTTCACAATCAGTGCGCTTGTCTTTGTTGAACGCTATGATTAACTACTAAGAGCTGCTGAAGCTTTGCGACACTTACTGAATATCCGACGAATTTCAGATTGTTCATGATAAGACCAAGCTAATAGGCTGTGCAGCGAAAACATGTCAAAAGCAAGGAGTTACTCTGGTAGACTGCCGGTACAACACGTAAGTTTTGTGTTTTCTACCACTTCTAAGAAAAAAGCATTTTCACGAAAGAGAGGTCTTTTTGTGTAGAATTCCGGGAAATTATCGGTCATCACATTTTTTTTTCCACTTCACAGTTCATTTCATAATAGAGTTCTCGGATCGTTCTTAAGCCATTGTAACAAAAGAACAACCGCTTATTTACTTTTGGAGATTAGTGATGGCACTCTCAATACACCGTATAAACAACCTTTACTTCAGCACCGTTGCCGTTGGTGATCCGATCTACGAAGTGGGTAAAATGCCATGCAAGTGCCCAGCAGGTACAACATGCTCGAAACTCGGAGGATTGTGTGAAGCCACACCATAAGTGTGCCTCCCTTGATCACTAATTTATTCTCTCCGATAGAGAATAGTTCAGGTCCAGTATAAAGATGAGCATTCATTCTTTTTGGAACAGTATCTTGAACAGGAACAGTATGTTATATGCATGCATCTGTGTTGTGCAACATGCAATCTAAAACAGTTACCAAAAGAAGAAGAGAAACTATCTTGTGATTCGAAGGAATAGAGCAGTATAGCATACACTTTGAATTTTACCCAACATATTCTTTACCACTACTTTAATCATTATTTTTTAAGAAGAATCCTGAATCTAGCGCAACAGCTGTGGTCTGATTTGTATGACTAGGATGACTAGTGGAAATCGTAAAATAGAAATATTCTCTACAGCCCCTTCTTCGGATTTTCTTCGAACTGCCAACTTGGGAAAGAAATCAATAGAAGGGCTCGAAAAAAAAAACGTCTTACTCTTGCAACGGTTGACAAACAACTACTAGGATAATGATATTCGAGCATACAACTTTGTGAGACTGCAGGCACTTCTCTCATGAAGCCCGGAGATTTCTCGCACTACCTGAAATTTCGGCACACAGCTAAGCAGACCATTTCTTATGAATTGTCTAAAAAAAAGAACAGGACTTTTAAATAGAATGTTCCGTCATTGTTACTATGCTAATCGAGCTGAACCTTTTGAAATCTCATACAATCGTTTCCTCAACGCGCTTATAACGAACACCGACGTCACTTTCTGTGCATCCCCTGCTGCAAATCTACTGTAAGCATAGAGTTTGTCAAAGAAGTCACATCTCATTATTTATTTAAAGCTAATAATAGCCTTACGAGTTTCACCTTTCGTGATTTTCTCTATTGGCTAACACTGAACATATACCATTTGAAAGGGTTTGGAACTCTATTCGCAGAGGTTTGGAACTCTGGTAGCAGGATGCGAAGAAACCCTACATGAGTGGTTCAGTGGAGACTTCAATATTGAAAGGCTTGTACATGCCTAGCTTGTTTGGAAAAGGAATAGAATGTTTGTCCTATCTAAGAGCGCAAGTCATGCGAGAAATTGAACGACTTGTTGAGAGAGCAGTTTGCACGAAGTACTAGCAATGGACGAACACTTAATAGCGCGCAATATTGAGTTGTCGGAAGCAAATGCTATTAGCGGTTAGCGGTTTTTGGAGAAACAACCTTTCGGAAATGAGCTTTGCGAGAACATGGGATTTATTCGGGCAAAGCAGACCAAACATACATTTTCAAGCTAATCCATCGTTCAACAACATACAATCTAAGATATTCTATGAAAAATCACATACAAATTAGGATATTCTATGAAAAGTCAATCTTTCATTTTTTTCACTTCGCAATTATTTCAACAAACCTCTCTTCAAGAAAAACCCGCCCTTTTCTAGAGAAATACTTATTACTTATACGTCGCGCGAATTCGGGAGATTATTGGGACAAAAATACGCGAAATCTGCTCGAAATTGCAGTGATCTTGCTCAACCTTTTTCGTCTAAGTATGCTGCAGTTGGTTCCGCCTGCAACCTCGCAGATACTCACACCACATGAGCTGGAGATACAGTATCGCTGCATCATTCTACACCATCACCTCCTTATAGAATTCCATTTAAGCAAATGATATGTTTGTTCGGTTAAATATGCGAAATCATGCATTAATCTCCATTGTGGTGTGCTACAAGAACGACCAGCGGTCTTCACTTTGAGTAAATCATGCTTGGCGTAAAGGGCTGCTAGTGTGTCACGAGAGTAAGTAAAGGGCAATTTATATTAGTCAAAAGGACACATTCATTTGCGAAAGATTTTTCCTAAAGACCAGCATGTACATACATCCTCGATGAAAAGCATGTGAGGCCGTAAACGCGTGCCTCTGTACGAAGAGGAAGAATAGTCCGCTTTTTAGAACAAACGGAAAGCAACGCTTTTCCTGGATTTCCTCGGGATTATCCGGTTTTTAATATTACCAGCCTGATCATCAACGCCGGACTCTCAGGCTTCTTTTGGGCTCGCTTCGCTCGCCTCGCATACGTGTGTGTTCTCCTCTACTGAGCGCTGGCATACTACTCTCGCAGGTGTGGACCCGTGCATGACATCTTCCACACTTTTGGACGCCGGCGCATCTTTACCACACCGTTGGACCCGATCCCAGGCCTTTCCCCACTTTTGGATGCCGGCGCACCCTTATCACACCTTTGGACCCGACCCCAGGCGTTTCCCCTCTTTTGGACGCCGGCACACCCTTATCACACCTTTGGACCCGACTCCAGGCATTTCCTCTCTTTCGGACGCCGGCACACCCTTATCATACCTTTAGACCCAACTGCAGGCGTTTCCCCACTTCTGGATGCCGGCGCATCCTTACCACACCGTTGAACCCGATCCCAGGCGTTTCCCCAGTTTTGGACACCGGCGCACCATTATCGCACCTTTGGACCCGATCCCAGGCGTCTCCCCAGTTTTGGACGCCGGCGCATCCTTATCACACCATTGGACCCGTTTCCCCCACCTATGGGGCGCCGGCGCATCACTCTCACTGCTGTCCTCCCTTCAACGGCAACTCTTCCCTACCGAGCCCCGACGCACTTCTGACATAGCTCTGGGCTCGTTTCATGTCACCTTCTCCACCATCTCTGCAGGCGCAACCTCCGTCCATGTCATCCCTCGTCCGCCTAGCTCCTCCTCTTCGTTATAAAACTGTCCTGCCCATCTCTTTCCTTTTATGCGGTCATTTAATCATAGGCCTATCTCACTCATCCCGACCTCGCTGAAAACAACTGTCGGCCATTAACATGTTTGAACATGACCAAGGTGGCCCAAAACACCTTTAAATCAAGGTAAAAATCAAAATTTGCAACTTTTCTGTACATAACTCGATGCGCTGAACACGATGGTGTCGGTAGTTTTTGACGACAGTGGCTGGTTCTCTTGCACATACACACACACGTGCACACACACGCACATAAAATGCCAATTAATATTAACTATGATATGTATATGAGCTCATTCTGCATCTGACTGGTCCCAGAAATACGGCAGAATCTCAAAAAAGGAACTTTCATCTGTGTGATGGGCGAATCAGGTTGAAAGAGGGTGGACCATTCTATTGCCGTCCTGGTGTATTAAGTTATTTTTTTTTGAGAACATTCAGCACATCGATCATTTCTTCAGGCAGCAATGATCGCATGCAGAACTAGAAAAGCTGAAGACAACCTAACATTAAACCGTGGATCCGGTGGGTCTGCTTCCAGATGGCTCGCACCCTCAGTGAGCCGGCTGCCCGCGTTATAACTGCAACACAGCCGTAACAAGACTTTCATGGAATCCTCCTTACCATATCCTCATAACTACATACATAGATCGACGCTCTCTGCAGTCACCTGAACAACACCAGCTAAGACCATCAAGTCCTAAACCCGGTTCTCCGTCTAATTACCTCATCAACACTCAATCAGGTACTGCAAGCGTGCTCAACGGTATGAAACTTCCTTGTTCTTGAAATTACCTCATAGGCTAGCGAACCAATTGCGGAGCTACGGATTATGCACAAAGATCGAGTTTCAAATTGAGTAAGCAATCGGATTAATTATTAGGCTGTAGGGAAAGTTCTCGCGGTTTCTGCAAAAGTACATTTCTTTGAATTTTCAAAAACAGGGGAAGTACATTAAGAAATGTGTAAATCACCATAACCAGTACTGCTCTTTCCACTCTTCGCGCATTTTTGGAAAGCCTTCCAATACCCTAGGCTTAGAGATGTTCTGACATTGAGTCGGAAAAGTTGCCCAACCAGCAGTCCAAGTCATCTTCATCATCGAATGCTCTCCCTTGCGTGGCGCAAGAGGGGGACAGGAGGTGGTTATCTTCAAGGCAAGATAAGAGCTGTATGTTGGGTAGGTTAGCGCCAAGGCAGCATAGCTTCTGGCGAGTCACACCTTCAATAAGTGGACGAACATCGTCGTGTAGAGATTGGATATTGCCGTGATTCGGACTGTTCTCTGCGATTTCCGCAGCCAATCTATCCGGCTGTTGATAGCTCAAGTCTACCGCGACGGCAATGTTCACAAATAGCTACAAATCAATAAAATCGATGCACTCGATGGTCCCCAGCCTAAAGTAGCTTATAACTTGCGCCGGCCCCGCAAGGACCTACGTGCAAAAGTTGGCCCGAATCGATTAGCCCTCTTCTATTCAATATATTCAATATTATTAAATAATAATAATATTATTATAATATTAGATTTAGATTTAGATCTTCACCACTATACTTTTAGCGTAAGTTCAGAAAAATCCCTTCTATCGATGGTATTGCAGAGTTCAAAAGGAAGCTACGCCATTACAAAGGTCATCAACAAGCTTTTGCCAGCTTTCGTTATATTTTCAGTGCAGCCGCTCAACAGCAGATCGCAAATATGGGATAGTGTTTTCACAATAAATTATGAAATCCGTGTGGTATAACGTACAAGGAAGTGCTGACCCGTGTCTGCAATGTGGCATTAATAAAGTGCGCATATTGCCCCAGTACGCTAAGCGACTGCTACTGATACCAAACTACAAACAGCTATTGTCCGATACGTTTTTGTCATATTAGTTGCACTACAGTGCATCTACTCGTGTCAATGGAAAGCAGATGGTTTTTAGACCAGAAGCTATAGGGGTGAATGCTTTGTCCAGTTTCGTAACTCATCCATTTGTTGCGACAGTTTGTTGTTTGATTCCTAGTTCCTTCCTTGTTACGAGCTTTGCTAATTTTTTTCATAATTTTGCCTTCATAAAAGAGGAGCACTACCTACCTAGTTCCTCCCTTTATTTCCCTTCATGATCTCTTCGAATTAATGTGCTTTGTGCCGAGAGTCGTTTAAAGTAACCTGTCTACTCTGTCGCCCTGATATGGATCTGAATGCAAAACTTGATCAAGCTCGGCTCATCCCCTGCGCTTTCTATTCAGAACATGCACATAAACATTTATACAGACAAGAACACACATTTTCTTCTTTATATGTACGGGTTGAAATGAAACTTTTGGTCTGAACATGCTACAAGTCTCACCCTCAAGAATGTAGTGGTGGTTCTTCATTATCTGAGCTGCTCTACACAAACGGCAATATTGAAGTAAAGACCTACATATCTCATTTGATAACTTTCGCAGCAATGACCCTTCTGCGAGGAGCCCAATTTAAATGATATTTAGATTCTTCCTGACAACATGAATATAAAGCAACTCTACATAGCATGAAAAAAGTTCGTCTAAGCCCTGCTATGCAGAATATGCAGAATACCAACATTTACTGAACATTTGTTATCTATAAATGACAAATTACTTTATAAGTTCTGAAAGGGGTTGGCTATTCCTCGCTGCACTGGATGCTTGAAATCAATTAGATTTTTTATCGATGGTAGTAAAGAATGCAAGAAAAAGCTATATCATTATTCAGTCAGCTAACACGTGGCATAGGTTTCATTATATTTTAGTGTGAGCTGCTCAACATTAGTTTGTAAATGGGGTGGTGTTCGTACAACGAACCATCTCTGATAACTGTGCAGGACGAACGCAGACCGTAATGGTTCGGGTAGAAACCCTAGCAGCAACGGTTGCCGATTGCTGCCATCCTCCCCTTGATTGCTGCCGTCCCTCAGCAATTGCTGCTAAAGGGCCGACAGATTGAGCAGCAATCAAGGGGAGGATGACAGCAACCGGCAACCGTTTCTGCTAGGGTTTCTACTCGAACCATTACGCCGTTCGAGCTGCGTTTGTGCCTGACGCACGCAGCTAGTGTAAATTACCCTTTAGACGAACACGAATAATCATTACTTACCTACGAAATTTTGAATCGCAATAGTTAGCACGGCTGTTTCTCGGGAACACATCTGGTTTGCATGCACAAGCATACACAGGCCGTGTTTGCTCGCATACGCGCGTGTAAGTTCCGAATGGAGGGGCCCACAAATGTCATTGAAGCGCAACAAGACGCACGGAAAATGGCATCTCGATTTTGTGGATTTCTGGAGTGTTTTGCGCTATTTCACCGTAGGTCCCCCAAAACAACGAAATCCTGCAAAATCTCAAACACGATGCTTGTGCTGCCTCGTCTACGGACGTTCGTCACCCGCCGCGCCGCAGCGCGCGAATTCGCGCGCGGCACTACCCTTTTTCCCTAGCGCAGAAGCCGGGAGGGTTCGTCGCGCACTTCCGCCGCGTTCGCGAAAGGACGGGTGACGAACGTTACGTAATTGTGCTGCCTTTAGTCCTTGCACAACAACCAAGAGGTAGCATTCCTAGCTGCCAATAGGAAGAGTTTCCATTCCTTTGGAATACACAACAAGGAGATTTGTCTTAAAACGACCGAGGAGAATGTGGGGCCAAATCTGGTTCAGTAGAGTTCAGCAGATTCTCTTTCCTTCTTTTTTGAGCAGTACAGCTGTAGGCATAATATTGCAAATATGACTGATATCGTTGACTACAACTTTAGATACGCTCTCCACTCTTGTAATAAATAATAATGTGTAATATGTGCGGTCCAAATGTATGATGTGCGAATTTTTTGTCAGGAGACTTCTGGCAACAGGATGGGCAAAGGACAAGCGGATCCAATACGCAAAGCCAGCAAAGGCAATGAACGAACTAGTAAGTCGTAATTAGTCTGCTATGATTGCTTTGTAATGCAATGACTTCAGGTATACGTAAAACCGCTCGAGGACGCAGCTCTGAATTGTGTAAAAAAACTGTGAAAATACAGCTCCCGAAAAAATTCTCCAGTGGGTGAAAGCTTCTGGAGGAGAAAGTCAAGCAGCTACAAGTTGTCACATGTGGAAGCTATGGAACAGGTATGTCTTGGCACTCTTTTTTGTGTGCACTGTTAACTCTCGCTTTACTCAGGCAATAAAAGAGTGGTGGAGGCCAATCGAATCTACTGGCCTTGGTAATATGCTTGAATACACAACAGGAACGCAGAATGGACCACTCAAATAGTTCGCCAACGTATGTTCTTCCTTCTGCATACAACAAATGGGGGGGGGAATACTTGCAATTTCACTTGCAACTTCACGCGTACTTTTAATCGCCTTATTAGGAACCGGCCCATCTTTTTTTCCTGGAAAGATTTACAGTTAGTGCGCTCATCCTTGTTTGTTGTGAACTATGATATTACATTTAGTAAACAGTCACAGTTTTGAATCAGCTGATGTTGATGAGAGTTGGTTATATTTCGAAATGTTTCAGATCGTCCATGATAAGACCAAGCAGATAGACTGTGCAGCGAAAACTTGTCAAAAGCAAGGAGTTACTTCGATCGACTGCCGCTATCAGACGTAACTTTTGTGTTTTGCACCAATTATCAGAAATACTGTGCATTTTCATGGAACAGAGAAGTCTTTATATATAGAATTCCGGCAATTACCGGTTGTCGCATGAGATCATTTTCCAAAGTTCTCGGATTGCTTTTCGTCCATGTCGATAGCCACTGAAAATTGATACAGCTTAATTTTTTAGAAGATCAGTAATAGCCCTAACAAAACACTATATAACAAGCTTCATTTCAGCGCCCTGTCCATTTATGATCCAATCTACGAGGTAGGTGAAGTGCCATGCAAGTGCCCTGCAGGGACAGCATGCTCAAAACTCGGAGGAGTGTGTGAAGCATACCCATAAATGTGCCTTATTTTGTTTATCATTTGTAGTCCTCGACATTTTTTTTAGTTCGGGTTCAGTATAAAGATGAGCATTCATTTCTGCAATAAAGATCTGATCCAAGAGTGCAAGTCATACAAGAGATAGAGCAGTTTGCACGAAGTATTGTTAATGGGCGAACATTCACTAGCATATTCAGAAGCAAATGCTATTACCCGTTTGCTGTGTTTGGAAAAAAGACTAGAAACGAGATGTGCAAGGGAGTGAGATCTACGCTGGCATAGACAACCATTGATTCACAATTTTGTCTTCCATTCAACAACTTACATATTAAGACAATCTTTCATAAAATTCTTCAAATACTCGAGCACTCAAATAAATATTCGAATTTGATTCGATTCGGTGAGAACACTTCGTTGCACCCGTCTAAGACATTTTTTCCACTATAAGGGGTCGGCGCACCACTATCACAGCGTTAGACCCACTTTATCTAGCGTCTCATAGGGGAGCCAGTGACTAACAATTTTTTAAGGGTCCCTGGAGAGATTTAGATCTTCACCACTATACTTTTAGCGTAAGTTCAGAAAAATCCCTTCTATCGATGGTATTGCAGAGTTCAAAAGGAAGCTACGCCATTACAAAGGTCATCAACAAGCTTTTGCCAGCTTTCGTTATATTTTCTGTGCAGCCGCTCAACAGCAGTTCGCAAATATGGGCTAGTGTTTTCACAATAAATTACGAAATCCGTGTGGCATAACGTACAAGGAAGTAATTGCTGACCCGTGACTGCAATGTGGCATTTACCAAAGTGCGCATATATGCGCCAGTGCGCCAAGCGACTGTCACTGATACCAAACCACAAACAGCTATTGTCCGATACGTTTTTGCTATATTAGTTGCACTACAGTGCATCTACTTGTATCAATGGAAAGCAGATGGTTTTTAAACCAGAAGCTATAGGGGTGAATGCTTTGTGCAATTCCGTAATTCATCCATTTGTTGCGGCAGTTTGTTGATTGAATCCTAGTTCCTTCCTCGTCACGAGCTTTGCTATTTTTCATAATTTTGCCTTCATAAAAGAGGAGCGCCACGCTTACCACGCTGTATTCAACACTGCTGTTATGGCCGCCACTTGGTTGGTGAGTTGTGATCCTCTCGTTGTAAAATCCACATAGGTTTCAAATCAGTGAGTTCTAGCAATTGGCCAAAAAAGTGCAGACCTCTCTGGAAAGATTACCTTTACTCACTCAGAGTTCATTTCGCTAATGCAATCCAGCCTTTTTTGAAGAGCAGCCGGATTTTATCAGATCTGTTGTATTTTTCAGTAGTATGTTGCTCAGGTAGTTCAGCAAAACAAGTAGCTCCATCGACTCCAACAAACTAATGAGTTCCCTGTAGCAGGGCTGTGATCGACCACGACACATTTTCTCCACAACATTTCAGGGGTATTAATTGGAACGCTCGCAGGTTTTTCTTGTCTTAAAGGCAGTGTGTCACCCTAGGGGCCGTATTCGAGGCCTCATCTCAGACGAACATACGCAAGCGGCTGAGCGCAAAGATATACATTAAGCTTCAGGGAAACGTCGAAAACCCAACAACTTGTGGGAGTCTTTGGCCGAGAATTTCGAAGTTCTCGGCCAGTGGACGAGAGGATTCATTCATTAGCACAAGCTTGCTGAGGGTACGGCATGGTTTTCCAACACGGGAAAGCTTATTCAACCGATGATAGCTACTCCTGAGAAGTTCATTTCAATGTGCAATCTTAACTTCTCAGCTCCCGCTTTTCTAGCTTCCTAGCAAGAAAACTCGTCCACTCCAATATAAAATTCGGCTTTAAAATGGGGTTTTGACGGTTTTTTTCAGACTTCAGGCACGTCGTTCGAGTCAGTGCGTTATGTAGGATTGGATTCTACTGATATCCCGATGCCCATCAAGAGGTGACACTGCCTTTAAGGAAGGTGTAGTAGCTCAACACCTATGTCCACACATTTGAAGTCATTTGAGAAAGAGAGAGAGGGAGGGAGGGAGGGAGAGGTTCATGACCTACTTCCTGGTTATGATTCGTTGAGTAATCTTACGATTATTAGAAAAATTTATAAAACTACCGATCAAATTTTCGGAGTCGCTTTTCCAATGGTACGTAGAGAAGGTAAAACGGCACTGGAGTACTATTGCAGGTAGTGTAACAGATTTAGAAAATATTTGCTGCGACACTTGGCCAGATCCAAGGAAGAGTCGAGTTATTAAAAATGATTCGGAGAATGGGTGACTGACCGGAATCACATAGATCCATCGACTTATCCTCTTCATCATATCTGGAATCGGAAGTTGTGCTCATGGATGCAGCAACGCCCAAAATTAGCACTACCAGATTGTTTGAGCCAGCATACTTCCACTTGTTTCCGCTAACAAATCTTCCACTAAGAGCGAAAGGTCCAAAAAATTAACGGAGTTGCATTTGGATATTGCCATTTTAGTTCATGGATCAATGACCTTTTCCAAGAGAGCAGTTGCTCGTGGAGATATATATTAGAAGAGTCAATAATCTGTATAAATAAAAGTTGAAGCTTGTATATTTGCTGGTATGTTACGAATAGAAATCGCGGAGGAAGAACCGATCAGGACCAAGCTTTGCATGTGGATTCTCCGAGGGCTGGCAGTGGTTATAGGTTATGTCGCAGCCGAAATTATCTATTGACTTGACGATCAAATTTGCATTGTTTGCTGTTTTTTCTTAGAGGTACATGAAGATATAAGGGTTCTTCAGTTTGATAAACAAGAATACAGCAAACATGCCGCATGCTTTTAAGATGTTGATCACCTAAACTATGGGCATCTTGAATAAATTTATCACATCAATTGTACGCATCAATTGGATGTAACCCGGAGTCAATAAGACACTCGGACAGATCCGAGCATGCAGTGTAAATCGGAATAAATTTCAATTAGAGGGGGTTCTTTGAAGACATTCTACTCCATGCACAATCTGCCACAATTTGCCATTACAACGAGTGTCGACGGAGCTGAAAAATTTGCAGACTCAAACTTGTGCACAAGCACGAAGGCGTCACGTGCTGGTATTGTTGTCCTGTAATGCTTGAGAAGCTAATCGCAGGGTATGGAATGTCCTTCGTCTATGTAGATACGATTTAAAAAAACATCAAACATCAATCCGACCACCAGTTCCCGCGGTAGCAGTGTTGGCACTATAAAGTCCGCAAATTGGCCAGCTCGAGCTGTACCGATTTCCGCAACGCTTGCACTCCTCCATATCCTATACCTCTGACAAGTCGATCATTGATTGAAATGTTAGACATAACTAAACATGACGTACGACCATGATAGACTTGCTAGAGGTGGCGAGGATATGGAGTGATAAAAAAAAGTATTGCGGACATCCCTAGCACTCAACCTACAGGACCACATTTCCGAAGCAGTGACATCCAACACAAGAAAGAGTTCTTTCTTGAAAGGTGAGCATGACCTGCTAAAGATAGTAGCTTATTTACTCATCTATTTGCTCATTTGTTTACTTATTCGTTTTCGCAACTGTTGGGCCAGCGCAGACCCATTCTTTATTCGTGTACAAGTACCCTGGCGTTCTCCCTACTAATGGGCCCCTTGCGGACACAGTCTGTATCCGAGGACACGAATGGTGGTGTTTCCTGCATTATTGGGCCACGGCGTACCCTTTCTCCATCCGCGGGCCCTAATCGTGGCGTTTTTCCACCATTGGGCCACGGCGGACCCTTTCTCGATCGATACAAACCTATCCTGGTGTTTTTTCTCAAATGCGAGACAACGGCAGACTTGTCCGTCATCAGTTCACCCGCAGTCCTTGTAGATTTCGAGAGTAGTAGAAAAAAGGAAATATTTAGAGTTTGATCAGTTGCACTATTTGATTGCACTGCCCTTCTTAACGACAAAGGCGTATCCTAAGGCTGCATAATCATTCCGTACACTGTATGCAACGTGACATTGTTGTTAACACTGTCTCGCCCGGAGGGCTCGAGACCGTCAGCGGAGGGTTCCGCCGCGGAACCCTGAAAACGCTGTCTAAACCTCTCTCTTTCATTATTGCTGACTGTATCCATCATTCCGCCATTCGCACCTCGTCTGCGCTTCAACATTTGCTATAGTCAATCATTTTCGTCAATCGATCATCGAATGTAGAAGGAAAGCAGGGACGCAAAACGGACTTTCACGTATGACCCTCGGAAGATCCGCGCAATAAGGGTCTTTGTTAGACACGATGACCCTCGGGAAATCCGTGCGATACAGGTCTTTGTTAGAGAGGATCACACCAGTCTAGTCCGAGTAACGCCTGACTTCCACGAACAGTGGTAATTGCGTCGGAACAGACGGTTGTAGAGAAAGTGATGTCCTCGAACAACCGGTTTCCGGTTTTATAACCAGGACATAACCACCTTCCTTTCATTACTTGAACTACATCCCTGTGACTTCCACTGCGCACGAAAACATACGTGTTGGACAGCAGTCATCGCACTGCACCACAGTTTTCCTCAGTATAGGCTCTTTGAAACCAGGCAATGAGGGAGTAATCCATCGGTGTACATTTTGTTGCTTTCAATATATGTTTCTTATACTAATAATCCGTTCTCTGTTTCGAATGAAAAAGTGTTCTTTTCACGACAACTCTGTCGGAATACTGTATCGGAATTGAACTATATTCCAGATATTGCGATCACTTCGTAACTAATGGTGAACTACGCACATAGATAATGTGTTATACCTTACCTTTTCGACTATTTTAATTGGGGCTAAAGGCGTAAACACAAGAATGCAAAACATGGGAAGCAGGGAGAACCCTGCATTCTTACATCATATCTTATCCCCTTATCTGCTATACCACACCGCAACTGATCGCCCTCTGCGAGAGGGCCCTCATACTCGTACAGTATAACCTATGCCAGCCAAGAATTAGTATAACTGCTGTACCACCTTGTTTTTCATTCAAGTTTCTTTTTTCTGCATTACCATGTAAGTTTCATCCATGTTTTTTCTCTGTATTAATTGGCGTTGCTCAATACAGGTACCAATTATCGCACTGCAGCATGTAATCACTGCTACGGAGGCACCAAGTAGGTTGTAATCACAAATGTTAACCAAGTCCGTGGATATCCATAACAGATCGAGGAATCATTTGAAGATGTAATACATTCAGAATTTGGATGCAAGAACGCAATGATTTCTGACGAATGGCGGGAGGAAATGGTGACGCTCCATAACAAGCACCGGAGTACACTTGCGAAAGGAGAACAAATGGGAGCAACAAAACTATTGCCTGTTGCACAAAACATGAATTATCTGGTAAGAGCGTCAATAGCTGGCGTAATGTTTTTTTTTATTTTCCTTTTTATTTAGTACGAATGCTTGAAGCATACCGTTACAACATTATCCATAAAGGTTAAAAAAACACCGAGTTGGACAATAATACGCGTTAAACTTCACATAAGCACCAATATTCTATCTGAGTAATACAGTGCTAGAAATGCCATCGGTTGCAAGATATCAGATTATCTCACATTTGTGTATCACTTTAGTAATACGCCATTTGAATTGACTTTGTGTCATGGCAGAATACAAGTTCTTGGTAGCAGAACAATCTCATATGACCAACACCCGGTACAACAGCTAGTTCAAAGATATTTGTGTGCTCAGATACGCTGGCGTTGAATAATAATTGATGAACCATGTATATATCGAACACTTCGCGCCGAAACCCAAGAGAAGAAGGTTCCGGTTGTCTGTTTCTAGTTGCTGCTCCTGGAACTCTAGAACAGAAGGATCGTCCTTCTCCTACGACTGCTTTGCGAGTGGAGTTGTTCTGTACTTTTTCGATCCTATAGATATATATCCTCTTCGTGGGGATACTATCATATATTGAATACTGTCATACTTGGTTCTACTAACGAATAAGAATAGGTTTGATATGGATACGCCTTCAGAAGAATATCTTCAGGTTCGACGAATAGGCCTTTGAAGATATAGAATGCTCACAAGCTCTCCTGCAGCGAATATCTCAATACGTTCCGAGAAGTGGAGTTCACTGCCGCATAGGAGCTCAGAAATTCACATTGACTGAATATTAGGAATCTCCTTTAATCACATGTGATACAGGATAAACGAAACAGAACCTAACCTCAATCGCATGCAAAATATTCTGTGAAAGCCAAGGACAATCGCCATTTTCGTTCACCCGAAACACTCCGTGGAGCAAACGCTCGTCGCCAGCGAGAGCCGTACGGTCATCATAGACCGCTTCGAATGGACAGAGGGGCTGCCCTCACGTTCGAGAGAGGCCTCCCGCAGCGGTATGAGAAAGCGTTCGCACAGATCGCCGTGTTTCTCGAGTCGCCGCTGTGGATCGGCTCTGGGTCTGCAGAAAGAAATTTATCTGCGACTCGAGAAGCATGGCAGACCGTGCGAGCTATCGCTCATCCTGCTGCGAGCGGCCTGCAATGACCGTTCGGGATGTTGGCGGTGAGCTCATGCACGGCGAGAGTGTCTGAGAAGATACCATCATGTCGATAGTTTTTGGAGCCTAAACACGTTGTAGGTTTCCAAGAACACTTCATGTCAGACTCACGAGAAAATAACTTCCGAAATTTCCTTCTTTTCTTGTTTTTATTGTAACTTTATCCAACAACATACTCAGTCAGCAATATAATCACCATTGTTAACTATGACAATGCTCCACCTATCGTGCAGGACAATGATTCCCTTCTCCCGGAAATGTGAAGTCTGGGAGTCGAAGAACTCAGCATCCCCCGATTTGACATCAAAGTAACTTCCGAAATTTCCTTCTTTTTTTTGTTTTATTGTAAGTTTATCAACAACATACTCAGTCAGCAATATAATCACCAATGGTAACTATGACAATGCTCCACCTATCGGGCAGGACAGTGATTCCCTTCTTCTAGAAATGTGGAGTCTGCGAGTCGAAGAACTCAGCATCCGCCGGTTTGACATCATCAAATCTAGCAAAGGATTCCCTAGAAAGGAAAGTCTTAAGAGGGAGGAGCGCGACGCCCCGCCCACAATCGATGCGCACTGGTGTCACAGTCGCCAGCGACGGCGACCCAAGATGCTACAGTCCTCGAGGACTATAGCGGCAGTGTTATTAATCCAAAGCCCGCTGTGCCGTCTGGCTCTCGCGAGGAGAAGAACCCGCCCCGCCGCCAGCCCAAATCCTTTCTTCACCCCACTAAGTCCCTTCTTTGCTGCCTCTTGAATGCCAAAGGGATGCTGTACTACGAGCTGCTCTCACCTCCAGCCCTACCACTACGCCTATCAGCTACAGGAACTAGCTAGTGCCCTCCAAGAAAGCACAGAACGACTTCGGTACACCTTCTCTATGACAACACTCGGCCTCACATTGCCACCGAGACGCAGTCCACGTACCTCACCTACCCTACTCTCCTGACCTAGCCCCATCTAATTACTATTTGCTCCTCCCTCTTAGGACTTTCCTTTCTAGGGAATCCTTTGCTTGATTTGAAGATCTCATAGAAAACTTTCTTAGAAACGTGGCAGAAAATACAATGTCAGCTCTACTTCCCAAGTCTTGTCTTCTTTAACAGCGAATTCGTTGAGTGGCATCTCCCTCGCTGCCACACTACTACTTGATGCCAACGCACCCGTTAGAATGGTTTTTCATTAACTTTGGAATTGAATCTCGTAAGCTTAAAATTAGAGTATATATTTTTCAGCGATGGGACTGTAATCTGGAAGAGATGGCCAACTCTGCAGCACAAGGATGTCCAGATGGGCAAATGACACCGTCAGTAAGTGGTCATGGCGCACTTGGGTTCATGTCTGCATCGTAAGTGCTTTTCTACACTTAAAACAACAACAAACAAGTAAACCATCTTCACGTCAAAGAGTTTTGCCGTCGCAACTTCAGGACAACCATTGAGGCAGCTTGCAATGCTACTAAAACTGCTGGAACTCTGATTAAAAAACTTTGGAAGGAGGGTGCCAAGTTGCAGATAAATGAGCGTAGAGTGCCCAACAATGACGCATTCTCCCAGGTGGAATAGTTAAGGTTTTTGGCACTAGGTGAGTGTCTGAACGAAACTGTCAAGTTGACTTCTTACAGATGGCTTTCCATTGGTCTTCGAGTTTTGGATGTGCATACCAAACGTGCGGAAGAAAATACTACCAGCTTTGTTTCTATCAGAGAAAGTATGTCTCTCCCTTTAATCTGCATAAGTGTTTAAGTGTCATAAACAGAACGTTACAGCGCATTGGGATATGGAGTTATCTACGTCGCCGGCCACTCCTCCAATGAAATGTGCAAACATTGCTTACCGAGGTGCAAAGATGCACTATGTCACCAAACATTCACTCCTGGTAAAGTGAATCTCTCAATGAAAAAGTAGTCATCGCTATGATGAGATAATTTTTCATTCTTGTTCCCCCCCCCCCCCTTAATACAAAAGCAGACAACAAGATATGGTCAGAGAAAGTGCAAATGATAGAATCTTCTACTACAAATGAACTATGTATTGAGCGTTACAGACGAGATTTAGAGAATTTCCAAATGCGCTCAGTACAATTTTTAATCTTGTCAGCTGAACACGATGTTGTAATATTTTTATTGGCCAACGCTCTGCGGCTTCACCCTCTTCAGGGTCTGAAAGGGTGGAACGATAATCGAGAGTACTCGCACAAGCGCCTCCTCAGTCCGACATAAGAACGAGCTCGTACTCCATAACAACACGAAAGTTGAAATTCCACTAGTTGCTATGAAGTCGTGTTCTACTGTTTTTCCACTTACATGAAAAAGTTGGGTTGTAATAAATCCAATAGAGAAGTAGTGAATGAAAGGAATTTTCAACAAATTTGAAGGAAAAACAATTGTTCAGACAAAGAATATTTCTGTGGTGTCCACCACTAACAACTGCATATTCTTATATTCAATTAATATATGCTTAATATATAATATGCTCTTATAATTCTTGAGATAAAACGAAACTGACTTTTTAGCAATGCCAATAAGTTAATTTTCTCCCACTATTTGAGCAGAAGACTTCATTTTGAGAACAAGAGGCAAATATGTGCCCAATCTGAATCAACTCTTCCCTTTGAATAGCCCAATCTAAAGGTGGGTTGCAGCGAAATATATCTCCTGGTCGCTAGGGTCGCTGTTCGTATCGTATTGGCTGCTGTTGATCCAACTGCAGGGAAGGAAGAGTGATATTTTCAATAAATCAGTATTGCTACTACCAGCTAAGAAAGTGTTCTTCTCCCTCAAACTCTTGAGTTTAACTTTCTATAGAAAATTGGCTCTCTTCGTAGCATTTCGAATTTCATTTTACGCGAGAGCAAGCAAAAAGACTGTAGCTTTTCGTTTCTTGTACCTAACCTAATTTTCGAGATAGTAGAGAATAGGAGCCGGACTTCTTAGGATATTTGCAGTTTCTCAATTCAAATGGAATCGACTTGGAGTCGTCACATTTCATTGACTATTTATTTGAAGAAGCAAATATTTCCCCACTTATGTCGATGTTTGCGAACTGGTAATTGCGTGGAATATAAGTGAGTGTAGTACTAGAAATGAGACTTCCCGACGGAAACTACACACCTCTATTCATAGCCTCTTCGATTGTAGCACATATGTATGGATGTATCTCAAAAGTTAATATTGCACGAGAGCATGGTTAGTGTACGAACTATAATATTTAGTTGTTGAATATTCGAGTATTTATTGCATATATAATAATATTTAGTTGTTGTGCCTAAATCGAACACATTGACTCTCAGTTCCTCTCCCTCATCCTGCAGGAAACGAGGGTCTTTTCGGGAGAAGTCACCGCACTATAGGTCGAATCGGTGCATACGCTAACCGGGACTTTTTCGCGGTTTCTGCACCTTTCTCTGAGAAAACAGTTTCCCGCTAGGACCAGTAGCGGTATTCATGAACGTCGGCGGGAAGGTTTTAAAACACCCGCCGGGTGGACGAGATTCGCGGGTAGAAAATTTGTATTCATGAAAACGGCCGGTATCTTCCCGGCCTACCCGGCGGGTGGACGGGAAGGTTCCCGCTTACCAGACCATCTAGACCTCGAGAAGTTCTACCCGTCGATTGATTTCTGCGACATTTTTCAATATTATTGCGTTTCATTGACGAATCTTGACATAGTAATGCGTTCTTAAAATTCAGAAGAGTTTTGTGTTGCTTTCCACTTAGTTAATTGAATGCTATGTTCACTCTCTACTTATTTGTTTCCACTACCCAAACAATATTTCTTTTTTATTTTCAGATAGGTGTGTTATTTGATTGCTCACTATCGTTGATCACCCAAAAAATGGCATCTACCCGAAAAGAAAAAAGCACTATTCCAGAATACCTCAAAAAAATTGCCAAAAATTGGGAGGAGGGAAGGTGTTTGAGGTGCTGAACACGAATATCGTATCCATTCTGTACCGTAAACACATTTTTTATAGGGCTAGGGCAGGGCTACTGTGGATACATTACTGCGTGGAATCCTTCGAAATTTCGCGTAGAGGGGTTGTTATTTATTTATTTATTTATTTATTTGTTTATTTATTTATTTATTATTTATTTACTTATCTATTTATTTATTTACACCGCACAGGCGTGCCACACAGAGGCAAAAATCATAAGACTCGGCATGTGTAGGCGATAAAACTGTAGAATAAAACTAGTAAAGCTAGAACAACAAATGTGTTGCGTGAGCCGGAATGGCATATTTAAAACACAAGTCCAGCAAAGACGCAGAGCGACTAGTCTGAGCTTCATTCCACCTCAGTTGCTGCAGATGAGAGAAGGCTAACAGAGAGCATACTTGTGGAGAGGTCAGCCGAGTTATCCTAAGTACCAAATGCTATTGAATGAGAGCTGCTAATTGCGTGGGGGACAGACCTTGAGATAACCACGATTCAAGAACGCAATTGGAATCGCATTCTGGGTCGGTCGCTAAGGCGACTCTTTGATCTGGGTACGAACCCCAGGCGTAAACTTGAATGGGTGCTCCCCATTCAAGTTGGCTCTTATCCCCAGCAATTTGGGGCCCAGGCTACTTAAGAGTGTGGGAGTAAAGGATTAAAGAGACATCTGGTCGGTTAGGTTCAAGTTGCAGTCGTTTTAGGCGCTGACCATGACTTTCCCCATTATTGTGCATGCCACCTTCGTTTTCTCTGCAAAATCAATTTTTTTCCTGAATTGACTATCATATACCCATCTTAGCCCTACCAAAATAAGATAACGGTACAAAATGGATACGATATTAGTGTTTAGCACCTTAAATAACCCCTCTATACAAAGTTTCCAAAAAAAAATTTTGAGGCCTCTCATGTGGAATATGCAGCGCCAATCCGCGCGGTAGAGATTCCTCATGTTTTACTATAATGGTAAGAGACCCACATGGAGACCCGCTTCTAGGAAGGAAAAAGAGGAAAGCAACGTTTTGTATAAATTCCTCACAAAATATGTTCCAAAACCTTCATTTCGCGCTCTACATCCTGGAAACTCGGCCGTGTTTACGAATCTATTCAATGCTTCCCGGTCTTTCCGCTTCCTGGTCGGTCATGAATACAAATCTTGCCCGTACGGGTGACTAGGAAGGTTCCCGCCGGGAACCAGCTGCAGCGGGTACCCGTCACGCCCCTTCCCGTTCCCGTGCGTTCATGAATACCAGCACAGATGCTGGTCTGAGAACGGCAAGTCTGGGCTACATGGTGCATGAAACAGGGCCTTCCATCTTCTTTACTCAACTTTTGCTGGGTTTTTTTCGCATCTTTTTCGCAAGGGCCTGAATATTGTGGAATATTTTTTCTAGTAGTTGTTATAACATGATGACGGTCTCCGTGGCCTGACTGATGTTGGACTGTGACAGAGGCCTGCCACATCCGCCACCTGGCAGTTCAGTATCTCCAATTAAACAATTCCTTTCGAATTTTACCATACAGCATGAAAGAATATGATCGATTGCGACTTTTTCCATAATTCCGTGACGTCAGTGCGCAGTCTTTCAATATGTTTAAAAACTAAAAATCAAAGTTTCCCACACAATTTATGTAACTATGATTGCTCAGTGAATTGCATTTTGAGAAATTTTATTCAACTGAGCATAGGACTTCAATAACACGTTGATAAAAATGAAAAACACAGCGCGCATTCACAGTCCAATACCGATATTAGATCAGAATATATATGCAGCTATACAGCTCCAAACATGGTTATCCACGTTTAGAAGAGGACGTTGTCCTCATGGTAAAATATGAGAGGAGTGATCTGATGGGAGTAGCTAAGTTCCATGTAGACCGTTACGGCACATCTCTGTCTTATACATATCTCTCCAAATTTCCTATAGGTTTAGTTGCAGGTGTTCGGCTTTGATGCATTTGATTGCTTTCTCGGAATTCCCAAATATTCCGGCATATCACAGAAAATAAACTTTGGAAATTTTTCTGTCTCGGAGTGAAAGACACCAGAACGATCCCATAAGTGGTGAGGATGCTACAGGATTCCTGGAAAATTATCAAATACATGACGATTCATGCTGCCTTGGATTTGATGAGGTAAGTCTCACAAAGGTGCAATGAAATCTACGAGACACCACCAGAGTGAGATACTGTAGTCTGGAACTCTGAAAACTGGTTAATTCAGTTCGATTTGGATGAAGCGAACTGAACGAGGCATTTTCAGAGCAAAAGACTCTAGATTCACTGTGAAAATTCGTGTGTGGGGCAAGAGAACACACGCACTCGTGTAAGTGACTAGCATTCTCCACTTCGAGTGTGGCCCTGTTTCGACAAATTCAAGGCGGCATGAATCGTCATGTACTTGATAATACCAGGAATCCTGTAGCATTCTCACAACTCATGGGATCGTTCCGGTGTCCTTCTCTTCGAGACAGAAAAATTTCCAAACTTCATTTTCCGTGATGAACTCAACTGGGTGCACTGAAACCAGCCGGAATATTTGGGAATTCCGAGGTAGCAATCAACCGCATCAAAGCCGAACACCTGAAAATGAACCTATAGGAACGTTGGTAGCATCTACCCCTTCCAAACTGAGCTGAAAGAAGCAGCCACGCTGACAGAAACATCCGTAGAGGAACACAGCTCAATCCACCTCAAATAGTCTCCGCAGAAGTCAACCAGTGGTCAACACACGCACGTTCTCTAGCGTATACGGGTTCTGCACCAAGGAACCAATACGTGGTCAGATAACAACGATAGACTTCATTTTGTTAGACATTCGGGTACGCCGTCCGCCACTGATATATATATATATGTCACGCAGAAAGTGGGCGGGAGGGGGTGGGGGGAGTGGGAAAAAAGTGGGGTCTCCGCCGTTTTGGGGAGCCAGACGGAAAATAAAATTAATAAAAATATTGATTATGATAATTAATAATTAATAGAAATTATATTAAAAACAAACGAATAGAAATAAACTAATACAAGATTTTTATATGTATTGTAAAGTAATTTCAAAAATTTTCCGGCCCATTCTCGTGGGGAAAGCGCCCCCCCCCCCCCCTGCGTCCGCCACTGATATACTCATAGACACTTGTAATCTAGAGGCGCAGGGGTGTGGGTCATGATGAGGCAAAATGGGGCGGCGTCTTCCCGCCCCTCAGCGTTTACTCGTCCGCACTCACATTCAAATTTACATGGGCAACTATGGTGAAATCGCGAATTAATGCGCATAGGTCCTGAAGAACGGGACGAGGGTTCGAATGAACCAATCGCAGACACATTGCCCACCCACTTTTGCCTCATTATGACCCACATCCAGGCGCAGGCTGTGAGGCGGGATGGCCGATTTTTAGGGACTCAGATACGTTCGTTTCGGGACTCGCCACCTACGTCACTCCTGGCTCTCCCACATGCACAGGATGGTGATTTTCTCACCTTCGCTGGCGGTCTCACAACAAAGGGGTGAGGGAGTGTTTGCAACTTTCATGAAGTGTATGTAGTATACGGAGCAGCTCTCCTTTCCGCGCTCATCCGATCGAAGCTCCGGGCCGTAGGAAAACCGCTCGATCTGCCCAGTCTTCCCAAGAGGTGATTGAGGTGAGTGCCTCCATCGTAGATCACTCAAAGTCCCGAAGAGATTATGCAGGCAGAGCGTTTGCTCGGCAGGAGGGTCTGTACACTCTCACAGACAGAGTAAACACGTCATCAGAGGGCGTTATAACATTGTCTGTAAACACTTAACTTCCTTAAAATCTCTCAAGCTGTTTCTATTGATCTCAATATTTACAAATGGAGTTCCGATAGAGCACAGGTGCGCTTTGGATTGAAGTGATGAAAACGCCAGAATACGGGTCCGCCGTTAGGCAGCGATCCGATCTGGCCCGGTAGGGTGAATAGCGCCGGGATACGGGTTCGCATTGACCCAATAGTATGAAACACGCCGGGATACGGGTCCACTAATGTGAAACGGGATCCATGTGGTTCAATTGTGCCGAGAACGCAGTGATACGAGTCCACTGTTGGAGAATAGGTACGCTTTGGCGCAACAGTGATAACAACGCCAGAATACAGGTCCACCGTTCAACAGCGGATCCGATTTGTCCCAATAGGATGGAGAACGCTTGAATACGGGTTCGCATTTGCTCAGCTGTGAGGAATACACCAGAATACGGGTCCGTCGACACAGGATGGGCCCGGCTGTGGCTTAAGTGTAGAACGCCATGATACGGGTCCGCCTATGGATAACGGCCCTCTTTGGCCCAACATTGAGAAAGAGGCAAGAATACGGGTCCATCGTTGGAGGTACAGCGGATCCGATCTGGCCCGGTAGGGTAGAGAATGTCCGGGTACGGGTCCCAATAGCGTGAAGAACGCCGGGATGCAGGTCCCGCCGGGATGCAGGATGAGAAACGGATGCCCTATGGTCCGATTGTATTGAGAACGCTATTGGAGAATAGGTACGTTTTGGCTCGACAGGGATACAAACGCCAGAACAGGTCCACCGCTCAACAGTCAATCCGATTCGAAACAGTAGAGTGGAGGACGCTTGGATACGATTTCGCCTTCGCCCAGTTGTGAGCGAAACGCCAGGACACGCATCCATCGATATAGGATGAGTCCGCTGTGGCTTAATTAACACATTCGCGACAACGCAGATTTTCCGCACAGGGCCACTTTGGACCAAAGCGAGTTTCCGCTTGTTTCTCACCGGATTTGCGAGAAATAGGGCACATTTGACATGCTGGTCACAATTATGCCATCTATTTTACTTGGTAAAGCACTTCTGTAGTATGCATACTGCAGAAACTGTAGGAAGACCTTTTTCTATCAGAATTCAACCAAAATTTGCGCAGGAGGGTAATTTCACATACAGATTAAGAATATGAAATCAATTGTCTACCGTATCGCTTCACTGCAGGGTTACTGTAATCGTACTGTAGGAACAGTGGGGAAGCTTTTTCATCAGAATTTGCCCGACACTGGGGTTATTTTACACTCTGAACTCGAATATGGCATCTATCTCGAATATGGATCTCAAATTCGTGTTCAGCATGTCAGAAACCCCCACCTGCCAAAGTTCCACTGAATTTGGTGAACAAAATGCATCTACAGTATGCCTACGGTAGCTCTATTGTACTGCGCTACGGTAAAAAATGGATGTCAATTTCGTACTCAGCATGTCAAATAACCCCACTTGCCAAAGTTTCACTGAATTTGGTGAATAAAATGCATCTACAGTATGCCTACAGTAACCATACGATAACGCTACAGTAGCCTTAGAGTACTGCTCTACGGTGCCGGACTGATGGCATATTTGTGTTCAGCACGTCATGTAACCCCGAAGTTCAAATTTGCTGTAGATGCTGTGAGAAAATACATCAACAGCATCTACAGTATGACTACAGTAATCCTACAGTACCGCAGTTACGGTACAAAATGGATGCCATTTCCGTGTTCAGCGGGTAGAATAACCCCTAGGGGCAGAATTTGGGGGAGCTCCACCTAAGAAAAAGTGATAAAACGGATACGACCCACCGGTGGGTCGTATTGTCCTCTACGTAACTTCCCGTACGACCCACCGGTGGGTCGTATTGTCCGTTATGTGTTAAGTGGGGAACGCCAGGATACGGGTCCGCCGATCAAGAACGGGTCCACTTTTGCTCGATAGTGAGAAAAAACGTCTGGGTCCCCAAAACGGCGGAGACCCCACCTTTTTCCCACGCCCCCCCCCCCTCCCGCCCACTTTCTGCGTCCGCCACTGGAGTCCGCCTATGGAGAACGGGCCCGGTTTGGCGTGAAGATCAAGAAAATGCCGGTGTACAGGTCTGCCAATATAGAATGGGTATTTTGTGGCTTAATAAATGGAGACCACTAGGATACCTGTCCGTAGATATAGTATTGGTCCGTTGCGGTCCAATAGTGAGGAGAACGCCCGAATGAGGGTACATCTATGGAGGATGAGTCCGTCGGAGTCCAGTGTTGTGGAACATGCCTGGATACGGATTCACAGAGGGGCAAACGTGTAACTTCGCCCAGTGGAGGAGGGAACGTTATGCGACGAATCGATCTTTTGGGGATGTGTTTGCGCGCACGTTAAAATGCTCAAAGGAGTATGTAGCAGTGGCGGACGCAGGAAGGGGGAAGGCAACCCAATCTCGGGAGGGTTGGGGAGCATGGGTCGCCGAATTTTTCAAACTGGTTCACAAGATAAATGAAAATCTTGAATAAGTTAATTTTTAATTGTTTGTTGGAAAATATTTTAGAAATAGTAAAAATATTAAATATAAGAATGAATAATCAACAAAAAATATTTCAAAAATAATAACCTAAATAAACAGGTAACAATTAACTTATGCAATAACTAATCAATACAATAACTAATTTTTATTTGTTTTGTAAAGAAATTTCTAAAATTTGGCGACACAATCTCGGGTGGGGAGGGAGACGTCTGCCACTGTTGTAGATGTGGTAATATAATATAAAAGGTCGGTCTTTGCTACTGCTTAAAGTTAATGAGCAAGTGATAGATTTCACTCAACAACACCGCACATCCAGCTTCTGAATTTTGGAGCAGCTGAATAACTGTTATTGCGTTACAGTGGTTGATAAAGTGAGCAAAGTCTGTAAAGGATGCAGTGGAGACTTAACGGACGACTTCAGACTTACGGCTATGAACATGCACAATTATTACAGGTAAACATTTTATATGAGAACTTGAAAAGATGTAAACGACATGATGAGAGGCAGGTGAAGAGATGCTCAAATGGCTGAGGTACTCGCGGAATTATTGCACTTGAGGACGGTTACTTGTTTAGCAGTTTCATAATTGTGCCTCTGCTTACTATTGCAGTGGTGACTCCGAATGGTTTCGTGATGCTGTCTTGTGTCAAAACAATCTTTTTTTTTTAATCCTGAATCTTCTGATGAATTCTCCTTCAACTTACTCAAGATGTTGCGTACATGTTGAGCAAAACCTTAGCAGCTGAAAATCAGAATACATGCGCAATCTCTCCTTGATGAAGGCAGAGGTCCCTAAGTAGTGAATTGCTTCGTTAGCTGTGCGCATTCTTGGAAAAGCTCACTATGCTTTTCCGCAGAATTTGGTGCTATTGGCATCACTTGTTTTCACTATGAAGGCATACAAGATAAACTTGATCAAGATTTGGGTAATAACAATCATATCAGTTCAGCAGTATTATCATTTAGCTGAAGCGGGTGTCGGTCGTGCTATTTTTCGCGGACTCAGTGTTCTTTTTCGTAGGATCAGAACTCACATCCTCGCTGCATTAGGAAGAACTGACTAGAACTTCCCTGTAGAGCATCAATAGCGCTTCAGAACTGTATTTGATTCACTGCTTAAAGATAACAAGTTGGCCGAGAAATCTGCAATTGGAATAAGAAAGAGAAGAACATTCTCCTTAATAATCCGCATGAATATGTTTGTGTGTATAGAAGAACCAACCATCAAAAACAGAAATTATCTACACCACGGTGGTCAGAGTTATGTACATACATTTATGTACGAGAAATTGTAAATTTTGACTTTTACTTTAATGTACAGGTGTTCCGGGTCACTTCCATCACGTTCAGAAATGTTGATTTCATCTGGAGTGATTGAGATAGGCCTATCATTGCAAGATCGTGTAAAAGGAAAGAAAAGAGTAGGATGCCTCTATAACGAAGAGGGGAAGCTAGGCGGACGACGAATTACACGGAGGTTAGCCAGCACTATGATAAGGAAACGGATCCACGACTATGTAATAGGTTTGGCGGCTCCCAGCAGTGGGAGAATTGGGCGTGAGGGTGATGCACCGGTGCAAATAATGAAGAAAATGTCACTGGGTGGGTCCACGTCTGACGTTAACCGGACGATCAGGATGGTCACTAGAAACTGTAGAACGGACCGGTAATATCATTCTTAGCAGTCGAGGGAAAAATCTGCTACTACCGATTATACTTCTCTCTGTAAATTCCAAAGCGGCCGACGAGTTTGTGGGCTCAAGTAGGTGGGTTATTGGTTCAGTATAGTTTGGCAAATTCTCTTCTCTTCCACATTGAGTTACGGATCATCGTAATATAACAGATTTGGTTCATATGGTTAATTTTATCTTCAGACAGGCAGTTAATAATGCCAATATATATGATCTGAACAAATGTATCGATTTTTTTGCCAGAAGACTTCTGGCAACAGGATGGGTAGTTGACAAACAGATCCAGCATGCGAAGCCAGCCAAAGCGATGAACAAACTGGTGGGTCGCCATCAGTCGACAATGGTTCTTTTATGATTTAAGAACTTAGGTGTACGTTAAAACGCTCGAAGACGCGGCTTTGAACCACGTCAGAAATTGTGACAACATCGCTCCTGAAAAGAATCCTCCAGTTGGTGAAAGCTTTTGGAGGGGGAAGTCAGGCAGCTACCAGTTGTCACATGTGGAAGCCATGGAACAGGTATGTCTTGTCATGCCTTTTCTGTGCGCTTCTTATTCTCGTCTACGCAGGCAATGAAAGATTGGTGGGGGCCATTCGAATCTACTGGCCTTGGTAGTATGCTTGACTACACTACAGGAACGCAGAATGGACCACTCAAATACTTTGCTAACGTGAGTTGCACCTTCTGCATCTAAATAAGCAGCAAAACTTCTTTCGCTTCCAATTCTACACGTATTTTCAATCGCCTTATTGCCGCAACCTCGCTTTTTTCATCCACAATGATTCACAGTTAGTGTGCCCCACACTTGCTCGCTATGATCAACTAGTTTCTGAAGCCTAGCGACATTTATTAAATTTTCGAAGAATTTCAGATTGTTCATGATAAGACCAAAGAGATAGGCTGTGCAGCCAAAACATGTCAAAAGCAAGGAGTTACACTGGTAGACTGCCGATACAACACGTAAGTTTTGTCCTTTTTTAACCATTGATAACAAATATTATGTATTTTCATGGAACAGAGAAGCCTTTTGTATGGAATTTCGACATTTTTCAGTTATCGCAGGAGTTCATTTCTATTTAGAGTTCTCGGAATGTTCTTAATCAGTCTCAAAAGTCACTAAAACATTGCAACAGCTCAGTTTTCTTAGGAGATTAGTAGTAGTACTCACAAAACACCGTACAAGTAACTTTATTTCAGCGCCGTTGCTCTCGACGACGCAATCTACGAAGTGGGTAAAATGCCGTGCAAGTGCCCGGCAGGCACAGCATGCTCGAAACTTGGAGGACTGTGTGAAGCTACTCCATAATTGCGCTTCACTTTGTGCACTATATGTTCTCCGATATATTTTTCTTTTGGAATCAGTATAAAGATGAGCATTCATTCTTTCTGAAACAGTAACCTAGCTCATACAATATGTATGCATCTCTGTTGCGCAGCACACGTTCTAAGGCAGTTTTTGAAAAAAAATAAGAGAACTATCGCGTAATGCCAAGAAATGAAGCAGTAAAAAAATAGAATCATGTAGGAAAAGCGCGAAAATGTGGCATAATAAACGCCACAGTACACTTCATCCTCTGCCATTCGTCGCCTCAAAACCCCGCCCTCACAGCTATAAAAACCCAAAGTCCAACATCCCTCGAGCTTGGTCTCGGTCTATCTCTACTCGTCCCGCCCCTCACTCGCTGAGGCTCGTTTTTTATTCCGTTTATTTTCGTGTTTGTGTCCTTTTATTTTCCCGTTTCTCCTTCTTTTTCTTCTCTCCGCATTATTCTCGTTGGGGCAGGAGAGGTCTCTCTCCTGCCCCATAAAGGCCACCTCTTAGGCCTAGTTCATTTTTCCCTGCTATTTACTCTATCCCATTTATCATGCAATTAACAATATATTGATGTCATCAGGATAAAAATAACCAGAAGTTTTCTTGTTTGACCAGCTTAAGGGATAATGGCTGAGACTTCATCAAGTTGGGCGATTGCTGATACATAAGTTCTAGCAATATTAGTCCATCTGGGAGGAAATATAATAAGCGATAGTATTCCGAACTCAAATACAAGAAGTTAACGAACCCTAACAAAACCCCATATTCATAACCTCGCTACAATCAAAAGAAAGGCGAAAACTGTGAATCCCCTTTCTCTAACGATGGAAAATCAAGTCACTGTCGCTCATTATTCACTAATGATCGTTGAGCGGGTAGTATCCTAAGCAAACCTTATTCGATGGTGCTGATCAAGTGCGACAAAATTTGGTAAGCTGCGACTCCAAACAATTTCCCTCACCTCATCAATGATAACGTCAGAGTGATCGGGACCCAGCAAGCAGTCACGGTGAGGGTAGAAATAGTTGACAAACAACAAAGGAGTGAGGATATCCAATCTTAACGTTCTCTCCAATTAAACCAGTTAGCAATCAGATGGTACATATTTATAATAGTTCAATCCCATTTTGATTGTAACGAAGATATCCCAAACACGCCCTCCAAACGTAGGTTCTCAAACATCTCGATACATGGTGAGAGCTGCGAGTCATTTCAGGCTTTCACAATACATCTTCAACCTCTGCCTCTTTGCTGTTCGACGCCTCAGTTGCTGCACTACCGAGTAACATTCACCAAGAAAACAAAGACGCAATACCTACTGACAAGCAATGCCTACCTAATAAGTGTCCATTTTGTTAGAAACTGTCTCACTACAGTTTCGTGCAGAAACTAATTTCATAGGACACTAAGCAGCTCAATGAACGAAAATGCTATACGTGCTCCGAGATGACATCCAATAAGTCAACGTGCCACTAACACAAGAGTGGTGCTGATCGCTAAGCGTTTTTCCATTCTTATTTCCTAGAAACTTCTTGCACTTGCACTAAGCCACACATAATTCACATGCAGAATTTACTATCAGCTGAAAGTGCATGCAGAGAAATCGCTGCTGTAGTGATAAAGGAATCAACTGAAGATGATATCTCCTTCGAAAGTCTAATTCCATTTGCGTACGATGCTGCTTAAAACTTCTTTGCAATAGCTTCCTCTAACAAAGGCACTGAAGACAGAATAAATCCCCACATTCTTGACAGGATTATGAAATGTCGTTGAAATAGCAAGTATCTATGTAGGTGCTTGCAGGATGTCAGTTTTTCATTATAAATATTTACACCAACAGTGCTACTCCCACGGAACGTAGTTACGATAAGAGAATTAAGTACTCCATATAAAATGATCGCTTGCTCACAGTCCTCCAGGAATCGCTTATTGCCCTCGATACATGCTTTGCTTTTCACACATGCCTTTGTAAATAACCCTAGTTTAGCTCTACTAGGCCGTTGTGAAAGCCTCTGCCTAGTCTATGCTCTACATGCAAATATAAGATAATTCAAATTTAGAGCCATGATCGCGATCACCCTCTCGCTTTTGGTGTTTACTGCAGTATACGCAGCTCCAGTGGAACAAGTTAGTTCACCTTTACCGCTCCCCACCCCCCCCCCCCTCAATACAGGTAATGATTCGAGTTTTTCAGGTTAACATTACCTATGCAGCTGAGGTTTTTGGTAGGGTCGAACTACACCAAATGCAGTGTCTTCACAAGAAAGACTATAAAATTATTCTTTTTGAGTGAGTCCGAGCCTAATGCCTTCTTCAATTGTGCAAGTAATACAGCCAGCTTTCAGAGCCTATGCTGACGGCAAGTTTGATAATGATGTCAAGGCTACTGTGTGGACCGCTGTTAATGGTACAGTCTGTTAGCTCAGAGAGGGCCGATGGAGCGGTTTTGTGTGCATTTACGACCGCACTGGTTCCTTCGATGGGTGGACGCTACAGGATGCGTCTTTAAGGAGATTTACAAATGGCAGCAGGATAATATGAAAATGTCAGGAATCACACCACATACGTACCAAAACTTACAGAAAATTGTAAAAAATGAGATCAGTTGGTCGACACCGTGCTGAGGTCGTAATTGCAGACAAAGTCAATCCATCGGCTCTCTCTGAGCTAGCAGACTATAAATACACCTTTTTTTTTTGTTAATTTACACTTATTATTGTGCTGATATTGGATAGAGGAGCTAGTATGTCGAAGTTTTTTAGAGAAAATGGGCGCTGAAATTTACATGACACCTAACACAAATATCGAAAAGAGTGCCCAGCAGCAAATTGATGAAACCCTCAACGGGATGATCTCCCACGGAATGCCCATCACCAGATTATGGATTAAAGTATGTTATTTTAAAGTCATCTGCGAATCACTACTTTATGCTTGGTACATTACCTAACGCAAAGAGTGAGAGGAGGAGGATTAGGGCAATGTCTCTCTTCATTAAGATCACAGATGAGAAAAAATGGAGCTCTAGCCTCAACTACAACGATCTCTTCCTGAATGACTTGGTTATGGCCGCGGAGGTAAAGAAAATTAGTTTCAATTATAAAATCCTTCTAAACTAGAGGAAAAGCGGTTTCTTAGGCTCGTAAAAGGAGTGTCGGGATCATCACCAACTCTAAAATCTACAACAGGGTGTTCACTGGACTGTACAATTTCGTAGCCGACGACAGAATTTGGTTGGCAACGGATATCAACACCGCCTTTTTATACACCTTCTACAAATACACTGCTTTTTTAGGTACACAACCCCAGAGCAGGTAACTTGTACCGGTAACGAAGGAGCTAACTTCGACGACTTCGTTCCATTTGCTGGCTGGAAGAAGCCAAGTGCGAAACAATACTGCGTTGCAGCAAATGAGTGCGGGATCACTATTAACCGGTAAGTATTTTCTTTTCTTTTTTTCTCTTTTCAGCAATGGTTTTTTATTCTGTCTGCCAAAATTCTGCATTATTTCAGCAACATCGTCAAGCCCGGTTACATCTGGATCCCTCCCACGCGCCAAGACCGTAATTAATTGCCAGAGACACGAATAGCAACAAGAAAAATAAATATTAGTCCGTGAGAATACGAGATTTGTACAGTATGGTACTAAACAGCAAGGAATGCGTGTAGGGTAGTGGCCAGACTTGGCTGCAAAGCTTAATTATCGTTCATTACAATTAGCATTCTAACAAGTGCAGTTAACAAACATGTAAACAATCAACAAGCAACAGAGTAATCATATTAGCACTCAGTAGTAAAGTAATCTGGTAAACTAGCTAGCTAACTAACAACGATATCTTAAACGTAGCGGTGACAGCTATATACGGCAACTATATACGTTGTACACGTGTTACAAATAAATACATTCATCATATCTGCACATACGTCGCGAATGGCACTGAAGCAAGACGAGTGAAACCGATGGAAAGACGTCGTCTACATATTCAAGGAAAAGCGACATTGGAAATTGTATTCTCCCTGACTTGTCCACCAAACCACATCTGGTAGCACTGTCACAAAAATGCCAGACATCTTTACCGCCGATAACGAATTGCAGAACAGCACGGCTACCCGTGAGCGCAACAACTCAAGATAGATGGTCTGGCCAAGAAGGTTTACTAACTGAATAAGAGGTTTCCGAAAGGTAGTGCAGAAGTAGTCTTGCTGGGCCCTTCTGGGATTCGCGAGCGGTTCCCACTGGGCGCTGTTAGATGGACGGCCCACTGTCACAGCCGACGTCTACACACGATATCTTCGGGCGCTGCAGTCGCTGTCCGAAAAAATAAGCGAAAAATAGTGTAGGTTACTCTCGTCCACAACCCTACATTTTGTTCCTGCAAATGTCGATGGACCCCAGGAGCAGAAATACTGTGCTCCAATCGACGTTCTTCCTGACCCGGGTGCTCAAGACTTCACCTTCTCCTGTCCTTGAATGAAAATCATTTGGGAGAAGGAACTCCTGCAACCTGGACGACCTTACATCGTGATTAGTTTACTTCTTCAGAACTTAGCAAAAGTATCTTTGGGAGAGAAGGAGATCCAAGAAGGTCACAGGAAAGGTCAGGAAAAATTATAAAATAGAAAATCACGACAAACTGCCCTACTACCTTCGGCACAAACTATCATTCTGTAACAAAATTGAAAAGGATGTAAACGTACTGGAAAAGAAGCTATACGATTCTCGTCAATTTACATATGTACATAGGACCAAAATTGGATGGCAAAAATGGCAGCACTAAGGCACCAGTGCAGCACTGATCCGAAAACCGGTAGAGACCAGAAGATGACAGATGTGTGACCAGCTGAGAAAGCGACTCTTCGACTACCTGAAGATAGCTATTCGTCTAGAGGACAAATTCGTCATTTCTTCTATCCTACCTGTTAAAGAAATCTCATACTATCTCAACAACGCACTAACAACTCACCCGAACTCCAAACTTTTCTTCCGCTATAGCGACCCCATTTTCAACAACTGCTTCGTTCTGAATGGACGATAAAGTACACGTCGAATAAACGACTGAACCGCCAACTTTCACTGAGCGTAAAGCATTTCTGAAAGGAATTGGGTATGCACAATAATCGAGAAAATCAATTATTCGCAATAAATCAAAGTCCCCACATTAGGATTTTCGTCTGCAATTGCGGCAGATCTAGTCGCTCGTTTGTCATTTGAGAAGAGTACATGTTGCCATCGTCTTGGTTAACTGCAAGCCGATCTGTTGAGCAGGGGACATCTGCTATAACCTGAAAAATAATAATTCTGGTTTTAAAAGTACTCGCTTGCACTACTGTCCCACATGCCTTGTCGTAAGTGTCCAGTTCATCCCACGTGGCCAGATTGCTGGCATCTTTTCTTTTCAAAATCACTGCATTCGCTTCTGGAGCGTTTGATGGCACATAGGTGGAGAGGGCTCGTTTCAACTGTCCAAGCCTCGCCAACTTGAAATCGTTACAGACTATTTTTCCTGCAAAAAAAAACAGCTGAATTAACAAATTCATAGCACTTCACTACGACGGGATTTCAACAATAAAGATAATCAGTAGACCTGGCAATTTCGTCAACAATGTCAGCAAACTTTTTCCTCCAGGAGCAGCACAGACATCCAACAGGGAATCGCCTTTCTCCAGGCCGAGGGCAAGTACTGGCACTAGTGAACCTCCATCAAGAAGCCACCAGCCTGTAAAAAAACACATCCTTTGAAAAAACTAACGAAATGACATTGGTCAATACAATTTACTGACTTGGTATACCACTATCGTCCTTCACTGGAGGTGGAAAGTCTGCCAGTACACCTCGATCATAGCATCTTAATCGAAGCTCACGAGGATAATAAATGAAATGATTTCGACGCGCCAATTCCATTCCCTCAGCCTCAAAGCCTGTGACCCTAAAAAGGTGCCAAAAGCATATTTTACGCAAATATCACCACCACTAAAGGAAACTAACTGGAAGTTCTCCAGGTTCTCCTCCTTCTGTTTCTTTTTACCCAACTGCAATTCGCCCGGTGTGATAGACTCGGACGGCGGTTGAAATTCACCAAGACCAGCAGCGGAACGCAAAACTGGATCTTCATGAGTAGATGGGGTAGGTTCTGACTCCGGAACCTCCTGAAATGAAATTTGATAACTAGGTAATTACTTTGAAATAAAAAACGACGAAATAAAAACGACACAGCTGTAGGATATCAGTACCCACAGTGTTCAGAAAACTTTGAGACGCTGAAAAGTACTCTTCAAATCCTCCAGCAAACACAAAAAAAATCAAGTAATGTCTCATCTGCTCCAGCGAATGAGTACATGGACGTAGAGATCATTTTCGTAGAGAGAGAATAGGAGTGCGGATAAAAACCTTTAGAAACGGTCACATTACCGTTGTTTTTTCCTCCAAATGGAAAATGTCTTGAATACGGCCCCAGAACTCCTCATAAGTGAACGGTAAAATTCTGAGCTCAGAATCTCAGACAAGAAAATTCCGGACACTGGCGCTGATCATGATGTTTGCACCTCAAACGAGGTCTAAACAGGTCACAGCGCCTCACCTTCTCTCTCATTGCTCGCTCCGTTTCCTCTTTGGCTATACTGTCTACACGTTGCTTCTTCTCCTCAATACGCTCACTGGCCGTTTTTCCACGTATCCTAGCCAAAAGATCCAATGTGTTCATGTCCTTCAGAATATCTTCGTGAGCATCGCAGCTCCTAAGAATTTTTCTTTAATAAGAGCGAAAAAAGTGACAAGGTTGTTAGCATCAATACCCACAACATTTAAACGTGGTTATGACCACATTCACTCACTTTGAAAATGTATTCATTACAGCGATATACTTATTAGGTGTAAGCAATCCAAGCCGAATACTAGGCCATCGTTTCCCGAACATCGGACCATAGTAGAAATCACAATGATCCAACGCTACCGCAGATGGTGTCTTCAACGGCCGAGTTTTTGCAACCTTAACAGCTCTGTATTCCATTTGAAATGAGGTACTCGCCCTGATGAATAGCATAAAAAAGTCGACGCTACCCTACGGGCAAATAAATTCATTTGAGGACAACTGACCTTGGGCTTGAACTTGACAGTTTTGAATCTGACTTGTTGCTTCTGAAGCCCTGGACCACATATTTCTATGTATCTGGATGCTTTTAGCATCTGAACACTACAACAGGATGTTACGTATTCACAACAAAGAAAAGAAGCATAAAAAGGAACAGCACCAGACTGAGATATCTGCTGTAAATTTGTAAATATGCAAGGACATGCCCTTCTTTAACGCGTCATATGTAATGCATTATTACCATGTGAATGAATATAATTTATTAACATATTGAAAATGTACATACCGGTAAAATCATATATACCTTACAATTACGTGTAACTACAAGCAGAAGGGAAAAAACTAGCGAGAACAGAGAGAGCCGCTTAACAAAAATAAAGCAAGTAAAAGAGTACATGGTACAAAGACCTCAAGGAATCCTGTACTTCCTCACTATACGGTCTCTGCTAGCGGTGAACAAGTGCTTCATATTAAAGCAAAAGTCATAAATTGGGTCACAATCAGACCCAGTGAACTCATACAGTGGACAGGAGATATTTGACTGTGTAGGACATTGGCGGAGATAACAGCACATCGAGCCGTCTTCTGTAAATTTGATGCAATCATTGAATGTAACACAACTCTACTGCGATAATAATTGTGAAAGACTATAATAAATTGTCTCGGTGGGGAAGGGCAATTTGAAAAAAGGACATACGAGCAAATGAAACATTTTTGGGCTCCCAGCATTCATCCAAAAAAAAAGAACAAAATCTATGAACGAAGCATAGACTCATGAGAATTATTCCCACTTGATGCTATTCCAAAATTATTGTAAGATCTATTTGCAATGAACACAAGGTTAAGAACGTTATATCAAACTCACTGAATGCCACAAAAAGACCTTCGTCCCTTGTCATCATCTTCATAACAGCGCCTCTATTGGTTTGCAAGCGATATATGTAAGATCTAAAGCAGCCAAGGATATTGATACGTGTCAGTAACAAGCTATTATAGTGCTAATACTCACGTGAGCTTCGTATCATACACAGATACCATTCCCTCCTCATCTCCAATATAGATGACGTTATCCAGCTCGTGGTCAATGCAGACAGCAGTGGGAACATTGTCCGTGGAAATGGTAGCTCTCTAAATATTGAGCACATTGAGGTCTACTTTTGTAGTAGACATGAAGCAAGTACGTAGTTGGCAAAGTAAAAATTGATTTACTCACTGTAGGTCCCTCTACCGAGTACACCATACACTTCTTGCCTTCACAAGCAACAGCAAACACTTCTGACTCTGGAAAATCATATCATCGAACAGTGCATATGGCACCCCTATCGTTTATAGTATGACCAGTTTGAAGGAACAATGAATGCCTTCGACAGAAAAGAGAAAAGAAGGTCTTCCACTAATTACGGGACATAATTGGCCATACATGAGCACATATGCAAAACCAAATCACTTACTTCGGTCAATAGACATAGCATTGCAAGGTCCAGCTTCTGGCCTCCACCGTTCTTGTTCAGATCCGTCGGCGCACAGCCATTTGATTATTGTACCGTCATTTGAACAAGACAGCACTTCGCGACCAACTCCAATAATGGCGAGGTCTGTTACTGCTGAAAATGTCACGATGAGGGGTTTGCAGGTTCACTGAAGGGATACCAGAGTGCCAAAGGAACTACTCTAGTTCATAGTGAAAAAGAATGGGGCCAATATAGAGGAAGGAGAAGAGAGAGATAGGCAGAGAAGTGTGAAGAGAACAGAGGATAGAAGGAGGAAGAGAGGGGGAAGAAGTCACTTCCAAATCAGAAAAAGAATAATGTGCGATGAAGAAAACATGAAACAACTACATTTTACGTACCCATCGTATGACCTTTAAAAATGCGCGGACATTGCCCCGTCTCGACTGACCACACCCTCACTGACATATCCATTCCAGCTGACAGAACCACTAGTCCACTAGGAAAGAATCTGCATTTGTAGACATCCATAATGTGACCCTTCAAGTCGCGCTGGAACATGCAGTGACAAAAAAAAAACAACTAAAATTAAAGGGGTTACCCAAATCCCCGTCATATTAGGTGAGAAAACAAGACCTTTGAGATCTAAGCTAATCAGCCCAGTAATAAACTAATGCCTTACCAAAAGACTTCCGTTCATCACGTTGGACACAATCAGAGATCCACTGGTGTCAGAAGAAACGATGAGATTTCCCGAGCAAGAAATGTCGATGGACTGAATGGCAGACTCATGTAGATCACGAATTTCTGACACTGGCGATAGGAATGTCGTATTAATAGTGGATGATTCGAAGTGTAGGGAATTCTAAAAGAATCTGAGATTACCATTTTAAGGAAATTTTAAAAAAGGAAAATTGACAGCAGACCTAATCAACTAAGTAGGAAGGAATGATACAGTACCCACACACGACTGCTGAACAGAAACCCGAAATGAGGAATCAGCACAGATGTAATCATCCCCTTGCTTCTCAACATTTGCAAATACAGACTTTTCACCGTGTTTTCGCACTCCAACGAAAAACTGTGGACGGGGCATTTCCCTAAAACGAGGGGACTTGGACGCGCAGAAGCCAATGTGAACTAAAGAAGTAATGAAAAACAAAAATTAAGCGTGAAAACATAGAAGTATAAGTAACAAAGTAGACTTACTTCAACGCCATATCCCAGTCAGGCTGAACGAGAGCGGCATTTTCCTTGATGACGCCACTTTCCGTCTGCATCTCATCAACTTCCATTGTCTAACTGCAACGAATTAGTAAACAAATAATGCAGCAAAGAAATCATCCAGTTCCAGCAGAAACAAATAGATTCAAATTCAACGAAGTATTGGAACATCGAGTTCGGTGACAGGAGCTTGGATACAACCGCAATCACTCTTAGTACTGATGGTCACTCATAGTAAACCTGTTAACGCACCCAAATTTATTCCTTTATCTTGCACCCATCAGCATGTTTATACATACTTGACGTTATATGCACCCAGCTGCTACCAATGGGTATGAAATTGCCCATACCTCCGGTGACGTACCCGGTGCTGCTTCCGCATCCATCATTCACATTACCCAGGGTATTGTTGCCAACACACCCCAAGTTTAACTATGGCTAGTACTTAAACTGTATTGTGAAAGAAGTTGTGAATATCCCCATCTGCACTGCCTGGTCCATCAAAGCATTTTGTAGCAGCGATCGACTGGCTTTCCCTGCTGGAAGATTGCTGTTCGAGGTTATTTCGGATGATGACGCTCAAGTCCATATCCATTTCGTATCCTAATCCCACTTCTGTGCTGTCACGATAGAAATGGATCCAGATTTTGTCCAATTTGCATGAATTTTTATTGGATGCATTCGTCAAACGCACGCGTCGGCTTTCCCACATAACTTCCCAAGAAGACAGGCTGAGAAATGAGATGTGCCTCATTCCAAAGAAATACATTACCCTAATATTCTTCCTCTGTGACGAAAGGAAACCAATACCGCAGCGCTCTAAAGGAGTTGAATCGAGGATCGACCAAGGAAGCATAAAAGAGGCTCCCCTAATTGATGCTGGGGCAAATAACAACGTATACAATCAAAAACGACGTACAGGTACAAAAAGAAGACAAACAGAAGAAAAACACACAAGCCTTCTGTTTAAAAGGCAAAAAACAAGGGAAAAGTGAAATCTGTCGTGAACAAAAAGCACTGGATGTAGTTACACAAATCTCGTGACACAGTACTGCGCTTAATTTAGGGTTCATTCGTGCCGAATCACGCTCGATTTTCAGGCTGCGACTGTTTTTCAGTGCCGGTATTGATGAAATTTTCTTATGGCAACTCTTTGCTCTGAAAGAGAAATATTTTCTCAGTGGCGCTGTGAATTCTGTTCATGAAAATTTAACCCTAAACCACGTTTCGCTACCAATCGATTAGTCCACTCATTCTAAAAGTATTTTTTCCAGGTTTTTAGTCCTGATCCGATTGTTAAGTGATGTCTACGAAGCAAGCAGCGTCAGGAGCGCAATCACCAGTGACCCCTGATGGTTCTGTTGGTAAGTATTCTAATGTTTGAGGGCAACCTTCGTGCAAACTAGATTGCGGGAGAGCGAACCAGTTGACGGTTAATGTTAAATGACAGGTTTGGGAAAAATGAGAACCTGAGACAGCTTTTACTACAAGGTTTCTTTGAAATTATAATTTTGAACTAGTACTTCAAAGTGCGATAGAGGTGCAGGAATGCTTAGCAATTACGGGTACCGGGAAAGTGTCGAGAGTGACTAAGCTCATGGGCTGTTGTTAGAACCACTGTTAGGACTGTATACTATAAATAAATTAGATGGCATACCCAGCTTCGCTCAGAGCTTTTACTACCCCTAGCTTTCACATTGAGATGCATAGTTACTGATACTAATACATTCAATCGAAGAGCTCATCCT
Source organism: Ancylostoma caninum (assembly GCA_037903475.1). Taxonomy (NCBI): domain Eukaryota; kingdom Metazoa; phylum Nematoda; class Chromadorea; order Rhabditida; family Ancylostomatidae; genus Ancylostoma; species Ancylostoma caninum. The sequence goes on along the minus strand of JBAJFG010000008.1, from coordinate 402,292 downwards.
TTCGGTGATCACTGTGCCAAATAATCCCGGCAACCCTTTCTTTACCTGCACAGGAGCGAAAAAGTAGATAAAGTCAATCAATCGAAAAATTCGTGCAAAGTTGTAGTCATATTCGTGTTCAGCGTGCACAACACCATAAGACATGTTCTTGCCCGTCTTCGAACCAAAGCAGAAAAATCGATGAATTCAATAAATCGATATTTTTACAGAATGGTCGTCACATTTGTGTTCAGCATATCGAGGAACCCCAGTTGACTTGTCCTCACTGACCCCTGAGCAAATGTGGAAAGAATTATTAAAATCAATAAGTTGATAATTTGGCACAAAATGGTTGTCATATTCGTGTTCAGCGTGTTGAAGGATCGTAGCAGGCAAGTCGTCGCCAGTCCATGAAAAAAAAAAACAGAAAAATCAATAGAATCGATATAATCGATAGGCTGGTCGATAATTCCCGGTGAGAAGTAGGCTATAACCTCCGCTGGCCCTTGGCGGATATGTGTAGATATGTATACAAAGTTTGGTCCCGATCGGTTCACTACCTGCGATTTCAATAGATTATCTTACCTAAAGATCCCTAAGGTTTAATTATGTACTCTCAACACTGCCTATACTGAAATGAGATCTGACATTGAAGAGTACTACAAACTCGGCTACTGCTTACGTGATAAGATTGACTAGATGAACGCATTCGAATCTCTGAACTAACTTCAGCAGAGTTACTTGCAAGATCCGAGGGGATAAAGTCTATGGGTAAAGAAAAGGAAAGACCGGTTACGCTGTGATCTTCTTCTGTTTCACACTTAAAATCAGGCTGAAACCTTATCCCAATTTTTATGCAGCCACTGAACTACTAAATTTACTCGCAATTTAAAATTGATAAGCACTAGAGCTCAATATGAGTTTTGATGAGTGAGGGGGGTGGGGGACTGAGACACTACCCCCACTGCGAGTGTCGGCGAGCCAGTAGCAGCTTGCAACTTCTTATTAGCACTTGTATACTTGAGTCAAATACTTGAATAATTTTTCAGGTCGTGAATCTCACATTCCATTCTCCTCTTCCCCTTCTACTTCTCATCCAGCCCAAGCAAGTGCCTCACCAGCGAGACGAAGCGGCCTTATGACTAGGATTTTTGGCTCTAGCAGAGATAAAGTGAGTTGCTATCATTTTGTTAAGGCTGCTGCTACGCTCCACGCTCTATGTATCATAACCTGTCCTACTCTGTGTCACCTTCGCTTGCCGACATCGATTCTAATATCGACTTGTTGCGGATGAGTCGTTGCAGGCACAACTCAGCAATACTTTTCACACGATTGTAGACGTCAGTGTCGATGTTGCCGAGCGATGGCGACACTGGGTGTTATACTTCACAGCATAGCTCGGATAGTGAGGAGACAGCCTTCGCAAAAGTGAATGTTGTCTCTCACATAGGTGAAGGCATGAGGACGGGGGGGGGGGGGGGTATTTACTTCTTAGTCTGAAAGTAAGTCCGTACCATTTCACGACCTTTCCGGAAAATCCTGAAAAACTGCGCCAAAGTTTGAAAATCCGGAATTTTGACGGAAATATCAGCGGTATAGAGGCTTTTTCAGACAACAAATTGTGTATTTCCTGAAAGCACAGGTTATAGGCTATTGCGTAAGGACCATACTACGGCGAAAAATCGACACATGTCAGGGAAAAACCTGTGAACACATGTTATATATCATTTCACAGCTCATGCAACGGTGCATCCAAATTCTATCCGTTTTACGTTACAAAGAGACGGAGAAGAAAAATAATCGAAGGGGTGCTATAGTTTTCAAGGGCTTCGCCCCGCCTCCTCCCTTCCCTAAGTGATGGTCCCCCCTGGGTCCGGCCTGAAAGTGAAGGTGGGCGGGGCCTCTGTGTCGGAGTATTCCACCTATGCTTCATAGGGAGTGTTGCGACAACATCAGTGATATAGCGCAAGTCTGTCTCCTCCGCGCTTTTATGTATTTAACACTTTTATTCGAGTAAAATTTCATTATAGGGGGCTAGCAGAGTGTAAGCCACGCTCTTCCAGACTAATTTTTCAATCAACTCTGTGACTATTCCAGGAAGTTGTTCGACCACTAAATCCTGTCGTTACGGTTGAAGGCTCTATCACACAAAGTGCTTGGGCTGGAATCAGCCGCAGCAGCCCGATGAAGACTCGCATCAAAACGTTGATGCAGCTGCAGGATGTGAGTTGTTGAATTTCATTTTTCTACAAAAATGTTTTACTTCCGGAGTTCTCCTTACCATTCACCTTCACATTGCTCTTGCGAACAAAATTTTTTGTTCTCATTTGGCTCGCTTTCAGCATCTCTCATGAGTTTTCTTGATCTAATTTCTTACTACTCCACATAATCGGTGCTTAGTCTGACATATATGGCACACCGGGAACTCATACTGTCGCGCTCTCTACGCACAATATAATCCACTGTAGAGCGGCAAGAAGCGAGAGGGTGAGCATGGGTTTTGGGTTGCTGCGGGTGGCCATATTGTCGCGCCACGTTGGACTTCGCGGCTTCGCGGAACCTCCACAGTTGAAGTTCTATGCACCGTCACATTTCCTGCCATTCCACTACTATATAACGTCTTTGCGGCGCTTTTATTGTGCAGCTTTATTCCGATTTTCACTTCTCTCAATGAAAAAAAAATAATGTGTGAGGATAGCTACGGAACTGTGCAGGTTTTTTTACGGGAGCTTCATCGATGCCCTCTCCGTCTGCTTGCTTATGTTACGCACTAGCACTGCACTTGAAAATTCCAGTTTATTTTGCCGAGAAGGGTTCTTCACCCTATTCTCGTTCTCTGGCATTTTCTCATCATGAGATTTCGATACTGGGGTCGATTTTTTTTTGCTTGTTTTATCACGGAGGTCTATCTTGGTATTGTTTTTTTTTCATGTCTTCTTCAAAAGGATTATTATGATCTATTTTGACGTAGTATCACAACGAATTTGGTTCGGAACCAATCACCACATCGAAACGATATCTAGTTCAATTGATTGTGTTATGCATATGGTAAGTAAAAGAGGACCCAGGGGAAATATTTTTGTTTTTTTTTGTTGTTTTTTCTTTGATCCTTGAATCAGGTGAGGGATTTTTGTGTGAGATTCGAGTTAAGCTTCTGAAACTGAGGGCGTGGCGCTTATCTGCATGTTTTTGAAGTTTGTGCTTTTGAAACTGGAGCTTTCTAATCCAGAGTACCGAACTTTACCTCACTAAGGGTTGATCAAGATTCATAGTACAGTTCTGTCTACTTTTATAAATGACATATCTACCGCTAATTTCACAGAGCAGCTCCATAACCGCTCATCTCTTCCCCTTCGGCTCCACATTCAACCATCCTGCACTCCATTCGCACCTCTCCGCACATTCCACTCTGCCCTTCTCTACGCGTCTTCAGTTCACGCTATGTTGCTGAGGGCGCTCGAGATTTATGCTATTTGTGTGCTGTGTTGCTAATGTATCCTTGTGTGTGGTGTGTTTTGGAACGGCCGATCAGCGACATCACCACGTCGGAAGCGCAATGACTCCTCCACACGACGACACAATGTGCTTCGGAAGATGATTTGTGATTACTTCAAGCGTCCAACGGTAAGTGAATGCCCTTATAATCACCTTCGCTTCGCTTCACCTTCACCCAATGCACTGGTTTTTGACAGTGTGGATGTAGGTCATGTAATCTACATGTCAAAAACTATTTGCTGTGCTTTGTAATTGTGTTGTACGATGCACGTTTTATTTTCGGGGCTTTCTTGGTGTGTTTGGGTTGCATATTGTGTAGTAGGTTGTGTCTTGGGATATTTCAGGTCATCTTGGGCAATAACTGTAGTCTTGGCTTATGGATACGATGGTGTCATAATAAACGTAAAAGAAGAGAACTAATCAAAACGCTAGTCTAATTATGGAATTCTTGCAGCGAAGAGCAGGAAGCCTCATTAATATTTGGAGATAACAAAATCTAGGTATATTCACAGGTTGAATGCAGCGTGTTTTCCTATTTCGAGGTTTCATCCATTTTGAATTTTCACAAGGTTTTTCACATTAGTTTATGCATGATTTCGTTCAAAAATGCCGAAAACCGCGTTTTAGGCCATCATTTTGCAGAGAATTAAGCTAGATACGAGGTTTCTCCTCGATTTGCAGGGGAAAATGCATGCAACATCGTGATCAGCGTACGGTTCCAGTTCTGAACCCTAAAGGATGCGTAATCTAAAGAACATGGGTGTAGTTACCTACGGGTGGCAGCAGGGTATAGGCGTCATTTATGGGTAGACATGTCGACGATTGCCATGTAAAGGATAAAATTGGGCACTTTAACACATTTACCATTGTTACTCTCAAGTATGCATCCTTTTCCTATCCTATAAAAATTTTTACAACGAAAATGTTCTCAAAACACCCAGCTGTCGGATAACTTTCAATATGTGAGCAAAAGCTACGGATCTTTGCAGGCACGTTCATATTTCTAATTGATTGCTCCTTAACTAGCTTTTTTTCCTCACGAAGTGGTTTCCTAGGAAAACTTATGGTTCCTGTGCAAACGTTCTTCGTGCCTTCTTCTGCGGTGAGGTTTTTGTAGGGACATACCCCTCTCCGTATCCCGTAAAACATTGCGGCTGGCACTAAGAAACGCTCAGCCTCGTTCATGCTGCCGGTTAGAAAGGTCACCGAAAATTAAGATTTTTTTCTGTGACTATTCAACAACAGAGGAGCAACAGCGTGTTGAGTGCCAAATGACACTAAGTGTATCTTAATTTTGCCCCATCACCAAGGTAATTCTGTGATGAGGATTACAGAAAACTGTGTGTCTTTTTATATACGAGTTCCATAACCCCACTCTGTGGTTGTTAGAATGTGTTTTAAATTGAAGTTGTTTCTGGTTTTGTATTCGTAAGCTTTCGAATTGCTTCCTTCGAATATTAATCCAACATTCTCCTAGGTTCTGAGATCACGAACGTTACAAGTGTCTTCTCTGGAAGGCATCTGGCATGACTCGCATGATATGTTGAATGATCCAGACACGAAAATACCAACGCTAAGAGTTCTCATAGAGATGACGGAGACTCAATTTTCCCAGCTTGGATTGGCTCTGAGACACACATTCTTCAAAGTACGTTCTTTTTTACATATCAAAATTAAGTTTACCTGAATAGGGTTCTGCGTTTATAGGCAATACAACAAATGGGATGTGAAGAGCTCAGTGTTAAGTGGCTCAACGTCCTTAGTGAATATGGCAAGACAATTACAGGGTTTGAGAAGGTAGGTATTCTAGAGATGATGTTTTCGTCGCGTTAATACATCAGTTTTACATTTTTAACTCACGAATAGGACATGGATGTGCTGGTTGCCAGTTGGATCACTGAGACCCTACTTGCTAAGGACCACCCTCAAGCGTTACTGGTTCTACAGCTCGCACAACATCTCATACAGTTAGTTGGCCGCTTCCAGACTTTTCTAGAATTTTTCTAGTTCATTTTCTTTTCCCTTATAATTTTCCATTTCTTTAATATTTGAACATCTCAGACATAATGCTGCATTCATTGGTGAAGGAACGATGAAAACAATAGTACATGCAGTTTGTGTTAGAGCCTGTAAAACTATGGATCCGCTCATATCCAACTGCCTGGATGTACTCGATAGTGTTTTGAAGTACAGGTTAGCCCACTCTGTGAGATTGCTGACAAGGGAAGTGCAACAGGCCAGACTCGCAAATCGGAATGAAACCTATCTGGCTTGAATCTTTGTTGGAGAGGGTGTTACAGTATATATTTCATTATTGCCCTCGATTCCAAAAAACAAAAATCCCACCACAGTACCATATGCGCTGCAGCACTCGTCCGTCAGCGACGATGTGGCCGAGTGGGGAGGATGCTGCACTGTCAGCTCGAGAGTTTGAACCCCGTCATGCGCACCTACCTGTTTTGCTCTCTCATTTTTTTATTCCCCCTGTGTTGTTGAAATCAAATTTAAAAGGTTAGAAGATAATACTTATCCTTACTGACGCACTAGGCACGGAATAACTACGTTATATAAAACCTGCTTTTCTCCCTCGATTAGCTATAAAGTAGCAGTCACTTTTCACGACTGTAACTCAAAATCTTTCCCACTCGGTTCATAATGTTCGAACCTTCACGCGTCGTGGCCCTTTTGTTGGCTCGGTTTGGTCCGGGTGATGGCAACTGCAACATTGTCTGTGTGCACCGTTGCTGCCAGTAAATGCTTTCTCATTGACCATCCTTTTTTTGTTTTGAATGAAAATTTTACAATTTTCTAGCGACTCGAGGGAAAGCTGTACGATCACTAAACTACGTTCATAGCATAGTAGTTATTCTATAGCTAGTACGTCAGTAAAGACAAGTGTTGTCTTCTAGCCCTCCAAAATTGATTTCAATAACATAGGAGGAATAAAAAACAAAAATGCAAAACGAGTGTCAATGACGGGATCCAAACCCTCGACCTCCTGCCTATCAGTCCGCATCCTCTCCACTCGGCCACCTCGTCGCTGACGGACTAGTGCTGCAACGCATATAGTACTGTGGTGGGATTTTTGTTTTTTGAAGCCGAGGGCAGTAACAAAATATATACTGCAACACCCTCTCCAACAAAGATTCAAGCCAGATAGGTTTCATCCCGATTTTCGAATATGGCCTCTTGCACTTCCCTTGTGAGTTTAAAGTTCAGTATACTGATTTGTCTAGCGACCTACCCCCGTGCGAGCTGATGTCGGTGGTGGCCACTTTCTGCGTGCTTGTTTGTGAAAACAGATTCAGAGAACAAGCTTGGTCTCTTGCGAGGTCATTGCTAACATCACAGATGGGACAGAGGTGAGGTTCTGTGGTTTGGGTTTTCTTCTCGTTGGCGCAGGGATTTCGTATTTTTCTTACAAGCGAGTATTTGTGATTTAGAACGCGGAAAGCGCTAATATCCATACTCAATGGCACTGGAACTGGTCAACGACCTCATGGAGAACGAAGAGCCAATGACGAGCCAAATGAGAAGAAAATGAGAAGGATGCTTCGTGGAGCGATATTCTGCCTGGCGAATGCGAATTGGGGACCAGCGGTGAGAGTTCTGTTTTCAGGAACGCTTGAAATCTAGTTGTATCTTCGTTTGTTTATTTTTGCACGTCTGAAGGTTGTTGTCTTGGATTTAAATCTCATATGTTTACTAGACTTTTACTTAATTTCTCTTATTCAGTTCATTTACAGCAAATAGACGCCGTGCGGTGTTCACCTGCTAGTATTATTGAGCCAATGAGGAATGCTATTCAGGTTGATGAAACGATATGTTACGGTTAGTTGCCTTTAAAAAAATAGAGTAGCTTATTTATTTCTTATGTACCTTGAAATTAGTCCTAGTTTTGCCTATCGGGTGTTGTCCAGAATCAGCTTTCTAAACGTAATTTTCGTGTTCAGACGTTCCAAAATGTTCTAGACGTACTGTTCGACATACGACTGTTAATCCAAAAGCATGGTCGCGATTTACAACATATGACATGGATCAAACTTATCGAGTTATTTGAGACTGTGATCGATTTATGTGAACAGGTAAAGACCTCTTTACTTGGATTTTCTAGAGGTGTTGTTCTCTCTTGAGGGAGGATGTTTTTTTTGTGAAAAAATTTGCTTCTGCAGAGGTTGGAATACGCGAAAACATGTGAGAATTCCCTTCATCAAATTCTACTACTTACTGAACAACTGTATTCTGATGGACACTTTGCGGCTCCACCGGATTTGCTGTATGATCTCATTGAAAAGTGTGCTGATCGGCGACCTGACACATCAGTTGTGAAACTGATACAGTATAGATCGATGGTGAGCGCGAATATTTCGTAAGCTATTGGTTTCTCTGATTTTCAAGCAAGTTTTCGTTCCAGAACTTGACTCCCTTGACACCAAATTGGATTCCGGGCATGTTACAATTAGTTCGGAGGTATTCTGCTGAATCGCAGCGTCCGGAGAGAAGAAGCAAGGTTTGGCTTAGCTCCAAAATTTTTAAGGAACTTTAAGCTTTTATATTTCTTGGTCTTTCAGACTTTCAAACTCTTTTACCTGTTTTTATACCTTATTTTTTAGGCGATTTCTGAGTTGCATGCTTTCTATACTAAATACCGCCTTCTGTACGAACACGAGCTAGTAACTCAGCTGATGATCCCTGTGCTGCAGGATACCGAAAATGAGTCAAGCTCAAGGATTCAGGTTAATTTTGCTTCTTCGCCGTTCATTTTTCAATGGTTAAGGCTTGTGACCTTGTTCCCTTTACAGTATTTAATGCTTAATATCTTATTTGACGTGGCCAAGACCGTGTCGCTAAGGGATGATGCGCGACTTTTCGAATCTGTGATGGGAATTGTGAGACAACTGTTTATTTCGTCTATATTGCGAACGACTGTTGAGACAGCTATAGAAGATGAGGATGATGCTGAGACTGTGGTAGCTCCTACCCGACCGCCACCTCGTGTGCCTACTCCAAAAGCTGGGTGTAAGTTGTTCTAGACACTTCTGATAGCACTCAGGGAGTTTGGCAAGGGAGTACATGTATAATTTTTGATCTTTCATAATCCTTCAAGTAGCATATTTGTTTCAGCGCTTAGTTTCGACAATCTCGAAGTTGTAGCGCAGAGTATGGGAGAACTACTGTCGGAAAGATGGCCAGTGCTCAATATTAACACGTTAAGCATTCTCGTTGGTGAGTGTTTTCGAATAAAAAACTTCTACGAAGAGAAATTATATCATTTCAATATATTCTTCCTGTTAGGTATAATGGTTGACCATCTGCATGCACAATATGCAGCTGGATGGACTGGCGAGCAGGGCGCGGATGTACGTCTCAGGACCTTCTCAGCTCTCCTCTCCATTCATTGCTGCCCTATCACTAATCGCCTGAGTGAGTTTTTTTAAAATCTTTTTCGTACTATGCCCAAATCTCTAAATTTGTAGCCTTCCATGGTCTTGGAGAGGATTGGCCACGCGTAAATGTGTACATAAGGCGTTCGCAATCTGCAGCTGAAGATGATGGATCTCCAGGATTTTCGTGGTCACCGATCTGTGCAGTTGTAACTATGGCGGCAAAGCAAGACACTTGGTAAGGAAATTTGGTTATGGTTTACATGGCTGTTTTGGTTTGTGTCATCTGAACTTTCCGAGATGGTTCAACCCTAATCGTTGCAGGTGGCCTGTATTGCGTGCCATTCTTCAACAGCTTCGACGAGTGCTCGAGCATATAGCTTTTGTGAGAACTGCAAGTGATGAGCAGGTGAATTCAAAATGTTTTTAGATCTGTTGGTTAATATTGGGTATGGCTGTTTTGGTGGAATTTGACAGGAAAAGACCTCTCTCAATGATATGTGTATACATAAGCTCTGAGATTTCATTTTCGATTGAATGGTGAATCTCTCGAATTCCTAATAATGGCAGAAATACATGTGAAAGTGCAGTCAGGGTTTGTAAATATGAGGAGAAAAGGACGATGATTTGCTGAAGGCTAGCGAATGCGTGAGTGAGGGGCGCTGATGGGCTTCATTGATGTTGTTCTAAGATGACCAGGATACAGTATTGCTTCATGAGCAGCCTTCGAGCTTCCCTCAGCAGCCAGTTATTTTTTTTTTCATTTTAGGTGGACGAGCTTGCTCACGCCCTCATCTGTATTCACCAAAGAGCTGAGCTCGGTGATATCTCACTTCATCTGTATTCGGAGGAGAGACTTGCTCAGCGAGGACAGATAGACGAGAAACAACTTAAAGCACAAATTGCTAAGTTCCTCCCTCCTATTTTGTGCACATTGGTAGGTTGCTGCGAAAGTCGTGGCAAATGTAACTGATGTTTATATAATCAGAGTTTTAGTTGAATTATCCTTGTCGCCAAGACCTGAGGAACACTGATCTGTGCAAAATCCTGGTAGATTGTGTAGCACAAGAAAGCATGGAGGTACGTACTTTTTTAACTCACTGTTCAACTTTGCTTGAGCGGTCCAAATCCTGTATTATACAGGCGGTAGTTGCCTGCGATTTGGCGATCCAGCTGGCACCATCTGCTATGGCTGGAATGGCTCTAGTGCTGACAGAAGCGCTGTCGCGAATGCACTATAATGCGGTGCGAGCCATACCTATAATGGAGCTACTTTCGGATTCAGCAGAGATTCCAGAATTCCACAAATTTTTCCAGGTGAGTTCTTCTAGAAAAAATTTCAGTCTTTGCTGCTGCTAAGTTTAATTTACGTCGATGAAACTGGTATATTTATTTGAAGAAAATTCCACCAGACAAGTGTTTTGGCTTGTTTCTCACCTTTTTAACTCATTCATAAGTAATTGTTCTTCCTGATGTATGCATATGCATGTAGGAAAAACACTTCCGATCCATCATTGACACGTTGGCTCCATACACGAATGTTCACAAATTCAATACATTCATCGTTGCATCAATTCATCGGGTAATGATGCGCTGGTTCTGTCGAGTACCGGAGAAGATGCGCTACAGAATTCAGAAGTGAGTCACTCTTCATCTATATTCTGCATTTCTTCATCTTTCTTGAACGAGTCCTTTTCTCTGGTTTGGTCTCACAAAAGCTGGTATTATTGTGCGAGAGAATTGTGCGTTAAAGAATCTTCTTATAATATATAGTTTGCCTTCTTGCAATATATCGCAGGAGTACCTGACTCTGAGGAACTGCGAACTTGTTAGGTTTTTTCCTGCTAAATTTCCCGATTTCCTCTGTCATTTCTGGTAAAAATTTCATACTTTTTTTAAGGAGTTTTCTGTTCGTCTTATGCTTAGTTGTATATTCTTCGAAGTTTTGTAGAGATTGGCAGTAGTAGTAATGGCAGTAATGTTACATTTCAGCCATATCGAGAACTCTGTACGAATGTCTCCTTTCCTATCAGTGCCCGACCTATCATCAGGTGTAAGCAGACAACCAAGTGGAGATGGTCGTCAGGTTAGCGGCAGTTAATGGTAGTTTCAGTCACTTTCTCATCTCATCCTCATTTTTTAGCCCATGATGGGTTACATTGCAGGTTCCTGGCACCTTGTTCACGTTGGGTGGCAATGGAATGCCTGAAACACCACCTCCCATGGATGGCGCTGGTTCAAAGGAGGAACGTGGTCCGGATAGGGTGGGGTTTCTTCTGCTTTCATTTTATAGGGCCTCCAGTGCATTCACATAAAATCTGTTTTATTTTGTCAGATTAGGGGTTTTTTTCCTAGGATTGTCAACTTTTTGTCGACACTATGTATATCACTTTTCGGTCTTTCAGGTTCATGGGGAAATTCTACGTGCAATGTCGGCATTCTTTCACATTGGGCAGATTGATAACGACTGGGGAGATCCCAAGGTTGGAATAAATTTAGTCATTTATTGAGAATTAAGGACAGTCGCAATGAAACAACCTATCCCAGATTCCTGATCGTTTAACCGAGACGTCGCAGGAGCATTACTTTGTTAACGATTCAATAATCACAGTGAAAACTCTCATAGAACATGTGAAAGACCGTGACAGGAGCGAAGGGTCGTTGAAAGAGAGCGGTATGCGACTTTTCTGTTGTTTTTTTTTTCCTGTAGAACCTTGGAGGGTGAGCTTGCAGATGGTGACGATGTTTTTGTATCGAGTTCTGAGCAGCCAAAAGCATCCGAAACACCGCAGCAGCCAGCTGGTAATTTTAATGAGCAGGTTGGCTTGTTATACTGTTTCAAGTTTATTTGACGGAAATGGACACTCAAATGCATTTCAGAGAAGAAGACATCAATCTGCGATACAGACCCGGCGAGTGGCAAATCAGTCCTCTGATGAAAGTACGCCAAGGAAGACACTGGATGACATGTACGCAACAGCAGGTCCTTTGCGAAGAAACAGTGTTTCTAGAGGTGTGTGGAGGCTTTTCGGACTTTTTGATGTGATGAGGGTACCGTTTTTTTTTCTTGCGCAAATAAATTGAGATTTTACAGTTCCAATAATATCCTGGACCCAGCTAATTATTCGTCATATGTACGGCAAAAGCGGTTGGCTGATGCGTTCGTTTGAAGAGTGGCCAGCAGATTTTGAGCAAAGTAAGTGGATCTACAATTGAAAATTGTATGTGTTTTACTCCGAGTTTGCTTTCCTCAGCCGCTGCTATGCCGAGACCTGGCTCAAGTCTCCTTCTTCACTTCGCTAATCAGCCAGGTGCCATACGACTCGGGAGAAAGCCTAATGATGAAGTGCTACAGCGGTCTCTCCGTAACTTAGACAGGGTAAGTGGTATTGAAGGTAATGCCATTGATTGTTAGATCTCCAATTTTTTTTCAGATCTCTGGAATTGAGTATCATGCTGTTGGTGTGCTGTATGTGGGGATGTATCAAGAAACGGAAGCGCAGATCCTTGCGAATGTTTACGGTTCTGAGCGCTATGCCAAGTTCTTGAAGTGGGTTTAGCTGACTATACTCTTTTATATGAATTGATCCGAATTATTTCGAAATCCCTTTGAAGGTTACTGGGCAATCCCATCCCTCTGGATAAGCATCCTGGTGGATTATTACCCGGAAAGCACGGCTCTTACACGTACGAGTATCAAGACGAATTGAGCAGAATTGTTGGTCTTTTTCATGGTATTTTTTCTAAAATCTTTTATTTTAAACATTGATCACTCCAGACATTCCTCGTTGCAACCCTGATGCCACATGCTGAGAATGACCCTAATTGCAATATGAAAAAGAAGCTAATCGCAAACAATTTTGTGTCTATTGTTTTCAACGAGAGTGGGGCACCGTTCAAGCTCGGTTCAGTTTGTGGACAGTTTGCTCATGTAGCGTTAGAAGTGAGTTTCTAGGTGATTTTGCCCCTTTCCTCTTTTGATCTCTATGTTTTTTTTTGTTTTCAGGTGATCCCTTACGACGAGAACAATGTGCTACTGCAGCTTCACGCAAAGCAAGAAATTTCCTGCTGGTTAGCAACACGTAGGGCTCTACTGAATGATCGGTATGTTATTTTTCTGTTTGATATAGATTTCTAATGTGGACTTGGAGGTAGAGGCATATCTACGCTAAAATACTTTCTTCAGGTTTTTTTGCTGCTGAATGTTACAAAAAAATCGGTTTTCATGAATTGCGCAACTAATTCTTTTTTAATTCTATAATAACTAATTTTGTATCCGGCATTTTCGTCGAATAGGTCAACATCACTATTGTTGTTATATTATTTCTCTCTGCCTACTTAATACCTAAGATTGACCACTGATAAGATTTATCAAAGTGATCACACTCAGAGTTCATCATCGGAAAACCTGGAAGAGCGTGCTTCGGTCATGATTAATCTAATATTCATATTTTTTTTGTAAAATAATGTCATTCTTTAAAATTCAATGAACTTTGCTGGCATTTTCTTTGGAGATGTGCCGCATTGTCGAGGAAGAGGACAGGAGTGTTTATTATGAACTCTATTTTAGCTTAAATTTGTCCAATCCACATTAAAACGACGTGTGGATCACCATCTTTCCTATATCATTCATGAATCCCACCTCTGATTTGAAGTTTGTGTAAAATTTTAGGTGTGCTGTGCGACTTCTCCGTAAAATGATCGTTAGAACGCAACTTTCGGTAAACGTGTGGCGAAGTGTACAGGATAACGACGACCAGCCGTATATTTCATCTGGTGTGGACCGCCTGCGGAAGATCACTGCTATCCGAGATAAGTGTGCTGTGGTACAGCTGCCGAAGGATGCACCTTAGTCAGAATCTCTAGTCTTTGTCCACACAAATCCTTCATGGTGCTGTAGGTGACAAATTTATAGCCTTTCGAGGGAACTCTGAAATCAGAGCAAAACATAGTACTAAATTTAACTGCAGGCTGTTTGTCATAGTGCAATTGTTGTTTATGTAAATTATATGTAGTCTGTGATAAGTATGCTTAACTGCTGTACATTAGTTGTTTTTTTTTCACTGATGGTTTATTTCATGTGATGATTTGTGATGGGTGAAATTCTATTTTCTTGTGCGCCCCATGAGAATACTGAGTTCTGAGTAAGTTCCTCATTTGATACGAGTTTATCACGCGTTCTTTTTTTTTTCGTGTTTCGGGTGTTGGTCTGTACCATTCGCTCGTTTTATTTGTTATGCTATGATTTGTTGGCTAGTCATTACGAACAGTTTGGCAGCCTTCTCTAGCTTTATCTGTTTGTTCTTACTTTTGATTGTTAAATTTGTTAAGTTACTGCATTACTACGTAAAATCATAAAATTAAGGTGTCATGTGGCTTTTTGCCTTTGTTAAGATTTCCCCACGGAATCATGCCTATGTTTCTCATATGCTACTTCAAATAGGTTGGCTGGTGAAAATCAAATTTCCTTATGCATGTGTTTTTTTTTTTCATAATGAATAATGTGATTACCATACTTGTTTCTCTGCCAAGGCCTAAAAGCGATGTTCTTGTCATATCCTTTTCGTTCCAGGACGAGACTGGTGATGATTGCTATTCTAGAACCAGGTTCTGTTTCTTCTTTCATATCATATGATGGTGTTTCAAGCCTATTATGCTCTTCTTCTGTACTCCTACTATTACTTCGTCCCCAAACGTTTCTCATGTGCATAGATGCACTCGACCATCTTGTAGATGCGAGTTCCTGTGAAAGCAGAACAGATCGTTAACAACGTTCGTCACTAGACTTCTCCTCATGCGCACTAACACCGCGTTCCAAAGTGATTTTTTCTCCGCGTGAACAATTCCCTAGCTGGCAATATTTGACGAGGTCCTTGTCTTTTGAGGAGAAGTGCATTTTCCTTCATGACCCCCCCCCCCCCCGCCCCTCCGTTACGTCATAAAAAGGTCTTATCTACATATCTATTCGGGCCAAAGAATTGTTCTTCGGCGGTTTATCTGATTGCTGCGAAGTGCAGAAGTTTGCGAAAGAGAGTATTTCATGATAAATTAGTGCAAAGACCAAAAATGATCCTGTTCTATCTGATGCCATCGTTTCGCGCCATTTTCACGGTGTCATTACACACCATCTGTACTGTAGCATCCTTTGGTTACAATGACATTGATAGCATCGCCAGCTCCGTAGGAACATTCATAATGGGCTGATGCTCATACGAGCAACAAGACGTCGCGAGAAGAATAGCACCTTTTGTGACCATCAACATCGAAGACTACTGGAATGAGAGGATCGCGGTAGATCTCGCCAAGGATTGCCAATTCATCCATGACCTTTTTTCTGGGGTAAAGGGATGGCTAAAGGTGACTCGAAGATAAAGTCGGTTTCAAAAACGACAATACATAGTTAAGTATTCGTGTCTATGATCTGCATTTCTCGACTGCCTTTCCGAATACAGCATTCTGTATCTCTCGCGTTCTCTCTCTCTTTCTCTCTCTCTCTCTCTCTCTCTCTCTCTCTCTCTGATATCTGCACAACTACAGGGTGCGCCAAAAATTACCTATGCGAACATTTTTTGGTCCCAAACAGGAACGGTTAAACCAATTCGCGAGCCATTTCACAAAAGTGTGTTACCTAGCTATTCCCACAGTTTGTTTTCTAAATGACTTACTTCTGTTCCTTTACAGACTTAAAGAAGTCTACTGATTTCGCAGCCCTTTCGTTGTGGGTCTTATTTCGCAAGATTTTTTTCTAGATTTTTTCAGGATGAATATCAACAAGTCCAATTCGCTTTACTTAATAGTGCACACTCGACCCTCTGTCATATTCGAATAAGAGCCTGTCAGATTGCCAACAGAGGCAGCAACGATGACAACATTTTTGAGCGAAAAATTAGGAAAAATCATCACCTGGTCGCATTTGAACTAATTTCTCCCTGTAAAGTGGCAATCAGTCACTTTCCAAAAAACCAAATTTTGCTGACAGATTTGCTGGCCAGCATACATTCTTAAAACATTCAGCAGTACTACTTCCGCCTCAGGATTACACGCTTTAGCAGCAAAATCCGCACATCAGATAAAATGCTTGTTCAGGCCGTGACAAGCAAGTGATGGTCCAATTCATTACATGGTTTTACTAGTAGAGACTTAGCCCTGAACTACTACATATAAAATTCGGGTCCGTGTGAAATCCATTATAGGAAAAGTTATGAGGAACGCGACAGAGATCCACCGCGGATGAAGAGCCATTTTTTAGCCTGTGTGTAGGAAGTTTCCCCAAGTCTGCGCAGACGCGAAAACAGGCCAATTCTGGAAATAGCTGCTGTTTATGGTGTTAATGGCTAGAACAAACCTACTTACAGAATGGTTCATGGATTCGCTCAATCGTTCCAATTTGAGACAGAAAAACTAACGCGCAGGTAATTTTGGCGCACCCTGTATGTTACCCGGTGAAACACACTATAGTCTGTTCCAACCGCGACGATAGTTGAGTAACCGTGCGGACAGCCCGCTTTTCTCTCATTCCTCTCCAACTGCTGCACACTTTCCCGCGTTCTTTATCTCTCTGCTGTCTTCCCAACTATTATCAGGGGTGGAACGCACTATATACGAGATTGTTCCCATATTCGAGTGGAGCAAGAAGATCTTAAATACATACATTCCTATTGGCTCCATTTTCGTTTCTTTTTTTTTTAATTTCATATGCTGATCCCGGCTTCCTTACGGTATTTCTTCGTCGATTTTCCTGGAAATCGATGAAAGATTCCTTTGAAGCGTCGTTATATTGCATGGCTTATGAATTCTGGAATTTCTTCAAATCTCTAGTTCTTTTCAGATGGCTCGTAACGTTGAGATCAAGGCAAAGGTCCGTGATCGTCAAGAAATTGTTCGTCTGGCTAAAGAAGTCACCGGTGAAGAACCAACTCTCCTTAAGCAGCATGATATTTTCTACAGATCGCCGCAGGGCCGTCTGAAGATGCGTACGGTAGAGGAGAACGGCGTGGTTCGTTTTCCAAGTGTTTTCATTCTTTTTCCTCCCTTCAAAATGTTTCCTATTTTCCCTGACTCATAATCATGATTCCATGATGATCTGATTCTTTTCTAGGTACGTACTGAATTGATATGGTACAATCGTCCGGACGTTGCTGGACCGAAATTATGCGAGTACAACAAATTCGATGTTCCATCAGATATCCTTAGTGCATTCAAGGTACAAAAATTCGATAGGATCTCTGGCTAATGGCCCCAGAAGCGACTGGCTGAGGAGTCTATAAGCTCTATTTCATGGTCTTGTGGGTCATGCAGTAAATGCGAGCGCTTCCAGGAAACGCTACGATGTTCCATGGGCATAAAAGGAGAGGTGAAAAAGACTCGAACTTTGTTTATTTTTGAACGAACCCGCATTCATATTGATAGTGTAGAAGGCCTCGGTGATTTTATGGAACTTGAGGTGGGTTATTTTAGTTTCATGCCATGACTCAATAAGATGTGGAAGATTGTTACTGGAAGGGGCGATACAAGCGAGCGCCTACGATTGGTCAATTCATGCAACTGGCCAATCTTGGACCTCCAACCTACAGTCCTTTTTGGGGGCAACGCTGCACACCTTCAGTAGTACTAATGCTTAGTATATGTACAGGTATGCCTTCATGAGGACGAATCCATTTCCGATGGACAGCGAGTGGCCGATGAAATTAGGCAGAAGCTCGGCGTTTTGACAGAGGATTTGCTTGAAGGAGCTTACATGGATATGTTGAATGAGAGTTAATACTTTCCTGAGAAATTTAGGCATTGTTTCAATGTTAACAACGTTATATTCGATTCTTGACTCGATTCATTGTTGATTTTTTTCAGTTTATATTATTTATTGGCAGTAAAAGTACGAAGTTGCTTGTTGCAATTATGTTCAATTCACCCAGCTATAATTTTTTGCTATCGTTTGTCCAGTGTAGCAGCTGATTGTTCAGCTGATTGCTACTTGCTGATTACTGCACGTGGTAAGGGAAACTTCCCTGATTTTTTCCTCAAAAATTCATCACAATCCTAGAGAAGGCGGAACTTGCCTGTTTTCTATTTGTTGTTTGAGAATTGGACTTATGTCTGTTATATTCGCTAGTCTTTCTGGTCGCGGCCTTTCGCCGCGTTTATACTTCGTCGTGACAAGAGCGTTGCGCTCGAGCAAAATGTTTAAAAGCGTTTGGTTGGTTCTGAGTTTATGCATATGTCGGCAGTGGTAACGTTGTGATAGTTGGTGTTTATCCTTGCGACGCAACGTCGCGGATCTCCGTCGCGACGCGATAAGCCGATTTCGCGAGCAAGCGCGTCGCGATAGCATCTGCAAGCAGAGCTCCCCAGAGCTGTAGCCGTCGTCGGGAAGCCACTGTCTCACGATAAAGTATAAATATAGCTTTTGATATGCAGCCCATTTATTTTAACAGGCGGGTATACACGCTATTACGGATGTACTGGTGTGGTTTGAAATATCTTGCGTCAAGCAAAAATTTATCTACAGTTATCCGCAGAAATTCGTTACACGAAGTGGTATTTTTATTATGTTTCACTTTTTTAAAGTATTTTTTCGTAAACATATGTACATGGCTAGAAAGGACATCGATTTATACATAGTGTCTCTGGCCAACATAGGACATCTGCGTCAAGGATCGAACACACGTGAATGGATAAATATTGCAGAATGGATAAAGGCATGTGATACAGGACACGTATCCATTGCGTTTCTCCCTTATTTCCTTCCATATCATAATGGATAGGAGGATGGGACAGGTTCTTGAGTCAAACAGCAGAAAAATGTGGCATTGTAGGACACAGAGGCCCCATCCGGGAAAAGGGATGGACTTTTTTCGAGACTGTATAATAAAATGGATGAAAGTGTTTTACCGGCTCATTTGAAAAAAAAGTCAACCCATATTTTTACGTCCTTTACGTTTTCAATTAGCAAAAGTTAACACGATTTTTTACAGCCTTAAGTGACCCACGCCCCTTTTTTGCCTGCTACCGCTCCACCCCCACCTGCTTTTGCTGGCTAGCACAAACTCAGACAAAAATGTCAGGACATGCGGAGGACGATAGCCCTCATTTCTTAAGGAAGTTCATTGCTCATGCGGTGACCGCCTGCTTCGGGACACGCGGAGGAGGTAGTCGAGGGGTGCGATCTAGGCCCGAAAAACCATCGGGACTTGCTGAGGATGTAGTCGGGGGGTGCGACATACCCCCGAACTTTGATAAAAGCCTCGGATGGGTGCGGAGGAACATGGCAGGTAATCCGAGAACCCCCCGAGGTCAGACATCACAGAGCAGTGAGTTCTGCCTATTTTCCCACTACTTGGGGCCTGTACTTCATCTTTCTCCTTTAATAATGTATAATACGCTTTTTATAATCATAATCACTCTGGAAATCTCTCTTATAATAATGTTTATTGAGTTTCTTATTGTCATATTCACTGTAAAAACGGCATTCATTGTTTGAATCTCTGAAGTGTCTCTTCTACAATTTGAGCGGACTTCCTACTCACAAAAGCATCCATTTTGGTTCCTGCCACAGAATAAAGCACTTTTTATTTATTTATTTATTTATTTATCTAATACACCAAGAAAAGGTGCACCACAATATAACAGTTTGTGTGTACTCGCAAATGGGTATACAGTAATTGTACGCTATATGTACGTGGGTAAAAATCAAACCTAGCTGGTTAACATTTTAAATATGGGCATTCTTACTCCACTTAATGACACTAAAGAACGGGAATTTTCATAGAGAAACAAGACACCCCAATGTACACAAACCACCCCTAGATGACCAAAGTAGCACTACTACCAGTTGGCAGATGCTGTAAGGAACTGGAAGAGGATAGCCAGATATACCCGTACCAGCCAGCCACGTACCATCCAGCAATTTGCTTTCCGAACATGATGGAACTTCGGCACGCAGGTATACTGACTGAAACCCCCTGCGGAACCATCATGTTGGGCAGCCAGCAATCCTCAGATAAACAGCGAGCCATTTGCGGTAGAGGCTAGTGTTAGTTGTAAGCAGGTGGAAAGTATGTGTAAGTAAGGGTGCAGAAATTAGTAGAACAGCTAGTTAGGATCACGTTGATTAGTGCGATTAGTGGATAACCACAAAAATACATAACCAAACATGCGTGGATTGAAAGAACACAGCAAGATATTCACAAAAAGGGAAATAAATCAGAAGCAATTAAGAATACGGAAAGGTTATTGTGGAAAACAGACAGCAGTAGTAGATAGTAGTAGTACATGGTCCATGCATTTTGGAACAACTCTAAACGAAGTAGGACATCGACCATAGACAGAACGCCACGCAGCAACGTTAGCTGAGACGCACTGAAATGAAAGGAAAGTAATAGCCTAGGTCATAGTGAGGTAATGAACAAATGATAAACTGCTAGCTCTGGAGCGTTCTCGAACTGTAGTTAAAAGCAGACGTTGAGACATGCAGATGGTTCTGAAAACCCTGGAAGCAAAAGTGTCAGCCAATATCAAGTAAATGCAGCAATTCCAGGCTCATCAATTTGTTCTTGAAACTTTTGCTATGTTCAGCTTGGAACACATTCTGGGGCAACCGCTGCAACCACCTGGCCCCTCGATAGAAAATGTTGTGGAATGTCAATGAGAAATTTTTGCGCTTAATGTTTCCGTAGTGCAAGTTGAATCCGCCAGATCTTTCACTTGTCGGCACAAATAACCAGTATTTGCTAGCTTGTAGTTTGCTTTCTTTCTTCAGAATGCGAAAACAGAATACTAAATCTGCGAGTATTCTACGATATGCAAGGCTTTTCATATTGAATTTCTTTAGTCGTTCATTGTAACTAGGTGGCTCATCGTGAGGAGAAAGGCGTTTAAACAAAATCCGCGTAAAAGTCTTTTGAACTTTCTCGAGTCTTTCGATGTACTTCCTTAGAAACGGACTCCATACTTGGGAGCAGTACTCCAAATGAGGCAGAACAAATGATTTGTAAAGACGAATAAGAATATGGGGGTCGGTGCTCTTCACGTTACGGAGAAGAAGAAAAAGGGAAGAATATCCCTTCTGCACAGCGTACTCTATGTGCCTAGAGAACTTGAGGGTGTTGTCTAATAAAACGCCTAGATCTCTGATATCACAGCAAGATTTCAGTGTGCGGCCATTCATCTCATATTCCATTAAATCACCACCACCGAGGTGCAGAACCGAACTTTTGTCAAAATTAATCGGCAAGTCCCAGGTTGACGCCCATTCAGACAAATTCACAAGGGAAGTTTGTAATGCAGATCGTACCTCTACACTATCTTCAGGAGAGTAAATCCCATAGATTTTAATATCGTCTGCAAACATCTTCACTGTAACATGCAAGGATGTTTTCAGAATATTGGGCAAATCTATAGTGTAAAGAAGAAATAGTAGGGGGGACAAGACCCCACCCTGGGGAACACCACTCACGCAGCAAAATTTGCTAGAGTATTGGAGCCCGACCTTTACAGTCATATGCCTATTAGTGAGATAGGAATGAAGCCAGTTTAGGAGATTACCACAAACACCAAGTAGCTTGAGCTTAACAAGGAGCTTGGAGTGACAGACTTTGTCAAATGCCTTTGCCAGGTCTATATAAATCACTCTGTTAACACTGTGTGTGCCCTAATAGCAACAGAGTCTTACCTCAGAAATCGTTTTTGAGATTTTTATGGTGAGAAAATCAGTGTGAGCTGGCGTGGACTGTAGTATACATGAAAGACTTCAAAAAGGGTGACTCTGTTTTTTAAGAGGCTACGGCTGAATCAGCACTTTCTTATGTTGCTCGGAGAAATTACGGGTCAACACCAGAACTGACTCAAACCTCAGATGTTGCCTATACGAAATACAGGCCTCACTGTTTCCACACCAGGCTACGGGTTATGCCTGATCAGATTACGGATATGAACTGTAGCCTGGCCAGGAAACGAGCGTTCCTCGAGGAAATCGAAAGCTGAAGCTTTCTAATAGCTTTCTAATATTTTTCTATAACGTCGAAAATCGCGCACTTTTGCAATCGGAAAGATTTTCTCTATATTAACGCACAAGTCGAAAACTGCCGCAAGTACGCCCCACTGAGAGAATCCTCGTAGTGAGACCGTTGTTCATTCTTGAACACCAGAGTTATGGCCAAGGTGTTGTGTTCAGCGCATTAGAAAACCTCAGTGGGCATGATCCCCCAATCAAAAGCGTAAAACTTGGTGAAATAAATGGTTTAACCTATAATTCTTTAAGAAACCGTAGATATCTTTGTGTTCAGCGTATCAAACAAAATAAACGTCGTATCGAACAACAATAGACATGTCATCAGCGATTTCTGGACAAAATTAAGCAAAAATCAATGAAATTAGTGTGAAGGGTAAAGCAGTCCATAACTCTTGGCTGAAAGGGGCCAAAATCTCCGCAGGCCCTTCGGAGTAATGTATTCAACGTTTGGTAGTGATTGGTGTAGACTGAGCGCCGTAACATTACCTTCTCTTGGGAATGCACTGTGATAAGAACATTAGTGGATGCCTCGAATAGTCCCTCGGCTGTGGGCACGGATGGAGCAGAGGTAAAGCAGCGGACTGTGGAGCAATCGAAGAGCAATGGTAAGTGATCGGTTGGTCAGTTCGAAGTCCTCGAGCGGTAGTGGAGATGATATGTTTTGTTCGAAAATCCCATTTCAGAACATGCGGAGGAGGGTACCGGGATTTGCGGAGGACTAAATCGGGAATTGCGGTCTGTAACAGACCGGGTCTCCTGACCAAGCCCTCCGGGTGCCCTGCAGTACTCCTACGCATGTGTGCGATACTTTGTCTGAGAATACAGTCAATCTCGAAGTAATTGACGGATTCTGCGCGGCTCCGAAAGCGCAGCGGTAACCAAAGGCGATCCGGTATCGGCATCTTCCCAGTAAAAACCTGATGTGGGTGCCGGCACTGGCCACATTCGGCACTTATTTTGGGACAGATTCCATGTTAGTGCACATTTTTCCCTCTGTACGAAAAGTGGTGCAGCAATGCCCAGTAAGCACGAGCTCACGGTAGGGAATGATTGATCGGAAAGTGAATGAACTCTACTGCATTTCTCATAGTATTGGCAGATACTACATAAACATCAACACTTGATGGACAAAGGTGTGGAAAACGACTTCAGTTGGTTGAGCTCGTGGCTGATGCTCAGTGGTGTTCAATTCGGACCAAGGCTCAACTGCTTCGGTGATTGGAAAGGCTCAGCGCAGAATTCAATCAAACTAGCACCACAAAATGTTAACGTAGGTTACTATAGGTTTTCTATAGACTTAAGAAAGAAAAAAGAGAAAATGAAAGTCTTGAAAGGATATCGAGTACAGGTATAGCAGCCCAAATTAATTATTTTTAGAGGAAATCCCAAGATCGAAGAGGAAGATTCACAGTATTCGATGACGAGCCCGTCACTATAACTCGCACGCATCCTCTAGCACAACAGAAGGTTTTTGGAAGGAGTTTTTTTTTAATGGCCTGGATGCATCATTAAGATTACCCAGGGTAAAATGTTGACGCGCATGTTAATAATGGGTAAACTTGTGCTGTGTTGACGACTTTACCCTGGGTAGTCTCAGTTATGCATGTGGCTTCATATCTATGAAAGTACTCAAATATTTAGAAGATTTCGAGCGAAGGCGTGTAGGTGAGGGTTGGGGCAGAATTGATGGTAGATAGAAGAATACAGGATGGCACTGTTTGGATACTAAAAAAATAGGAGGGAGTGTCCCAGCAACAGAGGCCTTACGATAGATTGCCCTGCTTCAATTAGCTGTTGACGGTCCTTACCAACAAAAACCACCACATGAAGCACCTCTCCATCTGATGCCTTGAGGGCTGCACGTGTGGGATTTGCATTTTTTTATCGGAAGTGGAACATTATCTGATCAAATTCAGTGCCTGGTCTTCATTCCTATATATAACCGATATGAAAGTTCACTTCAGTGGGAATGAATGCTTTTTACAACTGGTGAAAATATCAACAATTCCCACCGAGAACATCCTGAGGTTGGCTGTTCGGTGGCTTATTGGCTTCTGTCTTTTTGAGTTCTTTCGACCTTGTGATAAAAACGATTGCGCATGATTCCTAGCGGTTAATTGTACAGCAGCGATGAAATTGGTGACTGAAATGCTTTTAGACCGAGTTGTCCGAGATGTGGACGAGGAGAAACGAAGATCTTGATTGGGATTCCTTGGTAAAGTGAGTGGATATAGGATGTGGACAGTAGAAGGAAAAACACGCGTGTATGTTTTCTTTCCAGCAGTGACTCGTCGAACGGACGAACAAATGAGCAGATTTCTGAGAGGCGCAGGTCACTGGAAGAGTTGACGTATGTGAATTTTTGAGTATCGCTGCGTGGGGACTTCTCCATCAGTATGGAAGTACCTTATGATTTGAGGAGTCTCAAGTTTACGAGTGATTGGAATGTGGGCGTGGATTTGAGCGGATTCTCTGCGTCTGATGGAAGCAACGTATGCGAAAAGATCATTCATTCATTCATTCATCAGTATTGCAAAGTATCTGTGATACCCAAAGTTTTGAGACTGTAATCCGATAGTTAAGGTAAATACGAGTGAATCAAGGCATAGAAGATCTATCAGCAGTTCCATGCCGTTTAGTCAGATGTTAACAGATATTAGCCATCGGACGTTCAGTGACGATGCTACTGCACCCAGCACGACAGGACTCGAGGATAGTGTGAGTGGGAAGATCATACTGCTAGAAACATAAAGATTCATTAGGCTTATGTACGCACTTGTGTGTTTTCCAGCGTATGTCTTTCCCACTGCACGATTTGACTGGGCCTGTTCGAACAAAGGATAGAGAAGAGGAGCTAATGAACTACATGGGTGTAGATAATCTCGAGTTGGGTGTCAAGGATTATCAACTGAGAAGCTGAGGTCATCCGTTTTTTTTCAGCTTTGAAAGAGCGAAACGCTATGCGCCAAAAGATGTTAATGAGCCTATACATGGAGTAATTCACAATGTTGGTTAAAAATCCATGAAATTTATTCTGGAAAGTAGATATAATTTAAGTTGTCAGCATTTAGAACGTATTCCGAGGATTTTTAACGGAAAGCTCCTCCACAGAAACGGTGCAGGAGCGAATGATTCTCGACCTTAATAAAGCAAGGATGAAAGAAATAGCGACTTGCATTGTGAGCTCTCGTACTACCCTTCAAACTACAATTCCATGCAGTTGCCAGATTTTCAGAATGTTGTGGACAATCAAAGTAACCAGTTCCAACCAGTCGATTCTCAAGTGAAGGATATCTCACTTCTCACCAGATACTTATCTCAATCAAAAGCAAATTTAATGTGTATAACTATGGATGGAAATGCTACTTTGAAATCAGCTGAGCGGATGGTTCAGAGAGGAAATGAATGGGTGGGTTCAGCGGAGTTTCCTGAATTTGCTATTGTCATCTAGAGAAAAAAAGGGTATTTACAGTTCCACCAAATGCTAGATGATCTGGAAAAAAGGATTAAGGAAGAGCTTCGAATAAGAAGGAGTTATCGCCGCAGTCTGACAAAGCTATTGCAGCCCGTGCGTTGAATTTTTCCCCTTAGAAGAACAATTGTGCAAATAAGAATTTCTGTTGCAATCTGGAGTTTGCTAACTCCTGACTCTAACCCCCCCCCCCCAAAGGACGCGATAAAGCACGAGCAAATCGCAGATACAAACAGACGTAATCGTAGAACACAGTCACAATCCCAATGGGGGCAAAATTTATAAACCATAGCGGATAAATGCGGAATTTCGAATCACAGAATCACAAGAAGATAAAGGATTTCGAGAAAAAGATAGCGTGATTAATAGCCCGGATGAGGGTAACGAGGAGGGCACTGAGGCCCTGAGGCGGTAATTTGCTAGCTCAAAAGCCGGATGGTGTGAGGCCTTGGGTTAAAATGTAATAAGAGGTAGAGGTTAGTTAGAATGTTGTAGGGTGAACTAGGTGTCGCTAATCGATGACAAAACAAGGAGAAAAGTGACCGCTCGAGGAGCGACATGTTGGTAAATTGAACCGCGCTGGTAGCCCCGCGGCCATAACCTACCTACTACGACCGCTCTTGGCCGGTCTGAGGTGCGGTACCCCCTCGCTGACAATGGATCCACCGCATTCGCGACAGTTTTCTGTAAGCGATTTGCTGTTGGGAAGCTGCACCATTGTATTCGGCCCGGTCATGATCAGTGGGCCATGACCTAGTCGGGGTCCCGTCGCGTGTATCAACGTATGGGATGCACGTAACTACAATTTCCGATTGATGATATACGAAAATTGATTTTTTACGCATATCCCTGCCTTCGATGCGCAGTCTCGTTGGACGGTCAGTTCTGTTGTTAACTCTCATGTCGCATGCCTTCAGCCCAGTCAGCGACCTTCTGTTAGGTTGGTGCATAATTAATGCAGCCTTTTTCGCGACTTCTTTTCTTGACAAAAAATATTGCTTTTTAAATGGTTCTTTCATTGAAATGATCCTCTTTTCTCACTTAATAGATGTGCTGTCAAAAATCGTATCCATGTTCGTCATCATATGCTCTACCAGTTCGGGAAAGGTTGGAATGCAGCACAGTCATTCTGTGATCTCAGCAGGGCTTTGGGGTTAAGGAACAATTAGCGAAGCCAAGTTGAAAGGTGATCCACATTCGTTAGATATAAGCTACATAGGTGAAGAATGTAGAGGTAGACCACAAAATTTCAAGCATCAAGAAGCTGGTGTAGCCGTGGAAGACGACGAAAGCTTGATAACGGAAATGCTGGTTGAAGACGCCACTGTGAACCACCCGGCCATCGTTCTTCCTCTCAAAAAGCTCCAAAAGGCATGGAAATTAGCTGAATGGTGCCAAAAACTTCTCAGACAGAAACAGACCACCTATATTTTGCAGTGGAACGAGCAGGCTCCATTTCTGAAGAATCTCGTCAATTGAACATTTCTTCCACGACTAGTTCCTTGTTGTCGAAATATTATTCTCGACTAAAAGTTCCTTGTTGTCGAAATATTATTTTCGAGCTCTTCCTCCTTCATCGTGAGGATTGTACCGCCCCACTTCAATCATTTAAACAATTTTCGATTTTATTGACTGTTCTTCGGCCAAAATTTCATTGAGATCGCGAATGAGTGTGTTGCATTGCAACCGTTCCCGAATTGGTAGTGCATGCTGTGGTGAATATGGATATGATTTTCGATAGCACCCTTAACGAGAGAAAAGAGGATTATTTTCATGAAAAAAAAAACTATATGAAAAGCCATAAGTTTCAAGGAGAAAAGCAACCGCGAAAAAAGCCGCATTAATTATGCACCACCTTAAAGACAGCACTCACGATAAAAAACGTCTTCGATTTTTTATGAGATTCTACTCTGAAGCCTACTCTAGTACCCATAATGGAGGAAAGACCATAAAAAAGGCTATGTTTCCGAGAAATACCATGTCATATTTTGCCAATACATGTGCATTTGTACGAGATCTATTGCCTGAGATGGCTGCGGCAGTCGAGGTGCGGGAAGGATCACCGCTATCCGAAAATACTGATCGATCCTGTATCAGCTGAGAAACACATCCGCACACGATCAAAGAGAATGGGGCGGAGTTGAGCATGGCAGGCGCATTTGTACATGTTATTTGTATTTCTGTACGAGTTTTATTACTCGAGTAACTGCAGGATTTGGAGTGATTCCTTTTGCAGTTACATTCCAATTGATGGCTCCTTTAGAATGGGGACAAATGCGGGAAAACTTTTTTCAGCGTGAGTGCTGCCTTTAATAGATACTAGATACAAATCACCTACGTATTCAATCGGCACTGCATATCGCTTGGCATTGGCTGTCTTCTTATCTTCTTCATTGAAAAGTAGAGAAAAGTGAACCTAAGGTCTGGCCTGGTAACGTATGTGTAATTAGGCCATTTTGGGAAGCGCTTTCCGCCAACGCAGCCAGTCATGCTCAGGGTCTAATCTAAGGCGCCGAGGGATCTGAGGCAACTCATACGGTATCAGTGAGCTATAGCCCAACTTCATCAATGTATTTTTGGCTCTGGAGTGAACTGAATAAACTGAGATCTTCCAAATGCGGTGTCCTCGTCAGATCCTCGGAGTAACCATCAATAACCGCATCCGAAATGAAGCTATCAGTGACAGTTGTGGACACTAACCAACTGAAGAGGGACAGATACGAATACGAAGACTGCGTTGGTTTTGAGATCTCTGCAAAATGGATCCCACCTGACTACTACACAATCTTCTGTGGAAGGAACGACTTTAGAGTTGGAAAATGCAGCGGGCGGCATCAAATAGAACCTGGATCAAGAAAATTGAAGCAGATCTAAAGGCACTACGATGTAGTATTGTTGAAGCTGAAATTATAATTGCAAGTTGTCAAGAATGGAGGCATGCCGTTTTGACAGCTAATCCTCCAGTGGCACCTACAGCAGTGTACTGGTTGAGAGGCCGGACCTCTCCTCCAGAGGCCAGATGAAGTCGCTGTGCCGGTGACTCTAAGATAATCCTTCAGAATAACTTGAAAATCATAATGAGACATGGGATGCTCTGCCAACTATGTGAAGCTATGTCTGCGCTTTAATCCGCACAAATTCCAACAGATCCGCTGAACAAATCTGAACAATTCCGCTGAACTCTTCGCGAAGAAAACCAGACACATTCTGTTCTATCGTGATAAAAGAGATAAATAAATAGATAAATTCCAACAGTTCTCTAGTGAACTCCTAGGAAACGTTCCATGTTTAACAGTTGTTTCCATGGATTCAAAACTGCGTAGATACGCTGAGTATGTTTAAGGAACAAAGTCCTGGTTCATCTAGGTTGTCGAGAAGCTATGCGATCTTCAAGTTCTATACGAATCTCTGGACTTTCTGGATAAGCAGACATCGAAGAGTGAGAAGACAATTGCGCTTTCTCGCGAGAACATGCGTCAGTCTCGAAAAATTCTGGCAAAGGTGAGTCTAACTATTGCACTGATGCCAAAGAACCAAGTTCTGATCAATTCTTATCTTCCAGCTGTTGGCCCTGGACTCCAGACGGATTAAACCTTCCATCGTTAACGATTGCGCAACAGTTCTTGCGGCAGAGGTTGATTTTTCGGCTACAGGAATTTTCACCACATCAATGGTAGATGTATTTCAGGCGTCTACAGAATTCTCCTTGCTCGAACAGGACTTTCTGGACATCTCGCCATTCATTGCACGATCATCACAGGCGGCTGCATTGATGGATACCATCATTACTCAAATGAGAGGCATTCACAAGAGCATTAACAATGAGGTGGATCCTGAGGTTTTCTCATCATGATAATGTCCACAAAAACTCTGGTTGCAGGTGCCGAGGCGTTCTCTATCGGATTACAACGCAGGGCTTGCAACGCAGAGCTCACAGAGCGTGGAAACAGCGAAAGCTCCAACATTTTTGGGTAGGTGCGAGTTCTTAACCTGGTCTGGGCTGCTGATATTATTGATGTAGGTATCCCACCACTTGAAGGAGCATCGAAAAATTTGTCTGGCGCACCAAAGCGGCGAAAATTCCGCTCCTATATGAAGTGAGAGCTATCAGCGATGAGATGAAATGACATCCATGAGTTGTTAGAATTTCAGGCTCGATCCTTGGCCTACCGAAATTGATAAAAGCATGTCCACTACGGATCCCATCAGTTCTAGTGAGATTCTAAGTGCCAAGATCTCAACCCTTCCACTATCGGATTATCACGAATCTGCAAGGAGCAACACACCACCAGGGTCCTGTGAAACTTGTAAAGGTACAATATTTGTATCCAGCTGACAACTTAGCTCATATAGGGGGTGGTATCCAAGTTGATTCGTTAACGCGCGACGCGTCTTTCTGCGGCGTACTCAATTCGCCAAAGGCTCCAGTCAGCCGCCTTCGCCTCCCCCTAACGAACCCCCCCCCCCCAGCCGAGCACCTCTGCATCTTCCACTATTCGCGCTCCCACACCACCTGCTAAGTGGATAAAAGCCTGTTACGATCCTCCGAAATACTGCACATTTCTCTACGCCTACATTGTAGCAGAGTTTTGGCAGCCTTTTTTCTTAAAATCATTATTTTTTGTTTGCAATCTATGAGAACTGGTACGTGAATTTCCTCGTCATTCTTCGGTTTCTGATTCTCAAGGAAATGAAAAGAAAGCTCATGAGATTTTTGCGATTTTTTCCATTGATAAAAACCTTAAATATACAGGGAACTCCAAACGGCCAGGTGCAAGGGGCGGAACCGCGGCGCGGGGTCGCACTCGGGTTGTATGCTGCTGGGAGAAGCAGGCAACCTAAAGACACATGCAAAACCCCTGTGTCTCTGCTCACGAGAGCCGCGCCGCAGACCCGCCTCTTGCACGCGGCCGTTTGGAATTCCTGTATGTGTGATTGTAGTGTTGTATAATAGCTTTTAAAACTAATATTGATATATCGTACTCAGAACGCCCAATTCAAATTGACCAACCTAAAATGGTAACAAACGAAGTTATTAGGTAATTGTGTGCCTTTTGCAAGAAAAAAGCAGATTGTGGTACACGGCGATGGGGAACTGGGCGGTGGTGGTGCTATTCGATTGGTGCTGAGGTACCTTTCCCCAGTGGCTAAGAAGAAAAATTGAAGTCTTCACCAATTTGGGGACACTTACCGCAGGAATTTTCATAAATTCTCGAGAAAATTACTTGTAAATTCGACTTTTTAGAGACATATATTTTTGAAAATTTTTCAAAAAAAGTTGAGACAAGTGGTTGAGTATAAAACTTCAGGGAGCTTTCATCGATTTTATGTAGTAATTTTGAGAAACTTGACAGCCTTAGGCACCAAGGCGTCCCATTTCCCTCATCCATTTCAATTCCACTTTGAGTCCACAAATTTAAACGGGACGGGGGATGGCGGCGTCCACAATTCCCCCCCCCCCCCGACATCATAATGCGCCTGTTGAAGTAAGGGCGCGTCCAGAGTAGGTTAACTAAGCATCACATCCACAGTGAGCGTCGATGGCGATGGCCTTCCCGCGGCCTGCCACGCAACCGCGCCGCGCGCGCCGGAATCGATGGCTTCTGCCGCCGGAATGCTATTTCTAGGCGCTTTTCTTCCCGATTTGATGATCTTTTCCCCTTTTTTCCATGTGATACTGCTAGAAATAGCAGAAAGGCAGCAGACGACATCGATTCCGGGGCGCATCGTCCTTCCCGAGGCCGCGGTAGGGCCATCACCACCATGGACGCTCACTGTAATTTGTCTCCATCTTGCAATTAAGAGAAAATTGACATGTTTGCTAATTTTAATTCAAATCGGGCAAAGAATCTCAGCGAAGACCGTCCGCCCACTGATATTGGCACTCGTGGATGCACACTTTCAGGTGGGTAAAGTCCTACTGGAAATTCGCTTTCTTACCCCTTACCTATTTACCATATCTTACCTTATTTTCAGAGACATCACTATGTAATTCATTCGAGGAGGCAAAAATAGTCTCGAACCCAAACAAGAACACTAGGAGTGCTAGCAAATCGTCAACTTCTGTGTTTACTGCTGCTGAAGCTTCCAAAACCCCAAGCTCGGCTTTCGGCAAATCAACTCAGTCCAAAACTAAAAGCAAGAGCAAGAGCGTTTCAAAGAAAGGGCTTAAGCATTCGAAGACACCGGATCCACTTAAGTCACATGTCAGAAAAGCAAGGCGCATGAAAACTAAGTCTAAGTCTGGATCGAAGAAGAGAGAACTTGGGAAAAAGGCTAAGAAGATCGTTAGTACGTTAAATTTGAGCCTCAGGGCGGTTTCCTGGTGGGCGTTAGTGGTCAACATTGATTTTTCAGTCAAACAAGAACTTTTGGCTCAGAGTCCGGCTGTGAAATCACCCCCATTGAGAACTGTATGCGCAGTTTTTCCATTGTTGCGAAATTACCAGATGTGGAAACTGATTTATTTGCAGGCCCATCCTCTATTGTCCGAACACAGTATTCCAAATCATTGAAAGAAATTTCTTCAAATCATTTCTTGTCTCAACTTCTTCAGCAAATTCTAGTATTGTTGAAATAAGACAACGTACAACACGTTCGTTGTTTGCGTTTGTACCATCTTCCTAATGAATAAAGTTTGGTAAATGTTTCGCATTCCCCGCTAAGGTTTTCATCAAGAAAAAAAGTCAAACGAGGCCAACAAAGGAATAGTTTTCTGCCAATGTCCAGTGGAAACTTGTTCGTGTTTTGTGATTGTTATGTTTATTGTTTATTGTTTACACTCTTTTATCACACCGGCATAATGAATATCCAGCCTTACGCGCGAAGAGTTCGGCAGATTTATTTCAACTCCATCGAACAGCTTCTTCCAATCGCCAACGAGGTTTTTTCCACAGCAGTTCCATTCTCTCCGCTCCTGATATTCTTATAATATAGTGACAATGTGAAGAGAATCAGTCGATTGCTCTGCATACAATGCCCGCTTGCCAAATGCGCATTGGACCGAGTCCTTGCAAACTGGTTGTAGTAGAGTGTGGTGGAGGCAGCGGCTGGAGAGAACTCGGTTTCACTCTATGCAGAACTGATTGTTATGTTCACTTTAAAAAATTGAAGAAGGGCGATAGCATTTTGAAATGCAAATAAACTCTCTGTTAGAGTATCCCCAGACTTCGCCAGCAATCGTGGCGATCGCCACTACATCCGGCTGTCGTCGCGATCGCCACGACTGCCGGCAATTGCCACATGGATAAAGTGAATGAGGAGACCCCAGACGTACTCTGGTAACGGTGCAGCACGAACGCCGCCCGAACGGCGTAATGGTTCAGTTAGAAACGCCAGCAGCAACGGTTCCCAGTTGTTGCCATCCTCTCCTTGATTGCTGCTCAAGCTGTCGGCCCTTTGGCAGTAATTGCTGAAAGACGGCAGCAATCAAGGGGAGGATGGCAGCAATTTGGAACCGTCGCTGCTAGCGTTTCTAACCGAACCAATACGCCGTTCGCGCTGCGTTCGTGCTGCACAGATATCAGAGTAAGAGGAATGATAATAAATGAGGCGTGACGGTCGATAGGCATCGCTTCCACTATCGCTATCACTCACATCGGCCATTCATTTTGGGCACATCTTCGAGAGTACGGATGATGAGCTTCATTTGGCAGTTATCCATGGCGATGTAACGTGGCAATCAATACGTATCATCTGCACGATTCTTATCTCTTATATCGCCGGTTCATTTTTATTCATTTTGAATTGTCGAAGTCTGGGGATACTCTCAGAGAATCGCGCGGAAAATGTTCTGACTTTGTCCTGTAGTGGCACTAGTGCTGTACGCAGGGGAGTAGGTTTAAAAATCATCAAGGAATTCGGAGGTTAGAACGTAATCTCGTTTTCTCTCTTAATTCAAAAATCTTGACATGTTTTTAAAAAAATATGCCCACTCAGAGCAAATTTTCTTTGGTTTTTGCGGTTGTATGCCACCGTTGTTTAGAAACAATCAATATCCACATTGTACATTAGTTTGAACTCGTACCTGAGGCAATGCTTTGAAAGGATTTATTCACGAAATACTACCGTTCGCAATGGGTGCTCGACTTTGAGCTGTTACAAAAGCAAACAACGACGTATTCCCAATTCCCGATCTGTTAGTTTATTTCAATTGCTATTGAGTTGACTTAGTGGCTTAGTGCGGCCGTAGAGGTCATGCCATTATGTTGGATTCTGCTGTGGTGGTACTAAGTATGGAGTACAAGAATTCATGGCGCACCCTGTAGATGTGCAGCGAACAGAGGTACTTGTTCCCATAAAATAATGTGTCGAACTTGCCAGGAGCCCTCCACTCGAGATGGACCTAATCACCGAGAAAATCATGGGTCACAAGTTTACGTAAGCACCGAATCAATTCTCTTCGCTACATAACTACTTACTCACTTTATTCACTACCTTTATCTTTACTTTACGGACAAGGAAGGATACTTGGTCAGTGTGGCTATTCATAGCGAGAGATCAGTATATTGCCTTACACAGATGGCGACTCTAATTTCAAATCCGTTTTTAAAATCGGCGAAACTGCTGTCAGCGATGATTTATGCCCATTTTTGGTATTGTGGACACAGCGGTTGTGAGGAGATTTTGTCCACTTGTTGATCCCATTTTGACAAACTACGATGTTTTGACCAGTGCGTATCATTTTTCGTCAGATTCCAAACCTGTAAGTGCATGTCTGAAAAAAGAGACTTATTCCTCGCTTGGACACCTCTTTGTACGCTAATCTCAGCATTTGCACAAGAGCAGCGAAAATGGGCATAACTCATCGCAGAGAACAGTGGATTTTAAGGACGGATTTGAAATCAGCTGCACAAGGCGATGCTCACTTGGCTGTGAATGCAATGAGAATTTCTCCCTTGTGACTAATCATAAGTAATAGAGCGTACAGTCAGGGAAAAATTAGATTTTTCGTTTTACACGGTAAAAATTCCTTGCCCACCTCGGGCACCTGTCTTAAGTTTTAATGTAAGAGTAGGCGTTTACTGTTTGATTTAAGTTTTTTTCTATTTTACTTGTCGGTCCTTGATTGCATCAGTCAACTCTGATCTTTAGCGCGTTCTCATAACGTATAAAAGAAGTAATACTTTGAAAAGTTCGCAGAGTTTGAGAATAGTCATGCAAGCAGTAGAGGTTCTTTATTTGAACACGAAAAAAATCCGAGAGTTGCCAGAACAGTTGAAACTGAAGTGAGTAGACTGTGCCCGAACTTCGAAGTGCTTCTCAGTTTTTGGTTTTACACAGTCAATTTTTACAGAAACTTCTATCTTATTTAAAGGTTCATCTCGGTATATTTGACAAGGATCTCGAATTTTCAATTTTTTTCTGGATATTTCAACAGAAAGGAGAACCTATCCATTGTGGTTTATTTCTTGTTTAGCAATTGTTGTCCACATGCAAAGCAACAAAGCGGTGCGCAGAACAAATCTCTCCTAATCGTTACCTTCTTAATCAGATTAAGAACTGGCTCCTTGTCTCGATGTCATCTTTGTATAGTCGCTTTTCGTAGAGAAGGGTCACAAAAAATCAACCAAAAGTGTATCGGGCGTCCATACGGAAGAGCGAAGAACCGGTCTTCCGCATTAAACAACGTCAAGCCGACTACGTATGTTTTGAAATAATTCTTTTCCTCATCTTACTCAGTTAACGAATTGTGTTATGCATAGGGTAACTCCACTGGCCCTTATGCGGTGCACTAAATTCTCAAGTTATTACGGCGTGAGCTTCCAGCAATCAGGGACTATGCGGGGCGGTATAGGGCATTCGGAAAGAAGTGAACAATGGTGATTGAAGGAATGCGGTGTGGTTGTGTCAACTACCAAGCATACTTGATATTGCCTTCTCTGTTCATGTTCCTTCTAACAGTAATCTGAACGATCTGAATGGATATAGCGACTCTGAACATGCTTTAGGTGTGTGGCAAGCCACACCAAGCATTTATAATTTAGTCTTGTGGATCCATATGTTGTTATGTTAGTTGTTATGTTAGTTTCGTTTTCTTATATGAAGACTAAGTTATGCTATGAGATTTATCCTGCACTCATCAGTAAGGTGAAGGGAAATTGGCACCGCTTCTTATCTTCCGCAATTCTCATTTAGTTGTTGTGCCCTATTCGATCTATTTCGATAAACTTGAGCTATCCTTCAGTAACCAGATGGAGCTCGGTTTCAGTACTCTTCTTGCTTGTGTGTATTCCCTATGAAATCGTCATGGTAGATGTTGCTCTTTTCCATAGGTTTTCTTTATCGAAAAAACGGAAGAGCAAGGAGTTCCTTCTGATTCAGGGAAAGACTTTCACATGCTACCTTATGGTTTTTTCCACATATCGTCTAACAAACAGATATGGTAATGGATTTGTAAAATAAATCCTGCTCTTCTTTGATATGGCTTTGAGAGTTGTCCAGTATAGTTATCAGGCAAGAGATACCCATATTCAGACACCGCATTTTCAGTTTTCCGTTTTTCGCACAATACTCCTATAAGATTACAAGCAATTCGGTTTGAAACGCTCTCCCTTCACTTAACCTAGGGACCGCTACCAATTCCACTGTCGAGCTGTGGCTTGACGGTTCCATTTTAGAGAAACGCAAATACGCACGTTTTGAAACATTTTCTTCGCTTTTTCTGGAATTCTTGCCGGACGATCCAATCCGTGCTGCTATTTTGAAGCAGTACAATAAGCATTATCTATGGCTATTATTTGTCTGAAAAGTCGAGGACGTTTTGATAGAAAAACGCTTAAGATGCGAAAACACCCATTTTCTGGGCGGCTCATATCGGCCAAAACTCCCGTTTAGGTCCTGCCTTGAATTTCGGTAACTTTATTGAGGAATGGCTTACCACCCACCACATTCTCCAGGAACTTCGCGGTGTGATTGCCACCATTCCCTGCCTTAGGAGCTCTTGCTGCGCAAGAGAAAACTCGCTTAACATGACTACTCAAAAATGGCAGACTCCGAATTCTCCAATTCGTAGCTTCCCAGAAGTCCTATGCAATTCAGCAAAAAGCTTCAGTAACTTTTATCATGGGCCACACACGATCAGAGTATTATAGATAGGTGTCTCAGATTTTCCCTCTAAACATTTGTGGTCATATTTGTGGTCAGATGTAGCGGTAGGCCAATAGCTAACCTGTATCGCGATGTTTCATGAATTCTGATTCCCGTACTCACTCATGTATTAATATGTGTGCCACAATTAATAGATGGTATTTTTCAATGAAGAAGTAGGTGAATTTAGAACAATACAACATTCCAGAACTGCCATGTCCATGACGTGGAAACGCACATTTATAATTGCGGTTCTTCTGGAGAACGCAGCTTTACTTATTTATTGGTCCTCCTCAGCATCATGGAAACTTGAGGTCAAGGAAGAAAAATTCGTGGGATTCCGATCGAACTTAGGACGCTTAGGGAATCAGGTGTCGTTATATTCGAATGAAAGCTTGTGTGGAAAGAATCGAACTTTTTTGCATCTAACCAACACCTTCTGCTCTCCGTAGAAAATCTGGATGAATTGTTGTATTAGCCCACCTACGTACGTCCATTTCATACTCATGCTTGACCTCAATATGGTAGATTATTTGCAAAATAGTGTTTTTAGCTATTCCACTTATGTACTGGATATGGCATAGCAAGAAGGATGGGGCGAACCCATTACTTCAGACACGACACTTTGAACAAGGATGTTACTATGGCGTGGATAAGGAAAGCCGTGCAGATTTTTCCGAATCTTGCTGGCTCATTTGTCTTTGCTCCGGTTTGTTCTTTGTTGTTAGACATCGGCACCGATACTATCTGGGTGAGACCTATTGATTCGCTTCATACATACGTGGTGTTGTCAAGAAGTCATTCCAGTTGGCAATTATGCTGAGGCGATATGATTGTTTGTTTGACCTAAAAATGAAGCTTGCTGAGAAAGCAGCAGTTCAACGGCCCTATTTAAAGAGATTTTCCATTCAGTCATTGACTATTCTACTCAGTTCATATAAGAAGTGAATACAGTCCTCGAAGAATTTACTACACTGCGGGACGAAAAGCTCAGACATTCATGTGGGAGTTCCGCCTAACAAAACAGCCTCTTGTCATTTTCGGACAAAATCGGAAGTTTGGACGGGAGGCATCATTTCGGCCTTTTTGCGGGATTAACCGAAGAATGGTGCGAAATTGTAATTGCCACGCGGCAACCCTTATCACTGCCGCTATAGTCCTCGAGGACTGTAGCACCTTGCGTCGCCGTCGCCGGCGACGGCGGCCACCGATAATAGCGACTGCGGCGTCGGTGCCTATCGATTGGTCGCAACATTGGCGATCGGCGGCCGCCAATGTTGGCGACTGCGGCTTCCGTGCAAATCGATTGTGAGCGGTCGTCAACATTGGCGGCCGCCATCGCCGGCGACGGCGACGCAAGGTGCTATACTCCTCGAGGAGTATAGCGGCTACCTATCGAGAAAAGGGTATGTAAGGGCCTCAGTTTGCAGACAGACTTCAGCCTAGTCTCCGCTCGGGCGGAGAGTGGAGTCCTACGGGACTCGACTGGCCCACTGAGGTCTGGTTGAAACCGTGCCCCATAGCGGAGATCAGGCGAGATGCATGGGACGCGGTCGCTCGCGGACGCGGCGCAGATGCAGAAACCCGTCCGGTTCCGGTAGTAGCGGCCGGCGTCGGCGCACGGGGCGGATGCCGTGCCCAGGAACTCGACGCGCATTTATGCTTTCTCATGTTTTTCAGTTTCGGGTCTCCTGCACCATGATAATGTTATCAATTTTAGGAAGAAATCGGGTCTTCCGCGGAGCTTGCAGGACAAAATCGGGATGTTGCGAGGCAAAAATTCTCGTTTTTGGATGTCTCCTGCTCATCCTCGAGCGGGAGTCATCATTCCATCAGGCGGGACTCCCGCACGAAGTTCTCAGTAGCTACTACACTGAACTTTGACGTCGGCGGGTTTCTCAAATTTCCTTTGCCAACCATTGCCGGATCGACGGAAACAAATGGTAATCTGATGGCGCCACATTGGTCTATGCAGCCGCTAAGCGAAGTATGATATTTCCCATCCACTGATTTTGTACTGCGTCGTTTTGAACGATGCCAACGTCAAGGATGAATTTAGTTGTTGCTGTTTTGATACCATTACAATGGTATGCCTAGCTCTAGATAATGTGCCAGTAGATCTGTAGAAAACGTCTGACAAGAATTCATAATGTGTGAACTGAACAATCCTTCCATATTTTACCGCAAATTTTACCGCATATTTTACCGCATCACCTTCGATTCGGGACCATCGGGCAAGAAAATGGAGAATGCTGAAATTTTTTTAGCGATTTATTAATTCCCAGAGCTCCTTGGAATGCTCGGATACAAAAGGGGTACTAAGAACTATGACGCTATCAGAATATAGGAACATGGAGGCGCTAAGCAGCGAGCTGATTATTCGTCACGCCAAGCCAAGTAGATGAGAACCTCAAACGAGGTTATATTCAGGTCAGGTGCATTCTGAAAAATAGAATTGGTGCGAATAAGAAACTATGTATTAGCTGCTTCTGCTGGAAGTTACACCGTTTTTTTTTCAAAGCACCATAACTCTGCTCAAAGTCAACAGTTTTATTCAAATCATTTTGCACTGCGAAGCAGGGCTCTGGCTCTGAATGCGAGTCTAGGTTATCGGAAAGTGAAGCCACTCACAGGTCCAATAAAGCCGCTTCGCGGTGGTGAGATAATGCGAAACACTGTGGATAGAACAACTTGAAAAGAGGTGTTGCTTTCCTTACTTTGGATGCATGCGCCTAGGACGTTTGTGGCATAGCCGGTTGAGCTTACTCAGTCTGCTACGCTCGTAAATCTCACGAGTGAACATAAGGCTGCCTGGCTCAGGATAAAGGCTAGGGTATCTTCGCGGCGAGTCAAAATTGTGTCCGCTCACATTGAGGAGTGCATGACCTGCATTTCGCCATAGTCACTTTATTTCTAAGTAGAAGTAGTTAAAAGTAGTAAGCAAGTAAGGTAAAAGACTTTGCAATGAATCACTCTTTCCGCCCACCATCGAGCAAACCATATTGCTTTCCAAAAGTATTGTATTTAAGGTAGTTGAAACTAGAAAAATGCAAGAGGGTAACTATCCTTGCTTTTCAAAATTCTTGAATATTGCCATTGAAAAACTGTAGACCATTATTGAACTCCTTGCTAAACTTTGAAGTAGGCTTTTCCAGGAGGGAGCAAACGAAACTCGTATTGACTTTGCCAGTACCTGCTGTGAATATATCGATCCTCAGAGGTTAGCTCGCTTTCTGATGTGGTTGAGGGGAAGTGCGAAACACGAGAGGCAGCATATTTTCGTTATTTTAGATTTTCCAGCTACACAGCAAAGTATTTATTCTTGGAATTCCAGTATGGACAGAATCCTTTATATTTTACAGAATATTTATCTGAAATTCGACGTTTATTGGAGTTTTCTCCATCTATACAACGAGAAGGAGCATATGTCCTGGATGCTTTAAAGATGTGATGACTTCGCTTATTTTCTCTATCAACTTGCTCAACTTGTCCAAAATTGCGATTCGTGCCTCTTGATAAGAATAAGAAATCCCCCAGAAGATAGCGGTCTTGTTGTGCACCTCTTTTGTTGAAGAGTTGGAATTCCACATCCGCCACGGAGACCACCTTATATATAATATGAGAAATTTAAGAGGTCGCGAGAAAACGATGTGTGTTCACAACAGAAGAACAGATTTTGTCCCTCTTCATATCGCTACCAAGCTAAATGACACGGTCGAAGCAACCATTCATATAGCTCGAAAAACTGTAGGTGTAGCTTTTACTTTCAAGAAAAATGTGTGTTGTAGTGTTAATGTCAGGGAGCGTCACAGTTTATGTTCTTCGGTGACGACCGAACTTTCATGAGCAGGCTAGCAGAAGCAGTAGCAGAAATCGGTCTCTACAAAAAAGACGTAAGTGTCACATATCGTGATCATTTGAGATGTTTTACTAAGATCAATTTTGGATCAAATTAGGAGTCTATCCTAGAATGTGTAACTAATTGATGTTTTCCCAATCGATTTCTAACTATCATCTTGATGCAAATGCGTACAATTTATCTAATAATTTCACAAATGTTGTTCATGCTTTACATTATCACGCGTTGAAGAAGCGATGATATCAGAACCTCAAAAGGGGGTTGTTGGGAGAACGAAGAGGAGAGACAGTGAGTTAACCGATGTGATGAATAAAGGCAGGACCTTTAGCTTTAACCCACTGATGACTACTTGTGAGTCGCGATTTTTATAAACTTTTGGGCCCTAACTTCACACTACTTCGCTGCATTTTCACATGGTGTGGATGAATAATCCCGGCCAGTGTCTTATCGACGGGAACTTAATACGTTCGCAACCTTACGCTTTTTACATGGTGTGTCACATGGGACACGTGCATTTAAACGCGCGTGGCTCTTGCGCTCAACCGGTTGAGCACGTGGTTGTATGCGGCAGGAGGTTTTATCTGCGGCGTAGTATTCTGAATTTGCCCGCGTAGTGCTCTGAATTTGCGAAAATCTAAGACTGACCGCTCTTGAATGTTTGTTAGTGTACCATTACCTGGAAGATTTCTGATTATGACAGCTTCACAAAAATATAACTTTGAAATCAGCGTGCCAATCCGGTTGAGCACGCGGTCCCACGTGTCACACCATGCTTATGAACCGGGTGAGCACATTATCGCAAATGTGTTGAGACAGACTTCCTTTTCATTACAACGAAAAGCGTGTGAAGATTAGTTTTTTTTCTTTTTTGAAAATGAGGTAGAGTGAGTCGCATTTGTTCTGCTATGAAAGGAATAATCCCTGCAACTGTTTTCTTTTCACCAAAACACCTTGTTATGACAAATCTTGCATCTCCTTCTTTTCCAAGGTAGAGGCGTAGCAATGCGTTTTATTTTGGTACACTTTATTATACCCCTAAAAACGCTCACACAAACTTGTTGAAGCTTCAGAGTAGCAAAACTGAAATTAAATTGAAACCTTTTTCGCCAGTGATAGTAAAATCCTGCGAAACTGAATTTCAAGCCAGTTTCTCTGAATGATTTGCTTAAGAATCCTTATTGTAATTACATGGCGCAGTGTTTGAAGAGCCGAACACGCGAAAACGAGCACTGCTGTCAAACCATCAAAAGCAATAATTCAGGCCATGTACATCTCTCAGTTCACGGACGCCTTGGACTTATATGTTTCCTCTCAAATATGCGATTCTTTCTTTATCACTGCTGCTACATCAACATTTGGTTGGTGGCTAGCATTTTTTGCTCGCGATCAGAGTAATGTGCACTACGTGCTTGACTCAAGAATGCACGAACAAAAGCTGCCAAAAAGGGAACTGTTCTTGTGAGTTTAATCCCATCTTCAAAAAAAAGTTTCATTTTTGTTTGGCTGCATTGCATGTACATGCAGTTTGCGGTTCTTTTTTTCATTGTTAGAAGAAATGCGTTGAAAATAACAACAGCGATTCTGTTAAAGAAACTGGTGGCAACCTTATCAAAAATCGAAAAGTCGAAAAGGATGAGTTGAAGTAATTGAAAGGCTTTCCAGAGTCGGTATGTTTTGCCACTTTTACTGTTGAAAAAATGCTGCAAGGAGACGTTTTTCTGATGGACATATGTGTTGTTTTCAGAGAATATGACTCCGTCGTCTCCATCGCGCTGCTTTTCCAAAGGAATCTATACGAGTGTCAGACTCAAATCATCTCGAATTAATATGATTACAATAGAGAGCTCTCAGCTATTACAGGAATCGTCATCGCTCCATCATGTTCCATATCATATGACTTTTTCTGCAACATAATTTCATTTTCAAGTAATGTGTTTCATGTATATCTTCCTCCTCTATGTTTTCAATTTCTGTTCCATTTCACCTAACGATGTTGATTTGGTCTCATTATTTACTTTCCTTCTGTGATTGTTGAAATCCACGTTGTAGCAGAAAAATTGTTATGCGCGTACTTACAGAGTGACTACCACCTAGTTGTCATACAACCGAAGTTGCGCGTGAGCTTGGTTCCACACCTGAATGAAAGAGGATACACTTCTTCCGGATGTTGGGAAAGTTGAGGAATGAGAAGCGGTGTCACTCTGGTATTGCCTCTAATGATACTGTCTCATAAAGTCACAGCATTTTTCATCAACATCATCAGCTTAGGAGATTCTGACCATAGACAAAAGGTTGCAAATGTGAAAAAATTCACGAAGCGAGGTCCTTGAAGAGCTTCGGACAATAAAGAGCTTAGAGGCCGCACCCACGGAAATTTTCGCTCCTGAGATTTCCAATTTTTGGAAAACCTTAGCACGATCCGGATAATTCTCGTACAAGACAAGCAGCGGAAACACCCTGCGTTCAACTCTTCAATAGGTGTTTCATGATGACGATCACTTTCGACGAGTTACCGCGTATGTCGGACTTTTCTTTTATTGCTCCAAGCGCAGTACAAGCAGTACAATCAGCTGTTTTGCTGCAGTTCTCGTGAAACTCACCCCACTTTTTTCCACTGCAAGTCCTTTTTGTGATTTTGTAAACCTTTTCTTTTATTTGGTCCCAGCGGTCTTTTCCTGTTAGCATTTCATGGTATTTATGTCAACTGTTGCATGTATGTAGTTATTGTCAAAACTTCAATTTCCAATCATTCTTCCCCTGTTAACGAATTCCGTGATGTTTTGATTCCGGACTAACAGCATTATTGTTTGATATGTATTTTCCAATGACTAATTCTTCTGGCAAAATGCAGAAACATTGTAGTCCAAGAAAAAAATCGAGCGATTGCGTTAAGATCAGGGAAGTTGAACGGTGTTTTTATCGATCTCGGTCCTTATTCCAAGGCCATTACAACTTGACCACAATTGTTGCACATCACCGTACCATGAGCTTTAAATAGGAACGTTTCGGTACTGTCGGAACGTTTCAGATTTATGAAGATGTTGAGCATCCTCGACACCACCTGGATGTGCTGGAATATTTGATACGAAAAACGCCGTGGGTGCTACCTTGAGAGGTTGATAAGCTCTTTATTATTTTTCCACCAACTTTCGGCTATATTGGCTTTTTTGGGTCGGAAAGGGCTAGAGAACTTGAAGCCTCCATGAGATCAAGTACATCAACGAGTTCAGCCAAGAGCTTGATGTTTTACTCTCCAATCAGCAATAAGATCGGATTAAAAACCATTCAAAAGGAGGAAATTCATCTTGAAATTGACTATGTACTTCACCGTAGTTTATTTATCCTCCAGAGTAATCAAACAAAACAATTTATGACCAGTAGTTATGAGAAATTACCAACTTGCAGCTGCTTTCTTGAAGGGAGCTAGATGGACACAAAAGAAATACCAACATTTGCTTGTTTTGTCAGATGGAACATGGTCTTTGAATCAAGTTTTGTGGCGTTTTCTTTGAAGATTTCAACTGCATTGTTGATATCGTAGAGAGGGACCTTGCTCTTCTCCGTTAAAACACCAGTTGTGAATATATCGTCAACCTGAACATTTAGTTTTAGTTATATTACATTGCTTTTTTTGTTTCATTCGTTTTTTTTGCGTTGATCTCGATAACTGCGCTTTCACAAGATGATTTGCCAAGATAAAACTCATGGCTTGATCACGTTTGATATGTACATCATCGGAAACTGCGTAGCGTGAGAACACCTATCTGCTTCGGAATGAAAATATGTCTCCTATTTCTTTTCTTTTTTCCCCTTTCCATTATTAACAACTACATTTTCCTGGTGACTTTGGTGATTCTCTTCGCTTTTCATGCGCTTGGCCTGGCTGGAGGTGCAGCGATAAAGATCCTTTGACATAAAAGAGGCGAAACGAATCACAATTTTCAACTTTTCTAACAATAACTTCAATAATTTCTTTTGTTTTCATTTTGTATTTCATGTAACCTTTCTTTATCGTTGGTTGTTTTTTAAATGTTATGCTCTAAGTGAAGTATTCGTAGTCACTTTTGTTTTCGAACCAGCTAGCTCTCAAAATCTTCAGCCTAGGACGGATTTTTCCTTATTCACACTTCTATTCAGTGGTATTGTCCAGCTTAGCCGCAGTCGCAAACAATCATTACGAATCAATGTAGAGTGAATCTAGAAGAAATACCTTGTCTTAACTTATATGAAACACTTCTACTAATATTTCAATCATATAATTGGGTAATCTCCCTCATTCTCACCCAAAAGAACTCCGACTGCGGAACTGCCTGCAACATTCGTAGTACGGCGCATTTGTGTGCAATGTAACCAACTCCACTGCAATACTTGGGGTAGTAGTATGATGGCCACTCGCTTTTCGTAGCATAACTGAAAATAGAGGAAAATGGAAAGAGATACGACTGAGTGGTTTATATGGTGCTCCTTCGTTTTCATACAAAAAAGAGTTAACTTGTTCATTGGTGGGCGCGGAGAGCGTAGCAATAGACGCGTTGTCTTGCCGATCTCCGCTCGTGGTCATCCAATCTATTCATCCCTTTGTGAGAGTAACATTGGTGCTGGAGAGTTTGGGATGGTGCAACTCTGGCTTAGTA
This sequence comes from Ancylostoma caninum, assembly GCA_037903475.1. NCBI lineage: Eukaryota > Metazoa > Nematoda > Chromadorea > Rhabditida > Ancylostomatidae > Ancylostoma > Ancylostoma caninum. The sequence goes on along the minus strand of JBAJFG010000008.1, from coordinate 357,375 downwards.
CATCAGGTGCCCCTCCCCCCACTGCCCCGCATGTGATCGTGAGCAAGCATGCATAGCTCATTCCACGAAATGGATTGCATCATTGTCGTGTCATGCTATGGCAGACGGCACTGTGTTGGAGACGAAAATGACCGTCTTGAAATATGTTACGTATCTAGTCCAAAGGATTAAGAAAAGGGACATGAAAGCTGCTCGGAAAATGTTGTTGCTTTGTCTCCCTCAGCATGTACCAGTGCGTACAAACTGGGTAACGATCAGGGGAGAAACGTAAGTGCTGGAATAGAAAAGAAGAGCGTTATTACGGTAAGATGTACAAATCTTTCAAGTTTAATCATTGCTGAAGCACAAACGTTCTCTTGCGGTATTCGAAAATCATATATTTGCACCAAAACAAACCATGTTAGTGCTTAATCGTCGCATGCTAGAAATAATTTAAAAACGTACACTTTTGACTTTGCAATCCGAATTGGATAGTTATTATCCCACCTGAAAAAATAAATTTGTGAATATAAATGCTTTTTGATTTCCAGGCAACCTATTGGTCAATTTTTTTTATTATTTCTTCTTTACTGATATTTTGGAGATTTTAGTTTCTGGTAACGGGTAAGGTAGTACATTTGAATGATTTTATTGGTATGTGTTACGGACCTTTTACTCTAAAAAGAACTGGTTTTGTCTGCGAATGACGAATTCAAACCTGTGCTGCCTGCTTACTTAATCTTTTCTAACTGTAGAATCACGTACCTGTGACAGTATATTACACCAGGAACAACGTTCCTTTCGATGAATGATGATACTTTCGTCACATTCCATGCAACATCATCATCTATTTTAACGAGCGTTCGAACGTCTGGGCATGCAGTAGCGAAGTATCGCATTCCAGACAAGGTCTTAAAGGCTAACCAGCTAAGATTTATAATCAGAAAGAATTTAGCACGAAGAATATATATATATATATATATATATATATATATATATGTATATGTTGAAATTTCTACCCATCGCACGAAACGACAAGCTAACATTTTGTGAATAGATTGAGCTGTTGAATTTCTATCATTGACTTTCTCCTTCACTTTCTCATGAACTGCACCCTACCTTGTGAACGAGATTTCTGTAAGAGTCCAGGTAGCTTGCTTGCAACAAGTCTCCATGGCTTCGGATTTCTTCTTCCAGTAAAGTTCCGTTTTCGGAGCCAGGTCGAACTCCGATGAGGAACATCAGTCTATATCTGTGCTAAACCTATACGATGACGAATACATAACGACATGGCTAAAGAAAGACGCGACAAAAGTGATTGTGACATATGCTAATGTGCATGAACCCCAATATTGTGGGTTTCACATTGAAGATAGGGGAGGACAATCACCTTATCCAATTTTGGCTCCTACATAGGGAAATCGCTCATGCTAATCAGGAGCGTGCAGAATTTTAGGCCGTCACATATGATCCCCAACCCTAAATCTTATCGCGCCAAAATCTTTGGTATCGTTCTGGAAACTTCCATCCAAATCGTCCATAAAGGTTGGCCATAGTCCATTTATATCAGAGTTACCTTAACATTCGTCATTGTTTTGATCAATGAAACCGTCATCGACCTCGAGAAACTTCGGCTGCTTTTGCCTCACGAAATCACAGGAGACAGCAATGCAAATGATTCCACATAAAATCACAAGTGCCGTAATGGGCCCTCCAATTGGCACTTATCATATGGCAAAAGTTCGTTCCGCAAGTTCGAAGAGGGCGCGCTTGACTTGAACACACAACGAGATCTGATCGGCCTGTTGTTGTGTGTGAAGAGCACCTCCTGGAGTTTTCTACAGCGTGCTACCCGCATTCTGGTAGATCTGGTAGAAGGGCTTCAATACTATCACGATAGAATGGCTGTTAATCTGCATCACCCTAGAGAGAGAAAGAAATATGTCGTGTGCGTTTGTCACGATTTAAGCTGCCACCAGCTTGACATGCGGAGGGGTATGTTCCTAAACCTTTTGCTTCTGTGCAGACTCTTGCTTGTCTCGATGAATTGGTTACTGCTGGCGGAAAATGCATCTGTTGAGTAAATCATAAAGGGAAGTGTGCTTGGCTTGTACACTGATAACAGTGGATTTTACCTCAAAAGTGAGAACTACCTAATCAGAAGGCAACTGTCAGTGTTTGGTGGTTCTGCAAAGAAATTACTCACATGGAGCTGCTGCCCGCAATTTCTAATGTCGTTCTTGAAGCTCTATTACATGAAGATGAAATTTAAATGGTTTAATGTAATGAAAAGAAAAAAGTTGGTTTGGAACGCCTGACAGTGGCGGGAGGCTTATGCTATGGCCCAATACTATAGGTTGAATAGGAATAGCTTGACAAGTGTGAAACGATCAGGATACCTAGCGATGACAACAGCTACGATGAGCTTGTCTTCCCAACCATTCTTCAGAAGAATATGGAGTACACCATAAATAATGTGGAAAATTCCGAATAAAAAATTGCTTTCAATTTCTTAGCGTTGTACTGAGTGATCAAATGCAATGATAATCTAAAGTTGAGAAGACCGTCTCTGATGTTCCAAAGTCTTTTCTTTTTTAGCAACAGAAAATCAACGGAACCGCGTTTAAATAGACGTGGAATACCACTTAACAACTCACTTTAGTCATGAGCGATATATCTCCATAAGTTTTTCTCCACAGCTGCCTCGTGTCAAAATCATCTGGTTTCGTGAGTACCATGACAAGGAACTTAATATCCTTACAAAAACCGGCATCTGGTGCAGCTATGAGATTCCTCGGACGGAGTGCCTGAACAAAAATGATACCTGCCTAAAATCTGTAGCAATTTTCTCTACTACATGCAAAGAACTCTTCTGAACTCTTCCCAATATCGAACCAAATTTAACTCATTTCAGCATGCACAAGAGTAGAAAAGTCAACAGTTCAAGGCCGTTAAGGCTCAGTGTTTGTACATGAAAAATAGGAACAAGTTAATATGGTTTGTGGTCTACGTTAATGTGACATAGGAAGGACAACTTTCAAAGAAAAACAGCTGTGAAACTGAGATCACGTTTAGGAAGCAGAACACTTACTTCATTGAGATACTCTACCATATCTTCTTGTCGGAGCAAGTCAGTGATGAAATCACTATTTGCTTGTTTGTATCTCTGAATGACAACTGAATTTTACAGTGAAATTCCGCAGTATGGGAGAAGTGTGTCTCCTTTGTCATTCCTTGGAGTTTTTTTTTGAGTAGACGCTGGCTTGGATTTCATGTTTTAGGAAACCCTACCAAAGCAGGACCCCGCATTTACAGCAGCCATCCAGCATTATGTTAGCTTGATCTCTGAACATGCGCGGTTGTCTCTGCATAGTACTTCTCGGATCGTGACAAATTGAAAAGTCCATTGTTTTTCTTCCAGGACGATACAACAACGCAGATGAACGTTTGAAAGAAATTATTTTTTTTCTGCTTGGTTGGATGCTCTGAGAACTAGCGGGAAAAGGAGTCTGGAGGCTATAACGAATTTCGTACCTCATGTGTTCGGATCAGATTTCAATGCTCACTTTAACAAAGTAGTACTTACAATGACACTCAAATGGCAAGTTACGAAGCAAAACACCAATATCAGCAAGGTTTGTGAAATTTGGAAACAAAGCACCATATTATCATAACTGAAGCCAATCTGAAAAAAAATGTTGTAATTGAAGCAATCGAAGGGGAAACATAAAAAAGCGGACGCACCTTTGTAAGGAGAATGAAGCAAAATCGAGTGGCTGCAAGAAACTTCTTAAAACATCGTAATATTGTGAACATTTCTTCTTGTAGCTGTCGTGTAACGTATTGGTTGCGGGTAATGGAAGCGCCTAATTGGAAGATAATGATCAGATGATCCAAGTGTCGTTCACTTTCTCATCGTCGAGGAATTGAATGACACTTGGATCATCTTTTTGCACCTAAGGTATAAAAGGTGCTGCTTTTAACTTCTATCCTTCCTCAATTTTCTCATACTTTACTTCAACTTGGTACATTAGTCATGAGAGTTTCGCCCTGGAAGCAGCCATTTCCAAAGTGTGCTGGGGCAGTTTGAATTTTTCTGCCATTCTTATTTTCAGACATTTTGCTGGCCACATATATGTGAGTCTTGAATTCCTCAGTCAGTTTTTGATGAAGCTGCGAAACAAGGAGAATAAGTTACGTGCAAGAAGAAGGCAGCTGACAAATGCTGTGGTAACAGACATGGAAGGGCCACTTGAACAGAAGTGCTGCTAAATGAAGGCCTTCACAATTTGTTTCTTGAGTTGTTTTCCGTCTGGGGTTTAGTGCGAAACGCAAATCAGGCTTCTTTACTTTTTCGATTTTTAAAAAACTAGCTTGTCTTATTTCTGTTTGCCGTTCCTACCCGAAGCTTTGTGGTCTAAAGCTTTGTGGTCTAAATGAAATCTACAACTATTCACAGAATCGTCGTGTTAGGCTCTTTGATTTACGATGAACTCTAGGCTCTCAGATCCTTGAACTTTTTTCAAGAGTGGAACGCACTTCATTGAGATTGATGCAAAGAGATCAATATCGCTATCTGAGCGCCCGTCTATCTTTTCACCGCACACTGTAAGAATCGCCCTACGTTCTTGCTGCATAACTACTCAGGCACATTTAAGGGACCAGACGCTTTCCTAGCTCTGACAAAAAATTCAGACATTCGGGAGGAAGTTCCGCACAACAAAGTGATAAGTTCCGCTTCAAGGTGAGCGCGAGTCATTTCTCAATTTTTTTTCTCACTTTTAATTTTTCGGCCGACTGTGGGAAAGATCGGTAGCTCTCTTGACTGTAGTTCGTTGATTCATTTATTACTTTTCTTAATGGAAAGTGTGAGAGGTGAAAGAACGCAGAGACACATCTTACGGGAGAACACATTTCCAAATCATCTACTACTCGAGTAGTTTTGCAGACATAATACGCGTGAACTGGCCAAAAGATGGTGTAGTTATGATATCCTTGGTTAGTTTTACGTATGTTGCTACGGCTCCAACAGGAAAACAATTAGATCTAAGCGTAGTTTTACCATAAAACAACCTCTGGTCACCATCCCCAGTTGTAGGAGGTGCAATTTTGAATAGATCAGGATTGTTACCGATTATTAATAGTTAATGTGTTGTTTTTGACATGGCTACACCCGTTCCCTTCATACATTAAACCGAACTACTGGTATAAAGCCACAATTGGTTGCGCCTCGTAGAGGGGGTTGTTTCACGTTTTGGTGCATTTCACGCATGTAACTGAAGTCAGCGCGTAGCTGATCCGGAATCTGTTACCATCTTGGAATCGGAATGATGGGGGACAACGCCTTTAAACTAAATACTCACCATCCATGGGAGCTTGGCTTATGAACAAGCCCAAAAAGACCAGAAGTTTGGGAAGTTTAGCAATTACTTCACCATTGAACCCGAGAAGAAATGAAATGTGAAATAGTTCTTCATCAATTTATAGGACGCAGAAAATCACCTACAAAGCTCTTAAACGAGCACAACTCTTAGAAAGCAGGTGTAGCAGAAACCAAATTGATGACAACGTCTCTAGACTGCCCAGCCTTCAGCATTTTATAGGGCAAGATAGAACACCGTCACCATCTTTGAAAGAATGATAATTGTTATCGTAGCTGCTACACCCACAAAATAGGTAGCGTGGCATGTCCACTAAGATAATACACGGCTGGTTCACTGAGATAAAAAGGGGTGCGCAGAAGCACTCTAAAACAAGGAAGCGTGTGCGGGCTGTTCTGTAAAAGTGCCTGAATAGTTCTCGTGCTGTAGCGGGACTTGAAAGATTAGAAAGTGTTCGCAAAATTGACGAAATCATGCAATAACTTCACCTAAGTCATATGTGCCAACCAAACTCCAATTTCAATAAAAGTTGTATTCATAATGGCTGTCTGTTGCCTATTTGCATCTGCTCTGCAGATTGTCGATTTCTATCCGCTTGAACACAGGCGATTACAACTCTCAGATGTTAAGGCACTCACTTTCGACTTGACAACTAAGGACAGCCTGTTGAATTTTCTTCTGCATAATGTGTAAGAATCTCTTCGGGAATTGAATGGTTTAGATCTAAGGTTGGATGAAATTGACGTCGCCAGCCATAGCTGTGTAACTGTCTGGCAATTTGTGGCATAGCGTACTTTTTAGATCTTATTCAAGACTATTCTTCTACATATCCGCTTTCGATGTCATTTTCTAATATGTTCCCCGAGTCGATACAATGTCCTTTCACCTTCATAGCTGACCAGCAAACCCCATGCTTTCTGCAGTGGACGATGGGATAGTATCGACGATACTACTCGGCTTGAATTTTCATAGCCACGCATCTTACGTGATCCCATGTGGTCTCCAGTAAACACATCCGGCTTCTGTCCATGGACAAAATTATTTGGATGAGATGCAAATTTTTGTGTGCTGGAAAAGTTTACTTAAAAAATGCAATGAAAAAAGTTTTGTGAAAGTCATGTCTACTCATTTTTGGTTTTCCATATCTCATTTCAATTCTCCATTTCTGCGCATATGTTTTCTCTGAAGGCTTTCAACTATTCTCTTTCGTTCCTGAACATATTCTTTTTCTGTTCGAATATAACTCATTGTTCCCAATGCGTTCCACATTCTTCCGTGGTTCTTTGCTATATGCAATCATTGTAATCAATCACTCTTTTTTTTCCAAGAATCCTGTCGTTGTAGAGAATATAAGCAGAGTATGAAAAGAATGAACATCGACCGCACCATTTTGCGACGACATTGCTCAAATTCAGCAGCAGCACTTCGGTTTTAAATAGTTGAGAGTAGAAATTGTAAGATGTCTGCGGAAGGATGAGTCACTTGAACTCGACAACAATGTTCGGAAAAAACTCACATGGGCTAAACAGATGGGGTTCCAAATTGTTGCTCATCTTCATTCAGCAGGACCCACTTGAATTTTCGCTTCCTCTGTTCTCCAGAACATTAGTTTTCGAGCTCCTGAGATGAAAATTCTAATCTCAACAAGTACATTCTTGCGTTGGAAAGGGATTGTATACGTGACGTGACTGACTAATGGACAAACTTTCGTCGAATGAGCATGCAGATTTAAACACTGCAATTCTCCTTCTTGATAGTGCTACAACTCTCCACTACCACTAAAAGGACATCTGCAAACTTCACAGGGAAGAATGGTTTGTAATCGCGGTCGACTTGACACAAATGCAGCTGCTTGAAGTAAAACTAATGAGAAAACTCATCGTATGGAAAGGTAATGGCAGCAAAGATGGTAAGATGTTAGGAAGGAACATAAATATCGAAGAAAAACCAAATCAAATACAACAATGATAGCTAATCGAGTCGGCATACGCTGTCATATAGGCCGCGCCGTCTCTAGATTTCCCATCGCCTCATCGGAGCCACGGTTTCGGATGAACTGTATAAATTGGTCTTCTTATATTAACGGATAAAGTCTCTGATGCCTTCATTTGTGAGCTTCTGGAATATAATGCCCTCTCCAGACCTCAATGTTGGCAATGTACGAGGTTTGAAAAGTTTTCGGAATAATTTAGTTGATTTTGTAAGCTTCAGGCGAGGTTAGCAACTATTTTATTCTGGCTTACGTTTCGGCAAATCGCCGTCTTCAGAGCCTGAAATGGGCGACTCGATAAACTAACTATCCGGCCAAATCTCTACTGAACCACACAAACGAAACGCTAAGCCTGTTTTTCAATGATGAAGCTAGCTGCTGTACCAAACGCACACCTCTTCGATGTCACTAGAGTGATGTTACTGGAGCGACCGCTAACTGTCCGCAAGAGCAGATGACTGGCCGTACTCTTCCGGATCAGAAGAGCAATCCCAGATATGGCGCAAGTTCCCGTGTGATAGAGAGGCATTCTTCATTGCGGTTCATTTTTGGACTTTTCGCGTGAATCCACAATGCCTCCAAAGTTTTGCGAGCTGATGTTTGAGGTTCTCGCGCTAATATTTTTACAGTAACTTCGAAATTAGCTCCGCCATGTCGTACCCTTCTGCGAGTGCCTAGTGGCGTAGTCGTACGAGAATTTAGTTTAGTTTTTTAGTTTTTTTTTCGTAGTTTTCGGAATGACAATGAAAACAGAACAAATTTGATGCAATCATTATTTTATTTCACGACTCAGTCCCTTTGAAGCTCCACACACGTGTCCCGATCTGTTTTTAATTTTTCCTTCTCTACCTAGAATGAATTTCTCTGAAGTACTCAGAATAACCGGATGAAGCCACGATTGATTTGTCTCTTGAACGAAATCTTGTCTTAGACAGAAGCTTGTTAATATTCTAAGACAGATCCATGTACGAGGAAGGCAATATAGAATTACCGTTGGATGAGGTGGAATATGGGATTTACCTACTACAAGGTTTTTTTTATAGCCCATAACACCTGCTCAAGCGGTCCGCTGACATGGATGGTTAATTCTTTTTTCCTGTTCAAATCCGCGCTTGCCACTCGGGTTACCATAGCTAAAGCTTCTAAAGATGTTCCCTAATATTCACTTGTAATGGCTCTCTCATCAATCTCTTGGAACTTCCAAAAACAGACGCCGTCTCATTCCACCTCAGTGAATGCTACTTTCTTCTTCAGAATCAATTCTTCGCGCATAGCCTATTGTTTTTATTGCATCGTTAGTGACCACAGCGTAACGTTTGATCTAACCTTTAACATGGACCACATTTCCGGTTTGAAATCCAATTCAACCATTCAAAATAATTCTCTGATTTTCATGTTGGATTGCGTTTCTGTTCGGGATTGAGCAAATGCGGCACTCATTCTTGAAAGGGTTATTTCAAGAGTAGTTCATCGGGTTAAATGAAGAATAATGACTCATAAAATATGCGCTAAGCTCCCTTGTTTAGCACGCATTTGCATTCTGTCTGTCAAAACCTTGTCAACGATTTCATTCACTTTTTCTGACGTGGTCACCTTTTCCTAACATTTTGCACATGGCTTACTGGTTGCTCGCGTCCAGCTACGCTTGGTTTTCAGAACCCAGAAACTATGGCTAAAAAATGAAGAGGATGACCTCCCTAAATCAGCATCCAAGTGGTGCTCCGTTAACTGGCGGCTTTCTCTTCCATTCAAAAAATTGGTGTCCACATAAATTTAGCATCTCTCTGTAACTGAGCGCACTCGCAGTTGCTTGACTTGATCCCCTTGTCAAAAGCACAGATTTTGACAGATCGAATTGACATTCACAGACAATTCACTTGAAAGACTCTTGAACAGAATTGCGTGGAAATTTTTGAGAAAGAACAACTCCTTGGTGGTGATTCCGGAAACTTTTAAAACGGTCCTAATCAATGACTAGGGCTGCAGGTACGATTTTCGACTTTGTTTACCAGGAGATGATTGTTGATCTGCAGCAGAACGCTTGACGTACGATAGAATGTATTAAGACAAAATACCGAGCGAAGGGAACCTCACCTTCTTTAACAGCATCACTCGACCATACAAAAAGATTTAACTCATGAAGCTCAGGGAGTGAGTTTAGAAGTTTTCCAACGCGTTATTTTACCTCGCAGATTTATCGACAATATACTATACAAATGGTAAAAAATGTTGTTAGACAATACATATGAAGAAATTAAGTGATTGCTATGTACAGCATGGTGTCTTCGCGTGGCATTTAGTGGTTTTATTCGTCACCGTCTTTGAAGAATCGTCTCATTTTGACGAAATTCTGGAAGTAAGCGAGCACGAATAAGTTGATGGATGAGGTGATCAGCAATAGCACAATAGCAAGCATTTACCTGAGGAGTTGTTGTGAAGCGGAACGATGTGTTAGCAGGAATCAGAATGAGATCACCGTACTCGCATAGTATGCGCACCCAGTCGCCATTCTGAAATAAGTGCAATTACCCGCTATCTGTCAAGAAAAAAATCATAATTTTTGCTCGCTTGATTGCTCGCTTGAGAGCAGTAATGCTGGCTTAGATAATGCTCCCATCTCTGTTGGTCCTACAGCAAATACTTCCCCTAGATATTCTTACAAAATTTTTCTTTCCTTAACCAGAGAACAGTTAATCTAGAGGCGTGTTTTCTGATCTTTTGCGCTGGCTGACCATAGCACATCGCTATACTAACGTGAAGGTCATTTGCCTTCCTATACAAAGTCGCCATTGTCGAAACAAATAATCAAAGCACTATTGAAAGCAGTAACAGGTGAGCGCAAATGCATCTTGAACTGTGGACGCTTCTTATGCTTGCAAATAACGGGACGGTCACGAGAAACTAGAGCGGTTCCGATTGTTCGCTGGAAGAAGTGTGAAAATAACATATTCGGATGCACGCTCTCAGTTAGTGAGTCACGGTATCTGTTTACTTTTTCGGTAGGGGTTTGCAAGGCAGGAAATAATACACATATTCGTGCAGACGTGAGAAGACCGGGATACTGTACGCAAAAGGCACAGTGTCAAGAACGGCAAGCTGAAATATTTGAGGAGACATAGCATTTCATAACTATACCATCCAAATTATAAAAAAAAAGAATCCTACTCTTACAAATACGTGCACGGATCGCAGCCTCTACAACATAATACTTCGCCTTCGCATACAAAGACCAGCGATATGTATGTCCGCCCGTTTTCTGCATCCTTTCCTCAATTACTGCGATCCTTCGCTAACTGTTGCCGACGGATTTCTTCCAGGATTTCCTTTAGTATTTTAGTTTTGGAGTGATAAGAGGTGAACTTCTTCGGAACCGAAGCCGAGCACCAGTTCAGTCACGTGTAAGTAAAGAAGCGAAGGGACTACGTCACAATTCGCGCCAGGCCTCTCTCTCTAATCCGTCGAAAGTGACGTAGTTGTTTCATTCCATCTCAGTTAAGCGAACAATGGGTGTGTCTGTCTGTGACGTGCCTTATCTTCTACGTCGTAGTAAGCAGATCCCTCAATGATCATTCTTGCCTGATCTTCGGGGTGATTTGATTCTTCGAATAACTCATCAATCTAAAAATTCCACTAAAATCATTCAACGTCAACGACAGTAAATCGTAGCGTTAGACCGCACCTTATCTCTGAAATTAGCTGTGGTTTCCGCATCTAGTGTGAAGATATCCTCTTTGTTGAAATGACGCTCCATTTTCATAACCTTAAGACGCTTCGAAAGAGCAACGGGATCCAAGGTATCGAGCTGAAATGTTCCAAATTCTTCAAAGTACATTGGCTAGAATGCCCTGAATGACTTGATGTCCCCGAACCTTCCAGTAAAGCGTTCCTGTCCTCCTCGATAACTCGTCCGGTGTTATTATCTTGGGTGGAAAGACGTGATGAGGCAATCGCGGATCACCGCATGGGTAAGGCTCCATTTGCCAAATCTGCACCATCTCCTGCAAGGATATTGACTTAAAACTTATCCGTCACAATCGGTACACGTTACACAGAATGCTGCATAAGAAAATAAGAGACAGTGGTGACGTTATTCAAGTTCATTTGGGCAGTTGAAATACAAGGGAAGTTAATCTGTAGCTGGAGACTCCTTGGGACGTTGAACTTGAGAAAGTTCAATGCCATTCGGAATAGTGTAAACAACTAGAAACAGCACGACTAGATTTCGAAACAGCCCCGGTTGTCGGAGAGAATTGCGAAATTCTTCTCCGACTAAGAGAACATATCCACACATGACATTATCTCTAACCATCATTTGGTGGGCAGTGGTGAAGGAAACTCACTAGTTCTACGGCTTACATATTTGTTGCCAACATCTTTAACGGCTCTACATCTCTGCATGGTCTCTGAGAAATGAACTTGTAAACAGTCACGCAAATCTTTATCCAGCATCCTCTCACACCAGATGCTGAACACAACAAATTTCATACTGTTATTAACAATATATCATGAGGAATATGCTTGGCTGCATACACCTATGTAAGCCGATACAGTTGTTGCCTTAGCAGGGGTTGCTCCGTATATCAGACGGGTAGAGAATAAAACCTACTCAACAAGAAAATCAAAAAGTAATTCATAGGTGAAAAATCGATGTGAGGATTGCGCATTTGAACTAGTGAAATGAACCACGTTTAAATTAGAGGTGACGTAGTTCATTGCCAACATAAAAATCAACTGTCAAAACAAAGCATTCCACCTGAGACCAGCTCAATTGGACATAACATGGACATTCTAGAATGGTTCTGCGACTGTATGGTAGGCGGTACGATTGCGACGAGACCAACGTTGTAAATAAAACTGAGCCCCTTGGTGCGTCCGTCACGAAAACTCCATAGTGATATGTTGAATCTCTGCTGGTTCTTTCACAGGGTCATGATTGCGGTACCGGATTGGTGTAAACCGAACACGATTGCATCGTTAGGGAGGAGTTGTTTGTCTTGTAAGCGTCAGTTCGAAGTTTATAGCGCAAATTAAACTGTGGACGGCAGTTTATGCTACACAGACTCGAACACGACATTTTTATGGGGGAAGTTGCGGCATGGATGCCTTTGCAGATGGAAGTGTGGTTTGGCGAAGGGAACAAAATGGGTTTTTTTTTCTCTGGAAAGATAAGGACCTATCAACTGCTTTCCTTGGGATAGTTACTGCACAGCTTCATGAGTGCTCCCATCCTTTTCACGGACAAAAATGGGGTATAACAAGTAGAGTTTGACCAGGCCATGATACGCCATTCGAATTAAGGATTGGTTCCGTAATAAACTGATGTGTAAAGTGTAAACGGCACAGATGGAATTAATGTTGACGCTACATCCACTGATGAGTTTAGGTGTTCCTATGTCTCCTTAAATGCAGACATTTCTGATAGCCAACAGTGTAAAGACATGCCGTCAGTGGGCGAAAACATTAAATAGAAATGAGTTGCAGCCGCAAAAAATACACATCGGTTAACTTTGAAGGTTTTAATTATAATTTCCAGCTTCGTTCCAAGAAACTTGCAGGAACAAGATGAGATCCAGCGGAAGACATTTCACACCAGGAAGCATTTGGCAAGCAATTATGCTCAATTTTTCTTAGAAAATGCAACTGTTACAGCACTTCAATGAAAAAAGAGATATTTTCCGTCAACAAGACGAGCGTGGTAATTAGTTACATTACAGTGTAGTCTACAAAGTTCTATTCGCAGCGATTCGCATGACTGTTTACAATTTCATTCTCTCAGAAATTGTGCAGAGAATTTGTTGTGATGTGAAGTTAAATGGTGCTCTAAGGATACGCACGTTACAGGGGTATCAAAAAATCTCCAGTCTTCGTTGGTAATTATCTCATAGTTTTAAGCTTCTCAGAACAATGAGTCCGTATACTCTTCTCCACGCTCGACAGGAAAATCTCTGCTAAACATTCGAAGAAAATTTCGGGATATTTTTCGGAGAGTGGGAGCAACGTTCTGCGGCGGTTCTTGGCTACTTTTGAGTAGCGAATTCAATGATGGGATTTTGAGTCTGCACCACAACGGATTGGGTCGAGACAGGCAGATTTCTCGGGTTGAAGTAACTACATATAATCCCAGGATGAAAAGTTTTGGAGTTCTAGGGATTCATACCTACATATTCCATGAGTGAACTAAGCCAGAAAGATCTTGATACCCCTGTACTACGAGTATTTCGGCGTGCCTAAAGAAATTCAAATTTTGAAATGTTGTCTTAATTATAAATTTGAAGTGCCCGTTTCGAGAGAACATTTTAATGACCTGGCAGGGAAGTTGCAAGTTACAGGAAGAGAGGAGCGACAACATTTCAAGATTTCTTCCATAGACCTAAAAATATCCTTATGAACTTTGCGCATTTACTAAGAGCTCACTGGAGTTTTTGGGAAAATCCACGTTTGGAGCACTCCACGGGGTTGTGTCTGTGAAATGAATTTTCCGGCTCATTCGCTGTTCCGTTCCACTATGGCAAGTCTCGAACTGATCAAGTTGTATTCTTGCGGGGGTGATCGAGTAATTCAATAACAAGTGCCTTTGTTTTCGAAGGGCGCGATTTTGCCGACCGCAGCGATGCCCTTGGAAACCAGTCTTGGCGAGCGAATGAAACGCTTGATGTGAAAGCGAGAGGTGCCGCACGTCTGGCGTATGAAGACGTTGTGTGTGATGAGTTCGTCGTTGTAACATACACGCTTCACGTAAGTGTAAATGAACGCGATTCTTGCGGTTTGAAGATAAGCTTGAAAAGGAAAACACGCTCTTCATAGACGGGGAGCTTGCTTGCAATTAACGCAACAAAATCCCGTATTTTTTAAACTATACCATAGTTTCTTGAGGGAGGAATAAGATCAAATTCTAAAAACGAATTTCTCGTTCGCAGCTCAGTTCTGGATGGAAATGTGGGTGTCAAAACAGTGGCTCTCAAAACTGGCAACTAATCCTGAGCAAACACGGAAATTTCACTCACTTCGTGGGTTAATTTCGCGGAAATTTCTCATGCCTTTTCCACCTTCCACATCCTCGGACCGCTCTTGTGAAAGGCTCACATTTCGGGGGCCGGGCCGCATGCATGACCGAGATTACCCAGGATAAATTTGCTAACAGCACACAAACTTACCCGCCTCTAACAGGAGCGTCAGCACGTTTATCCTGGGTAGTCTCAATGATGCATAAGGGCCCAGATGGATTGCTCTTTCTTGAAAGTGATCCAAGAACTACAAAATTTTGGATTTACACTTTCTAAATCGTAAGCTCACTGGTGGAGCAAAACGTGTGGAACGAAACATTTAAGAGTGACTGAGCGGATAGAGCGAGTTTTTCAGATTTTCTGAACAACGTTACCTATGACACTATTTTACACATTTCCGCAATTTTGACCTGAATTACTCCCGCCCCCCTTCCCTCCCGCCCCATCGCAAGGAATTCAAGCGATCACATTCAGATTTGGGTATAGTCATGTTATCCAGTAGCAGAGCTGATCCCATTGGGTGGGCAGGGGATCCGTCCAATCGAGGCCCGTGGGCGGAGCTTATGGCGTTCGTAAATATACAAGGGCAGTCATATGCAGGGTGAGGTTTACGGAACTGAGAATAAGTTTCAAAAATCAACATTAATTCGGGATTAGAATGGAAATTTCAACAGAAGAAATAGTTACCTCCACTTCTACAAATTCTACTCTGAGACCATGAACAAATCAAGCAGACTGTGTATAAACGCCTACGCGCAGCCAACGCCGTAATAACTACGGAATATTGCAGAAAACTGTGCACCAACAACCTCGTCCCTCTCTTTTATCCTGTGAAGAGTGGAACAAATACCCATTGCGTTCTTCTCAATGTCTCCAGAAAGGTGCAATTTTACTACTAATGTGCTGCCACAGTTCTTTGTAAAAGTCTATACGAAGGTTTAGCAAAAGCACTAGGATGACACGTACTCGGTGGAACGCCCAACACGCGGAGTGCGGAACAAACGACAGAAAACATAAGGAACCATTAGTGGTAGAAGAAAAACCCATAAAAAAAGCCCGCCCCGGAGAGCTTAGGCGGCGCTCTTCCGGCCCCTCAAAGGTCGCACTGGTTTATAAAGGGCAAGTGTTAAGACGAGGACAGGTTCGGCATTCCATACACGAGTTGGCGGGCTGGCTAGCTGTGAGGACGAGTTGTCGCGGGCACGTTGATGTGACGGGGTGGAAAGCTTTGATTTATATACAACGACAAGTAACTGCAATCAGTTTCGGTCAAACATGTTCTCCAGTGGCGGGGGAGAGCGAGTGTGGCCGATGGCACCGTTTGGCTGATAGCTTAACAACAAGCCGTCAACACACACGCACACTTTCACTTATATAACTGGTAAGCAGCGGACAGGTAGCAGCCCCGGAACTGTTCGCCGCGGTGAGGCGCACTTTGTCAGGATATTTACCATGCTTGTTGTTGGGTAATTAACCGGGAAGGGGTAATTTATTACCAACTAAAGAATATTTTGCAAAGCATTCGTCTCAGTATCGCGGTTGTCAACACTGAGTGCAGTTACGGGCAAGTTATTCAAGTACTTGGATGTCTGATCCCAACTCCGCTAATGGACGAATTTTATGGTCAGCAAAAAACCATTGGCAGTGCGTGGATCCTGCTTTCTACGGCTTTGACAATGTCGGCTTCTATCACAAGGTGGATAGATGCATGGCGGGACAGAGACATCTGAACATTTCAGGGTCATCCTCTATGCAAACCTTTGAAAACGACGACTGCGCCAAAACCATAAGCAAAATGAGGCTGTTTCTCCTAACAAACCTCTTTGGCGCAAGTTCTCCGGGGCTGGGATACATGGAGTTATAACCAAGCAAACCAACTATGGCTATCGTGACTACTTAGTTATCGTATAGACTGAGCTTTTTTAAGCTTTGTAAGAGGAAAATCTGAAATTTGGCCATATGTACACCCTAGTATCTTTGATTTTTCAGTAAGGTTTTTTTATCCAGAAAAAGCTGGTTCGTCCCAGCAGGAAACACTTGAAGGTCAAGAGCAAGTACCCGCACCAACAGGCTGTGATGCTCTTTAGCCTCACATCTAGGATTATGGGAACCTGTCGGAGCTTCGACTTACGGGTATAGCGGTCAGCGGTACCTAGACAACGGTTAGTGCTCGTAACTCGACCTGTCGTGGAAACGACAGGTCGAGTTACGAGCACTAACCGTTGTCTAGGTTCACTACAAAAACGATGATATTACTCTATGCATCAACCACACTAGATTACCAGTAGTATATGGGTCTTTCAACTACCTATCCCGAGTAATGAATCACATTCAACCCCAACAGCCATTGAGTTGAAAGTTAGTAAGAGATGGGGGAGAACTTTTGTGCAATACCTGCGTATTTTCAGACTATTATGGTGTAAAGCTATAAATGCGCGCACACTTTTCATCTCTATCAGAGTGTCAGTGAAGAGATATGCTCAGTTGTGCAGAGTTTAGAAAGCAATTCTTTGGGCATCTGAAGGTACGTGATTCGATTAGCAAAACTGAAGTTTTTATTTTTAGAAAAATTTGAACAACTGCCGACTGGGATCACGTAATTGTGATGGAAACCGCCATTGAAAAAATTCTTCTATGTAATACCTCGAATAACGAGTTTCTTGAAACAAGTCTAGTACCTAATAAGACAGGGGTCTATTACGAAAGTAGTTGCAAAAAATCGCTATGGCGCAGCAAAAGCAACCAGCAACCATCAGGCTCCAAATATGGCTACCCACGTACTGAAGGAGACGTTGTTATGAGAGGAGTGATCTGATAGGAGGGGCTAAATTCTATAAAGGCGGTTACGGCAGATCTCGCTCTACAACGCAGGCCAGCCACTTCATCATCATCTTGTCAAAACAACGGCTACGAGAAATTTTTCATGACCAGACTGATCCAATGGCGAGCAAAAACACCCAACAGAAAACTGAAGAAATAAGATGGGAAGTCCTGTCTCGACCGCCATGTAGCCAAGCCTCGTCGCTATCAGGCCCTAACTTATTTCTGGCTGGAAAGCTTTCGTCGCGAAGAAAAACGCAGAACCGCCGAAAAAGTAGGGGTTCGGATAAGCATAAGAGGCTGTTCCGACTCACTCACAGCATCGTGATTTCTCCAAGAAGAAACCTCATTTCCTGCATGGAGGATAAGGGAGGATAGTCGAGAGTAATTATACGCACAATTTTGATTGGGGCGCTCTGCCTTCGTTTCTTGGGAAGATTTTTTTCTCTTGCGAAAACTCGCATTCTTAGTTTTACCTAGTATTTCCCTAGTACCCTAGTAATTCTAAAACTAATCGTTGGCTTGATATGAGCAGTATTTCTGGAATGCGAGGGAAGATTTGACAACGTCAGTATTACTGTCTGCTAAGAATGTTCCGGACTTTCGTCCTAGACAGGATAATATTTACGCACCAACGATCTAGGAAGTCGTTTGAAACAAACCACAGTGGAGAGGCAATGGCGGACGCTGAGTACACCTGCTCACTCTCCAATCCCACCCTCTCAGGAATGCGTCGCCAAATTTCTTGAAAACACTTCCTAAGACAGTCGAAAATTTCGTGTCGGCCTCTTTTTGATTCCTTACTCTCGATACTTTCCTAAAATACCTACTTTTCATTACCGGAATTAATCCAACCAGCAACTTTAGTTATGAAACTCCGGCGGTCAGGGTTCCTTGAATGGAGGGAATGCAGTGTTTACCAACTCTTCTCGTTACCCCCCCCCCCCTGGTCTACTGCAGGAAGGTGCGAAGAGATTTGCTAACCAAAGCGCTTTCTTTTGTGGTAAATAAGAAACAGAAATATAGAAGCAGTGAATGGTTGCGGCCGACAATACATCTGTCAAGATCTTTGGATAAAACATCCCTACCTGATTACCCTAAAGAAACCATGGGGTACGAGCGTAACGTAGCGCTAGGCACAAAAAGTCACTGAGAGTGATCCTTAGAAAAATAAAGTCTCTTCTCTCTGAAATGAGGATGAGAAGAGCAAACTAGGGAAAAACTAAGAAATTCGTGCGACCATTCTGGGTAGGCTGTAGCAAGTGACCCATAAGAATAAGATTAATAAGGAACAGCGAGGCTGCATCTAATCGAGAAATGCAGTTCGGCCGCAATATGTAGCAGCAATTAGTCTAATCTACAGATCAAATCTCAAACAAGTCTTCTTCTGCATAGCATTTTATTTAGATCTCAAACAACGACGCATCCTTTTTGCAGCTGCACCCCGTCGTCTCGACTGCTTCCTATTCGACACACCGAAGTGCAAAGAAGACGAACAACACGGTTCTCGTTCCGAGAAACTATCGAACACGATAAGCAACATTGAACAGTCCGAATCAAATGTCTCTATTGACAAGAACTTCATTTAAATTGTCTGTTACGCTTGAGTGACCACTACTTTGTGGGGTTAATTGGAAATTCGCTTCGTTCGTGGGACACGTTTACGTTTACAGACATGTCGTTGAAATGGAGAGCAGAAAATCCATAATATTCTTTAGGGAGTTCCCACATAATATAATATCTATATTGTATCACAGGTAAAGATCCTTTAGTTGAGCACTGGCAGCTCGGTGTTATATTGGTCCTGAATGACCTGTTCGTTCAAGGCCACATCAATCTATTGGATTATTTACTTATTTATTTATTTATTTGAATACGCACATAAGCATGCATGACAATGTCAGAAACAAAATTGGACTACTTGCCATCATATCTATAACATTTATGTGAAAAAATAAATGAATATTTACATACCTTATGTCACAAATTATATTAAAAGTGATGGGCAACTCTATGTAGCGGAAGAACACTTCACGACGCTAGCTGAACTATGTACAGGAGACTCAACTAAAGCTGAGCTCATTCATACGCACCTGTTTGGACAGGTCTGCACAGGAAGCGGGATGATCGATCGTGAGTGAGAATGTTTGTGATATGCGTGGATGCGCAAACAATCAGAATCGCTACAAACTGTGAGACGCGTAAAAGCGAGACCAATCCCAACATAGTCCGATGTGTTTTTCCTTTCCAAATAAGTATTACAAATGCGATGGCAAATAGTGGGATATACACAGTATATGAATCCTCCGGGGAAAGAAGGCCTTGAATCAGTGAGATTGAGTAGATCAAGAAGTTATGGTCTCAAAGGTTGGCTCCATTCCCAACAAATAAAGTGCTCGCCAGTAAAATAGGAAACATTTGACTGCGAGTTTTGTAGGGGCCGGATGCATCATTGAGATTACCCAGGGTAAATGTGCTAATACGTCAGAAAATTAACAGTCGCTGTGATATCTGTGGATGCGCAGACAATCAGACTGGCGCGCTAAAACTGTGAGACGCGTAAAGCACGTCAACACGTTTACCCCAGTAATCTTAATGATGCATTTAGACCCAGTTTTTTTTTGTTTAGAATGTTGTGGTTGGAGCGCGCTTAAGTAATTACCACCACTCAGTTCATTTCACTTGACTCTTTCTTCTGAGTTTTTGAGAATTTTTACCACAAGAGCGTTCATTTTCTTCTTTGTTCACTTATTTGATTAGTAGTTATTTAGTAGTTAATCTAGTTTCCACATAATTAGTAGTTAATTTGTTTATCATTTAATCATTGTGTCGTAAATAGTAAAAATACAGCGAACTCAATAGAGGAACGGAAAGAAAAAGCCCATCATGATTCTGCAGCTATTTTTTAAGATTAACTAATAGAAAACATGGGGTTGCTGAAGGGAAATAACTAATGGCCGCCCCACTTTAGCTAAAATCCTTCGTCAGGGCCAGCAATAGCTTCGCGATGGCCTCATACAAATACACATTGACACCACACATGGTCAAAGTCATAACGATCCAATGGGCCGTGCGTAATGTTGAACGTAAGACGTAGAATTTTAACAAAGAAACGGCTAAATTGGGGTCTCTGAATGTTTTCGAAGAAACTAGCCAGTAATCCTACTTCAATACTCGCGCCAAATCCTGAGGTGCCCTAAACTGAGTATCAGACCTGCCACACTTTTTCGGGCCCGATGAAGACTAGAGTTAATCGTATTTTCTCCTTCCTGCAACCACCATGATCATTCTCTGACCCTGACCGCTGTTAGGCAGACCTGCAGGGCCTTTGTACCATTACTGTTAGTAACCACTTCATTTATTGCCTTTTTTTGCATTTTCTTACCATGAGGTGGACCGCCGAACTGCTCTAGGGAGTCACGGATACAACTCTAACCCTTAAAAGATACTTAGGCTCAGCCTAGTAATTCGAAATAAAGCACACAAGAAAGTCTATCGCCGCGATCTATATGAGATCAGCACCTGTTTTTCCTATCAAGTCTCAGCATCGGAACAATCAAGAAAGCTGCGCATTCGTGAAAGGATTCCCCGGGATATCGAGGGAAAAAGCGGAGTTACGGATTTCACTGTGACACAGCTTTAAAGAAGTCGCGTACAGCAGCTGGACAAAACCTAATGAAATCTCAGATTCTCTTTGAATTCAATTAGAGCGCTATGCTGAGTACAGTTTTCTTCCAAATTTCTGACAATTTCGAGAAATCTAATAAATCGAAACTTAATTCATTCGACTCGATTTAACTCGACTGAGTCTGTTCTCTACAGCGGATCGGCTAGGTGTGGAAGATTATGGGTAAAAGGTGAAGAACTTTTCTACACAAAGGGTAGTTTCTTCAAAGTTTGCTCTAGCAGAATAATATTCAATTGGGAGTTCCGTATAGAACAGTAAATAAAACATTGTAAATGAAAAAATGAACAAAATGGGCGTAAGATCTCCACAAGAAGTGTTCGGTCTCGTCTGCTTGAGAGCTAAACTTCTAGGTAGGTTTCGTAGGATTTTTATTCTAATATTCAGTAATATTATCAAAGAGGTAAGAATTATAAAATCTGTTCCCTTATAAATACAAGAAAAAGTATTTTCATTTCATAAATGAGCAAACGAATATATAGTTTCTGTTTATTTTATACTCATTTATTTTAGATAATTCCAGTTTTTTTCATAACTTCACGAACAAGTGATGGAAGGTAGCATATCCGTTGGAATTGGACGCGCTCACACGCGTCTCAGCGCTTCAGCGCATTACCCTCGTTGTCTGCGCATCCACACACATCACAGACGTTTTCAGTCACGACCAATCATCCCGCCTACCGTCCATTTGGGTTGAATTCCTTGTTATTGCTCTGATATCCTACAATTATTTGCTGTATCTACCACTGAAGACGCACTTTATGTGTAAACAGCAAATAAATAGAATAATAAACAAGTAGCTAAACGGAAGAGTAAACAGTTAAAAGTGTCAAGACAAAGATCAGAGATCAAAGGCAGACGAGGAACTATTCCTGGAGCCCGCCACTGTTCGGCCAATACCAGGAAATTCGTGGGTATTCGCGATAAACGCACTCAAATCGAAAAGGCCTTCAATTTGACGAGTACGTAAATACCTCAAGGATACCAAGAATCGAAACGACTGGTTTTACGCCGAGTGGAAATCGTGCCAACGAGAACGCCGGGCGCAAAAAGTTGCAAGAAAAAGTTGGAGAGCGGGATACTTCCCGGCAGAGAATGTTGGTAAGAGGAGGGCTACTGGTCCTGGAGGGTTCCCAATCCTGGTTGCATCGCTTAGGTGGACGAAAATCGTAAGCTTGGGGACAAAAAAAGGAATTTGCTAGAGAAAAACGAGGAAACAACGAGAAAGGAAGAATAGGAAGCGGAGCTACAACTAGGATTTGGAATTCACCAACAGAATGTCTGGGGACTCCAGGATTTTTATCCTTCAGAGCAGTATGAACGGGGCCAAGGATGTGGCGAGCCTTTTTCTCCCTCATGAGGGGTGACTAAATCCCTAATCCTGATTAGAGAGGCGTTGAACCACTTTTTCCTCTTCCGGTGCCCAGAAAACTAAAAACAAAACAGAAATCCATTTGGATCAATGTGCAACGACCCATTAGAGGTAAATTAACCCCAAAAACCTAAACATAAAAACATTAACATTCGAAAAGAAATGGTCCAAAAGTGAGAGTAGAAGAACCGAATGCTATTTTCAACATCAAACCAACGACCACACCGCTAAAGGAGTTCGGAACCCGGTTTTCGTTTAAAGGCTGGTGAGGAGGAGCGGCGTGCACAAGTGCAATGAAGGTTATTCAAATACGATCTGCGCTACATGTACGTAGTTGAACATGGACGACATAGGCAGCAAATTCTTACAGACTCTTGCTTTCGCGAATTTTCAGATTTTGTGAAGCTCTGGTTCCTATCATGGCTCTGGAATTCCCTCCTTAATAAAGATTTTCATACCCATGCCACTAACCGACTCTTTCTATTCATTAAATAATCCTAGACCAAGGTCTGCACGCGTCACTGAATGATGGGTAACGTTATACCCATGGTTGTGATCATATATGCGTAGCAGCAGACATCAGATTCATCACGATCACACGCACGTCGATAAGTGCCATGTAGAGGGTAAATTTAGGTATGCTGAAACGTTCACCAATGCATTTAGGCCCAATTCAAAGCAGTGACCGACGCGGCGGTTGGCTGGGGAGCGAGACCGGACTTTCGAAGTTTTATGGAGATAGAGGATAGATCCAAGGCTAGCTCTCGAGAGAACAAAGGCTTAATGAGAATAATAAGATGACAAAAAAGTGAAAATAAACTTAAGCAGAATTTTCACTTGTTGAATAAAGGAATTTTGGAAAATTTCTCGACCTTTTCATAAGGGGAAGGATAGGTAATGAAATATTGAGTGGGGCCGAGATTCATGAACGCTCCCGAGAAGGCAATGACCCACTCGCATATCCAAGAATTTCTCGAGCAAAACTGTTGCAATGGAGCATCTAATTACTGCAAGCGAATGAAATAAATGTTGAGAGCAGTGGAGTACGGCAAATTTTGTCCAGAAAACATGACAATCCTGGATGAGCGAGAAGGCCATATCTTTTCCTGGGAACCTTCAGGAATCCCTCTTCCCTAGTAATGCTGAGACGGCGCTAAAGAAGCGCCAGTAATCGCCTCAAACCTTAAATAGCCTACGTTGAAGGTCTTCGCCGAACAAACGACGCAATACTCACTGAACCTTAACCGAGCTAAGCACCAAAACAGAATTCAAACTTTACCAAACTCGGTCAAACCGTGGCGCTAGCAAGGACTCCTTGGATAGCAGGTAACACCTCTGCTCCCTGAAGAGCATCAGAGCGACTCACACCTTCCGAAAAAATTTAGAGAGTCAGCGAAAACAAAGCAACTGCACTGAGATGCCCTCACGAAAGTCGGGATTAAATAGGGACGAAAGTTCTCATCCAATAGGTGTTGTAGGGGTAGTAAAATGACAAAGGTTATTGTTCGAGAACCAGTCGTACTGGCGTTGTACAACTACTTTGCGAGTTAATTAGTATTGTACTCTGTGCAAAATTGCGGTCAAGTCATCCAACAAAGAACGTACATTGTATTCTGGAAGGATCTAGGAAAGTACTGGCACATTGGTTCGTTTTTTTTTTGGCCACGGAGTTTTCCAGAGTTCCGCTTAAAATCGAGGTTCCTGAGTCGATAGAACTCTGAGACAGAACCAAACCAGTGTTTATGCTGAAAATGAAAACAGAAAATGTTAATGAATGGAAAAAAGCGCGGCGGAAATGCAAAACGGTCAAGATGGCTAACGTTTTCCTGCCAAGAACTGGCAACAGGGCACAGCACAATGTGGTCACTAGAGGTGGCGGACTACTATGTAAGTCCAGTCAGAATCAGAAATGGGTTACTAAGTACCTACACATTAGGGCTTTCTCAGGAAAGAAAATTAAGTCCTAGAAGACTGATATCAATAGTTCCAACTGAAGTCTAAGAATAGAATTTTGGCTAGGATTGCGTACAGATAATGAACGATTTATTTCTTAAAGGCAGTGTGTCACCTCGTTTCGTGAGCTGAAAATACCAGCGGATTCTTGACCTCCTCGTCACGCTAATTCCAAAGATGTAGGTCATAGCTCCTAAAATTAACGAAAACCCCGTTTTCGGAGGGTCCGAAAGTGAAGTTCATGGACCACCTGGGCGGGAAGGTCCGTGAATGTGCTGGCTGCGCGTCACGTCTGCAGCGTTGACCAACACGTCTAGACGTGTCCGATCGATGAGATCAATGGCTTCACGCGTTCACTCGGCTCGACAAACTGTTCTGAAAAACGTTTAAAAATAGGGTTTAAAGACCTTTTTGTAACATTTAGGTATACCGTGGCATTAAGCGTGTCGAGTAGATTCAGAATCTGGTAAAAGCTCAGACACGAAAACGAGGTGACACACTGCCTTTAAGATCCCGCTAGAACTCGTTTGAACTTGTGAATAGACCTGTCAAAAGCAGAAAATTGTCATTGGGGCACGTTTTTAGCCCGGAAATTTAAGCCCTGGAGATTTTTCAGGAAATTTCTTTGGTTCGAAGGAGCGTGTTGATGTTCTGTCAACTACAAGTTGTGCGCCTATGGAGTGCCAGTTCTCCCCTAAAGTGGCATCATTCGTTCTTGGAAAACCGTCTTCGTTTTTTTTTTCAAAAAAAAAACGTTGAAAGTGGCTGAAAGACAGTCAAAAACCACTTTCTGACCATTAATGACAGTTTTTTCCCAAAAACGAAGACGGTTCCCCAAAAACGAGGGACGCCGTCTTTGAGGGATAATTGGTAGTAAAGTGCGCACCCACAGGCAAAATTTCAACATGATCCGCCACCTACAGGAAGAGCAACACCTGCTTATATCACTGGAGCGCGCCAGAGTACAAGGATATGATAAAGTGATTAACAGTCTGTACTTACAGTTATTTACATATTTACAGAGATTTACATTACACTTCACATTAGATAAGTGTGTTCGGCAAGCATCAATCTGTTTCATGAAGTTCCAGACGTTCCAGACGCTGGTTAGAAGCACATGATCGTGGCTTCGACTCGCTGTGCGGCATTTTCATTCACGGTATGCATATAGCGTCGATTGCTTTTAAAGGGAGAATCTTTTAGAAATCAACGAGAATTGCACCTATGACTACATATCAATGGACACACTAATATGAACCACAAAATCAATCTATCGATCTCATCACATCATCCCGGACACTGGAACTAAGTTCCTCTGAATATGCTCAACGCCTACTAAGTCCTAATGGTAAATGACCACCACGTACTGTGCCCTGACCGGGAAAAGGGAAAACCCTTCTGAGGCTAAGTCATCAGTGCGATTTACGCCGATTTGAATGCACTGACCTGGATAACAAGCACCATGATCAAGTCTGGACTGAGGTGAACTAAAGACTCTCCTCGGTAGAAGAAAAAAACTTTATTTCTTAACGTTTTTCTAATCATGCATTCATCCACATGTTAAGCAATCCGCTATCAAAAAAAAAACCGCATTTTCCGAGAGTGTCTTTGGAGGAGTACTCTTCCAGAACAAGGGTTTGATGCAGGACCTGCTCTTGATTTAAAAATATGTATGTACTTTGAACCCCACTCTACTCAGAGGAAGAAGGATCAGGACAAAATATGGAAAAATGGCGATGAAATAATCGAGCAAACTTTGAACCATAACCAATGGCCTTTTCTGTAAATGTTAAGTATGACCACACGTCCACATTTGTGCTGTATGTGTCCAACAAATGTGAACTTCCCAGAAATGACTTCACAAGGAAGAAAATGAAATAAGAAGGGTACAAAACATGAGATCGCGCAAAAATAACAAAATCGTAGAAAGAACTGCCTGCAGTAGTTGGTTGTATACTAGCATTTTCTTCACATTTGAAACAAGTTTGTCCATTATTTTCGCTCTTGTTGTTAATTGTCAACTGCAAATCGTATTATCAGCAGACAGGGCACCTCTGGTAAGCGACAGAAATCGAAAATTGGTAGTAGGAATCAAAGCCGTAGTAGTCTAGGGTCAAACAAGGTAGCTGAATATCGAGCTGAGTCAGAGATGATGAATGCGAGCGAGTAGTAAATTTTCAGAAGTTCATACTCCTTTTTTAAGTAGTTAGGAAAGGATATTTTTAATTTATGGACTGATAGACTTATGGAGCTAGTGATGGTTTGAATAACTTCTTGCTTCCGCTGTGTAGATGATGAAAAATAGGTAAAGATAACAAAGTGTAAGACCATAAAATCTGGGATCTAAGACGGCATTTATAATGGATAATATTCCCATTCCATGGATTTCAAGCTCACGTGAGCGGGATGGACCAATTAGATCCATAGTGATGGATGAGGCTGTCAATTCGTCCACGTACTGTACTGCGAATGAGGACATAAACACTACAGTCCAGCCAGTGAAAAAACTACTTAAAAATTGCCTCGAAATTCGTGGGATGACCTGATTCCAGGATATCTCATTCCTGAACGAAATTTCTAGAAAAGCATATTTTCGTCACTGTTACTTATGGTTAACTACTAAGACCACGTCTTATTCTATCGAATGGGATAAAAAGTGATTCGCCCCTGCCATATTGGCCCAGATTTCGACCTCAGATTGAATCCATATCTATGGGTATAATTAACCAAAGGTATGTGGCAGCTTGGTAAAGGTAACGTCACAAGTGGGCAAACATTTTGTTGTGGAAAGCAAGCCTTGGTATGTATTATAACATGTTCGCCAAGGTAAATCCCAATGATGCCTCCGCCAGAGGGCTCCGCTGCCTATGGGTAAAAATTACCTCCCTCTCAGTGATGAAGCGGTGGGGCCCAAGAAGCGAAATAGGTTGGCTAGAATGTTTTAACAAGGAAAAGTCATGTCTAGAACGAATTGTTTCATAACAAATCTTATGCTACTAATCTTTATTTTATTTTTGAATTATCATATTTTTGAAAATGGTGGCAACGGCGACTTAGTCATAGCAGCCAATCCACTCTTGGGTATATCCTCTGTCATCAATTGTGACTGGTTCCACGTTGCCTGAAATTCACAAATTCTCAGGGAAAGTGAGTTGAAAAGCCATCAATTCCATTCACAAATCAACAAAGGACGTATTTTCTGGTTGAATAAAAAGTGGGAAAATCCCAGGAAAAAGCAGCAGAAGGTCACAAATTCAAATAAACTCACCACAAATCGCAAGCCTTCCTCGACCGTGTGATCACGTGAATAGTTTAGAACGATCTGAAATAAGCAAAATTACACATCTTGAAGGAAAACCTGCAATATAATCATTTCGTGAGTCTTTTCAGTCGCTGCGGCGCCTCGGCAATGATTTTGATGCGTATCGATCGGGCCCATGACAACGCCAGCGACGGGCCGCCCACAATCGATACGCAAAAAATCCACTGTGGCTGCTCGCAGCAGTGAAACGCATCACTGTGCTATGGTTGTCAATGTGAACGTTACGCTCACCTTAGTACCCTGTACTGCCACGGGACTTTTCTCGGCTATTTTCTTGGCTAGTCTAAGCACTTCTCTCGACATCTCGTCTTGGGTGCTGTGAACACGACTAACTAGGTCTAAAATACGAGAAAATACTAAATTCGCCGAGAGAAATCCTTTAATTCAATTATCTGGATGGTACGGTGATTATGAGATCGACAAGCGACTTACCGAATTTGAAGGCTTCGTCTGCTCCAAAGTTCCGAGCAGTAAATGCAACCTAAAAACTATATTTTAGCGATGGATTTCTCCCTACTTTCTGGATTGACACTCCAAATTAGCTACCCACCTCTTTCAACCAGCTCTCGTTGCCACAGATTTTCGGCAGACGATTCAGGCTACCAACATCAGCAGCTAAGCCAACATCCACTTCCTAAAACGATAGGCAGTAATAGGCATTAACTAAGGAAATTATAGTAAATTCTAAAAAAAAACTGATGGAAAATTGAAGAATCGTATCTAGGTGAAGACCATATCAAGAATGCCGGGGTCTGGTCAAAAGAACGCGTCGCTCCAGGGTGCCGAGCGAACGCGGTGCGTGCGAACGAATTTAGCACTGTTGATAGCAGCCGCGCCGCGGCCGCACGCACCGCCCTCATTGCAATATAATATGCAATATTTGCATATGTTCATCGCGCTTGTTTCGAAAAAAAAATAAAGTAGATAATAATATTTTGCCCCTACTATTCAGAAGGATTTTAGCATGGATATCGTTACCTTTATAGAAAACACCGCATCCTGAGTGCAGTGACGAATATCGCAAGCTGATATGATGTCAATACCGCCTCCATAGCATACGCCATGTACAGCAGCAATTACTGGTTTGGAGCACTGAAATTTATGTGTTGACTCGTTGAAATTCTATTTATTGTTTGATGCAGAAGTACTTATTATAGAAGCTGTGTGGTATTTATAGACGCAGGAGAGGAATGCAAACACGGGCATTAATACTCAAACGATGCTGCTTTTGACTATACTATAAATAGATCATAGTATCTTTATCAAAAGGATGTGCAGCGGAATGGGCGGTGCTGCCAAGCTCAGCGATTGGTCACGTAAACGGATTAGCCAATCGCACAGCTTTGCCGCACCGCCCTCTTCAGGTATAACGCACCGCACCCTACTCGGCGATTGCAAGTGTGCACTTATTTTGTTGAGCTTGTGAGGATTTTAAGAATTATGCACCACTTGCAAGATGGGCATGACACATTTCTTTACCCTCTCCACATTTTCTCAATAAAAACCTTGCACTTCTGAAATTATCACCAACTACTTTAACTGTGCACCTCCTCAATATTTGTGAACGCCTGCTGCATTTTCTGGATTTTCCTACGGATTTGCCTCGACTTCCTTGCGATGTCCTCTCCTTCGTCGATTGTTATGAGTTCAGTCAACCCACCATCTGCAAAGAAAAACCTCGTATCCTTTGCTCGATTGTGACATTATGCCGCACCTCCGAGTGCAATGAAAAAAAACAAAATAATAAATAAATGAAAAATAAACAAATATCAAAGTGCCTTATTCCCAATTGCAGCCCTTGTATCGATCTAGGTTTTTTAACAAGCAATTTTGTAGAATACTCGAATAATTCAAGAGTTTTCTAACTTGACCAATCGTTCAATTCAAAGGCGTAAAACACCGATCGAAAAATTCGAATGATTCGAATATTGGGCCAAAAAATTCGACAAAGGGCGGATGAGGCTAATATATTGCAGCGATGCGAGTTTTTACATTTTGCTGACATTATTTTCTTTTACATTTTGTTGAGTTTAATATCATTACTTTCCAGTAAATCTTTATTTCTGCTATTGTTTTGATTATTACCTTTAAGATCCAGGCCAGATGAGAACGCCTTTCCTTCTCCACTCAAGATAATCACACGGCAGTTCTCGTCGTTATCCAATTTTTCGAAGACATCTTCAATTTCGCTTGAAAATAGTAGATTTGAAGTTTGTTACTATTTGTTCTGGCAAAATTAAAAGTGGTTTTCATGGACTTATTAGCTACTGGTAAGGCCCAGCTCTGTGATTGGTCGGTTGCACGAGCTAGCCAATCGCCAAGCTCGGCTGCATCTCCTTTTTCTCACACACAAATTTCATGTCCTTGATTTTTTAATCAGGTAAATCAGGCTCCGGGGAAGTTCCGAAAGTTTGTCTGGGATGATTAACTCTAATGGAAGCCGAATGCCGTGGATTCCTGAATATGTATCTCCTACCTCCAAATCTTCTGGTTGAGTGCATTCATCTGCCGTGGACGGTTAAGTTTTACGCTCACGACATACTCACTAACGAATTCTACTTGAAGATGCTCGTAGTTGTACGCCATGCTAGGAGTTTATGTAGTACTAATATAAGGCAAACAACAGCAGCAGCAACAACAACAACAACAACAGAGTAAGTGTATTGGTATAAATGCTCAGGATTAGTCAACATTTTCTTCCAAAAAATAAGCTGAAGTGCTTAACATGTGGTGAAAAAAATTACTAGGACAAAATCCAGGATCACAAACAGGGAAATGCCCTGGATATGTCGATTTGAAATCAGAGCAGAACTCGCCACACAATTCAAGCAACGAATTAACCTTAGGTTTTTTTTTGTCTAGGAGGATAAAAGAGGCAAAAAATGCTCGTTTCCTGGATACAGCGAAGCAAAAACAAAAGTTTGTGTTGGAACGAGGTGTTTTCCACTAAACCAAGCCAATGTCGGTCGATTGATAAGCGATCAATTGTGACCAGACTACAGCGTAGCGTTGGTAAAGATTGGTAGCAAGGATTGAGTGAGCCGGAAGCAGGGTCAAGCGCCTACATTTGGCAGAGAAAGTTTCCCAAATCCCACCTCAACCTCTGTTTTTTTTTCAGCTCCTGGGATGCGATAGTGGTGTTCTGGTCAACAAAACATTGAAGATGGTCTGGAATATGATTAGGAATCCAGAAATGAGTAAGAACGGATATAGTGTTCATAGATGTGGCCTACTTCTGAAAAGCGCGTATTTTGACCCACCCAGTTAGGTACAGCTAGCGGGTAACATTCTACTACTCATTTTCATGTATATATCACTTTCAACTTTTTCCTTTCGCGTTGTTCTCATTATTTTTCCTCGGCATTTTGGGTGGTGAACTGGAAACCAACGTTTCCCCTGATTTTCTGAAACTGTATTGAACTCGACCTCAATTCAAGCGCCTATTTTTAGTACTTTACCCTAAGTTACGAAATCTTCGGGAGATTAGCAACGAAGTTTTCGTTCTGCTACCATTTATTCCATAAATTTTTCTTCAGACTTTTTCTTTAAATTTTAACGGTGGTCATTATCACCACTTCACTTAGTTGCTCGTCTATGATGCCAATCCTCACTACATATTCTCTGCTTTGTGAATTTAAAGAAAATTCAAATATATATGCACACTTCTACTTCATTTAACTTCTCTAGAACCCTTTAAATGTTCCCTTGCTGTGCAAGAGATTGGTCTTCTGAGGATAATAAGGGAGTTATAGCCGCTTATTTAAAAGCGTTGATACCCCTAATTCTCTAAGGCCAGTCTCTGCGACATGTTCAGACTCGATGTCAAAGTTGTTTTTGTTTACGTCGCCTGTGGAAATGATTTAGCGTGGTGATTTATCTCATAAACCCACACGCAGTTAATTCAATATCGCATGCATCTGACATTGTTAGAATTTGACATTGTTGACACTGAGAATGACAATGTTTTTTTTTCTGAATGTACATATTCATCAGTCTTAAAGGGGCAGCCATGAAGCTCTCCATTTTTCTGTTGGAAAGCGGTCGAATCCAGGCTATTGGAATGAGAAAATTGAGGTTTTCTGGGATATTGCAAATCCAAAGGTTTCCTGGAAACTCATCGCCGTCCCATCGCTGCGAAACAACTCGGCAAAGTGTCGATTTCCACAAACACAGACCACCAGGGCAAACAATTAGCGCCGTAGCACATTTCGGCAACTTGAAGGTCCATAAAGGGTATATGTGGATGGCTGGATGAGAAAATGGGGCAAGTAGGGCGCCAGCTTCCCCCCCCCTCATCCCCATGGAGTCCGATTTTGTTGTGTGCTCCGGTTGTTGATTTAGAACTTTTCCGTATGGGAAAGATTAACTGGATTTGTAACTTTACAAGAAGGTTCTTGGAAACGAAAGGAACAAAATTATTAAATATTGATTTTTCAATTTCGAATCATCAAAAAACCGACTATTTGAAAGTGCTTGAAACAATTTCAAAAAATGTGATGGAATCAAGGGTTTATTCTGCACCTAGGCTTGAGCTAAACGTTAGAAAGCATGTTTTAAGTCAAACAGCTGACATTACACCAATACCCGTGGTCATATTTCAATTCCACAATTACCCTGAGGTTTTAAGACTTTTCTAAAACCCGCGTAGCCCTTCTGAGCAGCATAGTCATGTATATAATGACTGGGTTCTTGTTTCAAATAAAAAGAGAACGTCTTTTTATGACAGTTTGCCCTTCTTGGGTGAGTGCTCATATTTCTTGTAATGGTCTCCAATTACTAGTGTTGTAGCTTTTTTATGGCCGTATTTCTCTCTCGAGAAATATGAGAAGCCGCTTTAGTGGTGGAAATAATTGGATTGCTAAAATTACGGTAGAAAATTGGTTATTTCGAAATTTCACAACCAACTCGTGGGAATACGATCCAGCACTTTTGTAGAATATTTGATTTCGTTGCTGTGAAGGTAGAAGAAGTGTCGATGCAAGGAATACGTGGGTTCAGAGCATCAGATTCGCTTTTTATGGCGGAGAGCCATTTTTCTTTTTTCTATTGCCCTACCTGGACTATTCTGGAGCTTGAGCCCTCCAATTTGGTTTACCGTCAATTCACAATGACGTAATCACGAAATGGGCACCCCACTGTTATCCGGACTTATGAACAGCCACTGAGAGGACTGATACCTCTGACTTACGCGAAGAGGACTATCGTTTCCAACTAGGATAAAAAATATTCATAATTATAGACTCCAGTGGTGTTCTGAATAATAGGTAATGAAGGCGAATGATAATTGGGTAATAATTCCAGTAGAGAATCCGTCAATGATAGCATTTTCTAAATCAGGACCACAAGATGATTACAACCTTACCAGTAAGCTTCATAAGCACTCTCACATAAAAAGTTTTCTCGGAAAAATCTTTTTTCTTGGGTCCGAATGTATCATTGCGATTATTCATAGCAAACCTCGTCTTCCTAAACTTACCCGTTACCCATCAACATCATTGCTGACACTATTTCTACCCCCCCCCCTCCCTCATTGCCCACACCCAACTATTGCCCACTGCGATTGTAGCAGCACATCTGCTGCTTCCAGTTAGTTTGGCTAAAAATGTTCATGAACAAAGTGGCTTTTAGTGAGTTCTCTTCCACTGTGTAAGGTCGTAACATCTCTTCTTACAACCTTGCAACGTCTAATGGCAGCTAATGGCCATTAGCATTAGCATTCCAGCATGTCGACTTTTTACTTGACAATAGCTCTCCTCGTTGAGCCACCCTCTTTTAGAGACTGTCTGCTTGTGTGTGTAAAAATTTTGTAGTTCTTAGCAGTTCTTTATTTTTTCCAAAATGCTATGCGGAGATGATTTTTGCCCTGGCCACAAGAGATCAGTTTTGAAGTCCGCTCACAATGTTTCAACGGAGTTCAGCATGTTAACTTTTGCTTACTTTTGTACATTTTCCCAAAATGGGAGGTGTTTTAGCTCAAATGTTGACCTATCATGATTACTTCTGTGGTGGAAATTCGTTTCGTATCGTCCAACTTCTGCTGTTAAAGGGACCCCATTAGTACCAGATTTGGCGAAACGAGTGTACTGTGGGCGGAACTTGGATAGCATGGCTTTATCTGCTGTAGAAGTACGAGCAGAACGCATCCGAGGACAGTGCCGACTTTGGAAAATTTGGGTCTTTCCGTTTAGGTTGTATTATATTAGGTTGTAGGGAAAGCTCTAGCGGTTTTCAAAAGTGTGCTTATTTTAACCCCACGCTGCCTTGAAGCAACCTGTCTTTTGCGTATATAAGGAGGGGAGGTATGTGCAAGTTTATTACTAATATCACCTGCAATTTCCTGCACACTCCCACCCAGGAATATGGAACTTCCAAAGCTGAACTTTTGCCACCTTCCAGTATAAGACTTCAAATCTGGGGAATCAACAGCATCCAGTTGATGTAATTGGGAACAGTGCAGCACCCGAGCATACCGCACAATATTGGTCCAGACACCTTCCTGTTGGCGACCTCAAGTTCAGTGTTTCTGCACTGTCAGAACGCGCATCCGGAATCGACAATGGTCGATTGCGACACCTGGTATATTCAGATCTATGGCAGACTGTGTGTGTAAGGACACAAGTCTTGGATGTTCACTTTACCAACACATATTGAAAGTGTGACTCCACAGAAGCTAAAGCTACCCAGCTATGGATGGAAAGTGCTGAGTTGCCCAACGTACAGCCCTTACCTTGCCTTAAAAGGTAACCACCTTCTCCCGCCCCTCTTTAACGCCATGCAAGGTGGGGCATTCGATGATGAAGATGACTTGGATCGCTGGTTGAGCAAGTTTTCCGACTCAATGACAGAATAGTTCTAAGCCGAGGGCATCGAAAGGCTTTCAAAAAATGGGCGAAGAGTGGCAGTACGTGATGGTGATTTACACATTTCTTAATGTT
This sequence comes from Ancylostoma caninum, assembly GCA_037903475.1. Classification (NCBI taxonomy): domain Eukaryota; kingdom Metazoa; phylum Nematoda; class Chromadorea; order Rhabditida; family Ancylostomatidae; genus Ancylostoma; species Ancylostoma caninum. The sequence goes on along the minus strand of JBAJFG010000008.1, from coordinate 322,934 downwards.
CTTTCCTGTTTTTGAAAAGTCAAGAAAATGTACTGTTGCAAAAACCACGAGAACTCCCCTACAACCCAATACATCCACAAACTTTTTTCCTCACGAATGCTCATGCTCTACATATAACGAGTCCAGATATGCATACTGATTACTTCTTGCGGATTCTGGAAGAATTATGGCATATGTCGCTTGTTTTCTCCATTTTCATGCTAGTTCTCTCTTATTCCACTCAAAATCTTCTCTGAAGCACATCTTAGGTTGCGTACCACCCATCCATTTCTGCATTTGGGATGGTTCCTTGGATTTCTTGGAACTTTTCGCAAACGCTTCAGCAAACGCTGTGCAACTACACGCAATTGCAAAGTTGCTGCTCACGCTTCAACCAGCGCTGTGCAACGACACATTGGTATGAAGTTGCAGTGAGAAGTTGCGGCTCCGTGCTTTGCGCAACGACATAGCGATTACACGACAGTGGGGAGTTGTTGCTCCGTGCTTCGGCAAGTGGTGTGAAACAGTGCGAAATTGCGGCTCTGTAATTGTGCAACGACACAGCGATTACACGGCAGCGGGGAGTTGTTGCTCCGTGCTTCGGCAAGTGCTGTGAAACAACACATCAGTGCGAAGTTGCGGCTCCGTGCTTTGCGCAACGACATAGCGATTACACGGCAGTGGGGAGTTGTTGCTTCGTGCTTCGGCAAGCGGTGTAAAGCAACGTCGCGGTGCGAGGTTCCAATGCGAAGTTGCGGCTCCTTGCTTTGCGCAACGACATAGCGATTACACGGCAGTGGGGAGTTGCGGCTCCGTGCTTCGACGAGTGGTGTGAAACAACACATCAGTGCGAAGTTGCGGCTCCGTGCTTTGCGCAACGATATAGCGAGTACACGGCAGTGGGGAGTTGTTGCTCCGTGCTTCGGCAAGTGCTGTGAAGCAACACATCAGTGCGAAGTTGCGGCTCCGTGCTTTGTGCAACGACATAGCGATTACACGGCAATGGGGAGTTGTTGCTCCGTGCTTCGGCAAGCGGTGTAAAGCAACGTCGCGGTGCGAGGTTGCAGTGCGGAGTTGCGGCTCCGTGCTTCGACAAGTGGTGTGAAACAACACATCAGTGCGAAGTTGCGGCTCCGTGCTTTATGCAACGACATAGCGATTACACGGCAGTGGAGAGTTGTTGCTCCGTGCTTCGACAAGTGGTGTGAAACAACACATCAGTGCGAAGTTGCGGCTCCGTGCTTTGCGCAACGACATAGCGAGTACACGGCAGTAGGGAGTTGTTGCTCCGTGCTTTGGCAAGCGGTGTAAAGCAACGTCGCGGTGCGAGGTTGCAGTGCGTAGTTGCGGCTCCGTGCTTTGCGCAACGACATAGCGATTACACGGCAGTGGGGAGTTGCTGCTCCGTGCTTCGGCAAGCGGTGTAAAGCAACGTCGCGGTGCGAGGTCGCAGTGCGGAGTTGCGGCTCCGTGCTTCGACGAGTGGTGTGAAACAACACATCAGTGCGAAGTTGCGGCTCCGTGCTTTATGCAACGACATAGCGATTACACGGCAGTGGAGAGTTGTTGCTCCGTGCTTCGACAAGTGGTGTGAAACAACACATCAGTGCGAAGTTGCGGCTCCGTGCTTTGCGCAACGACATAGCGAGTACACGGCAGTAGGGAGTTGTTGCTCCGTGCTTTGGCAAGCGGTGTAAAGCAACGTCGCGGTGCGAGGTTGCAGTGCGTAGTTGCGGCTCCGTGCTTTGCGCAACGACATAGCGATTACACGGCAGTGGGGAGTTGCTGCTCCGTGCTTCGGCAAGCGGTGTAAAGCAACGTCGCGGTGCGAGGTCGCAGTGCGGAGTTGCGGCTCCGTGCTTCGACGAGTGGTGTGAAACAACACATCAGTGCGAAGTTGCGGCTCCGTGCTTTATGCAACGACATAGCGATTACACGGCAGTGGAGAGTTGTTGCTCCGTGCTTCGACAAGTGGTGTGAAACAACACATCAGTGCGAAGTTGCGGCTCCGTGCTTTGCGCAACGACATAGCGAGTACACGGCAGTAGGGAGTTGTTGCTCCGTGCTTTGGCAAGCGGTGTAAAGCAACGTCGCGGTGCGAGGTTGCAGTGCGTAGTTGCGGCTCCGTGCTTTGCGCAACGACATAGCGATTACACGGCAGTGGGGAGTTGCTGCTCCGTGCTTCGGCAAGCGGTGTAAAGCAACGTCGCGGTGCGAGGTCGCAGTGCGGAGTTGCGGCTCCGTGCTTCGACGAGTGGTGTGAAACAACACATCAGTGCGAAGTTGCGGCTCCGTGCTTTGCGCAACGATATAGCGAGTACACGGCAGTGGGGTGTTGTTGCTCCGTGCTTCGGCAAGTGCTGTGAAACAACACATCAGTGCGAAGTTGCGGCTCCGTGCTTTGTGCAACGACATAGCGATTACACGGCAATGGGGAGTTGTTGCTCCGTGCTTTAGCAAGTGGTGTGAAGCAACATCGCGAGGCGAGGTTGCAGTGCGAAGTTGTTGCTCCGCGTTTTTGAAGTTGCCGTGCAACGATATACAAGTGCGAAGTTGCTGCGGCATGCATCAGTAAGTTCTGTGTCGCAGTACATCTCTTTACGTAACAATGGTGCACGATTTGCCGTATGATCTGCTGGTCTCCCTTTTCAGTTAATCAGCTTTTTCATCCTTCCATCGTCATTCTAACAAAAAAGGTTAGAAAATCGTGTCTGTAACGTGCAGCACTGTAATACGGTATAACCATGTTACATCTTTTTGCTCCTCAACAACTCCATCTTGAGAACAGCGAATGATTACCTATTGAATTTTGCTGCAGGCTTGTTCCTAAGCAAAATTGTGCGTTAGCGCAATTTTTTGTAGTGATTATATCCAGAGCGTCAACTTCATAATGCTCGCCTCCTTTGGTAATACATGGCAGTCTTGCACTTCAAACGCGGTGCCTTATTGAGGATCTTGGTATTGTTTCCTTCAAGTTTTATCTCTTTTTGTGAACCAACAAGTAAGGCATCCGATTTTGTTCCTGATTGTTCAGTTACCGGGCTTTTGCCACTCGTAAGGCCCTGGTAGCGTAGTACCCAGGAAACTGCAGTTGCTCGTGATCTCCAGGGACGAGCACCCCGGCTAAGATCCAATGTTATCAGTAAGGTGCCAAAGAGGCTTGCTGAATTTCGCGAACAAGGTTTGACTATTTTTCCTTTGCTCCAGCAGAGCAAAAGGCATCACACTACGCGTATGAGTGAAAAGTATCCGGAGACATTTCACCACTGGTGTATCATGCCGTAGCTACCGTATTCCACCAACATTCATTGCTTCTTAACAAATGCCAAGCCCAGCAGCACTCTAGACGACTTGCGTTCTGGAGAGGTTTCGAGATCTTCAGAGTTGGTCGTATATTGTTTTTATTCACGCCTTCGTTTCCGTGTCTGGGCAGCACTTAGCCAGCAAGGTCCTGCGTCAAGGACTTAAGGACTTTTGGTCTTCATCGGGTCACCAACTCCTTCCCTAGTAGGCATTTGCCTACATTATCTGCTCATTCTCTCACTTTGCACGTGCGTTTTGTGGATAACACGTGGTGATTGTTAGATAGGGTTCACCTCAATCATTACTAATTAAACCGTAAACTGAATATCCGTATCATAACATATCGAGCCATAAATGATTCAAATAGGACAAATGTTTTGGCTGAACAAGGCCTCCAGTTAACTTCTGCAGTTCTACTCATTTTACCGTTGTTATCACAGCATAGTTAATGGCTTCCTAGCAAGTAGGAACCTTGGTCGGAAATGGCTGAGGAGGAAACGTCGCTCCATGTCCAGCCACTACACACAACAGTAATGTTGTCACTATTGCATTCTGCTAGCACAGGACAATAGTAGTTACATGACATTCTCTTCGTGAAAGTTTAGCAATAAGTAGTTTTAATGGCCAAGGATGCTTAAAGATCGCGTCGTTCAAATGCGCGAGTACTTGAATAAGTTTCATCGTCCTATGTATGACTGTGTGTTCAGTCCTTTTCTCGCGACAGGATCTCACCAGTGTGCCTCATCGGTTACGCTCTATTTTATTGTTTTGTGGAAGCTTCATTTGAAATCCTTGAATGGAGCGGAACCATTCACTCTGGCGAACTCTGCAGCTGACACCCTGTTTACTGCGCCGTCGCTCCCGCTCTTCGCTGATTTCTACCTTCAAGTGATTTTTTTCCGCTCTATCCTCTAACATAGGCATCCTAAATCCCTAACCATGTACTTTAACACTTACCATTTTGCTAGAGGTGGTCTTTGGTTGTAAGCATGACTAGTCATTCATACCAGTAGCAAGTAGGATCGGTTCTCTGTAGAGGCGATCAGGTAGTACTGCAACTTCAAGCATTTCATCTACTATGGAAGCTTCATTTAGAATCCATGAATGGAGCAGAACCATTCACTCTGACAAACTCTGCAGCTGACACCCTGTTTACTGCGCCGTCGCTCCCGCTCTTCGCTGAATCTACCTTGAAGTGATTTTTTTCGCTTTATCCTCTAACATAGGCATCCTAAATCTCTAACCATGTGCCTTAAAACTTACCATTCTGCGGAAGGTGGTCTTTATTTGAGGTTGTAGGCATGACTTGTCTTTCATACTAGTAGCAATTAGGATCGGTTCTCTGCAGAGGCGATCAGGAGGTACTGCAACTTCAAGCACTTCATCTTCTATCTTTTCGGACCACTTGATGGATTATTTTTCGGGCTACACCCCTCTCCTACGCTCATATGCCATGCCCTAATTCTGCAAAAAATTGTGCAGGTGTCGGAGAGGTTCATCCATCCACTCATTTATTTATTTATTTGTTTATTTATTTATTTATTTATTCACTCATTCATAATTCCATTTGTTCATTCCAGTATTTGCTCTCGGTAAACCAAGCTGAAGTGCACAGGGCCCAAATGTTGTCAGCATGCGTCCAGAGATCCAGTATTTCCACCCGCCCACCAACTTATAACCGAATTTTCTTGGGGAATCTGTGGTCGCCGCTGGCAGCGCATTCAAATTTGCGAACTGGTCTCACCTTCAGACTTGGTATTCACTCACTATTCAACTCACTTCTCAACTGAAGTGCCAAACTCACTATTTCTTCTTGAAGTTTTTCCCTAAAACTGGTCACTACTTTTTGCCGTTTACGGTCGTTTCTCTGACTTTGTTCTCTCCTTAGAACTGCGATGTGTTCTGCCCGATTTCATATCTTTTTTCCTCTCTTTCCACTTAAGTATAGTGGCTGTTTGTTTTCGCATATCCGGGAGCATTAATTTTTATGATGCAACCATTAGAAGCTTCTAAACGGGAAAATTATTCGCTTATTAGGTGTGTCAGGATGGATCAAAAGCCTCGTTTGGCAAGTCTAATTCCCAGACGTTTTCCAGCTCGATTCGGCTAGGACTCCTAGATAGTAGCGCTCCTCTGCTATGTAAGCATCCATGCCTAGCTGCAGATATCGTCCCTCTGTGTGAAGATTATGATGTACAGAATAGGGGAACAATAGCATGCACACATTCCTGAACTACCTATTTAATTATTATTTACAGTCTGGACCATTTTGAAATGTAATTCGCCAGAAAAATTAAAGGCTCTTGATCTGCCCTCCCACGTCCCCCGCTCATAACTTCATCACCCGCCTACTAACCTCTAAATGCTGATCTTTTGTTTGTTTTGGTTTCATGCCTCGACAAGGCTTGCTCTCCCTAACTTCAAAAATAAATGAATTAATTAAGTGAAATTACGAAGTCACACAATATTTCCTCCTATGCTGGGTAAGAGAACAGGCATGAATGTTCCTGCGTTTAGGTCTTAAGCTAGTGCCGGCTTAAATTCCATTACATATATTCTTGGATTGACAACATGTAAAGGTGACAGGTTAAGGGTGAATTTGGCTATGCCGTGGGTAAAATGATAGACCTAGGTCCACTAGCATGCGACGAGAACCCTGGATCAAGGGTTGTTGTGTTGGCACGACAATCTCCGTGATATTTTTTTGGTTCCCCATATTTTTTGAAGAACTAGACAATGAACGGGGTAGTTACACTTTTTGCGGGGCTTCTTACCCATCCCAGCATACAAAAATGGAGGAATGATTTTTGCTCAGTCCTAGGAACCAAACATTAATTTACGTTAGTATTTTATACAACCAAGTCGTTTTGTGCCGAGGAAGAGGTGGGGTTGATAGGAAACAGACTGAAAAACAGGATCAAAAATGCATGGGAAATTCCTGATTTGCAGCATTTTCCAGAGATCCATCCGGATCCTGTCCCAATTAATTCACATTAGCAGTTGTTTTCAGGGTGTTGTTGTGCTGTTACCAAGTTTCAATGCTGAAATATTCATATGTAGAATGCAGGGATGTTTCTCGCTCACGAGCGGTTTACGCAGTAATAAAATGTCTTGTTTAGACAGAGTTCCATAAGGCTTCTTTCGGGGAAGCGCCCTACCCTCCTCTCATTCACACCACCGCTGGTAGCCGTGCAGCCATATGTACAAGCAGGAGAAAACCTCAGCTTTTCCCTTTTTTCTTCACTTTTTACACTTTTTCTGCCTTTCTCTGTCAAATCATTAGGTTGGTGCAAAAATAATGCGCGTTTTTCGCTGCTTCACCTTCGGTGCAGAAAATTTCCGGTGTTTCTTATCATGTTGCACATGGTTTTGTAGCAAATTTCATGGCCTTTTCAAATATCTCATGCATTTTGAGCGAAGATTCTGTTTTTGGCGAATTTTTAGTTGTGGAACGAAAGGCGCCAAAACAAGTTTTTTGCCAAACTCCTTTCAGCGAGCTGATACTCGACGGCATCGCGGCAGGAATCGCTCAGAATACCACCATAGTTTTGGCGAAGGTAGTGTGAGCGAATGCCATCCGCCGAGCTGCTCCGGGAGTTTTTGGCTTCGTGTGCCTTGCTTCGAAAGTAAGGGATGTCGCATAGGTCTTCCTGGGGTTTGCGACCCCCAACTCATGGCAATAATTGAAGAGCACCCATCCAAAACAACATATTTGGTTTTGCAGAACATTGCCGGTAATTGTTGTCAGACCGTCCCTCCCTTCAGTAAAAATGGGAGGATGAAAAAGCTCGACGAGTTGATGTCGCGTTTCCTGAACGAGTACCACATTGATCCTCGTTGAGAGGTGTGCTTCGCACCTTTGTAGTGGGAGAATTGCGACCAAACAAGTCGGTCGCTTAGTGATAAATATGAAGTATAGACCCTGTTCGACAGAATGAGGTGCCTTGCTCAACAGTTGGACGAGGAACGTGCAGCGAAACAGTCCCAGAAGACGAAGCAACACCAAAATAGGGTCACGGTGACTTTGTGGTGAGCTGCTGCAAAAATTGCTCACTGCAGCTCATTCATTCTTCCTAATCTGGTAAGTGCTTTCAAGATGTAAATGAAATAAATTAGAAACTTCAGTGTGTGACCCCAGCGTTGCTCAATAAAATGGATTCTTCACTCCTACACGGCACCGTCCAGGCACACCCTGCACGGCAGATTCTTCACAGGTTGGAGCAACTGAGCTAGGAAGCTCGAACTCCTACACCATGATCAGCAGGCTTCTCGCTCACCGACTACCACTTCCCCGAGAACGTGGATGACTTCTTCCGGGAGAATTTTCTCGAAGACTAAAGTGATATCAAAACTGCCCTCCGGAAGTTAGTCGATTCTAGAAGGTCATATCAGAACGGCACGGTAGTCGGAGAATATCTACCTTGTTGCTAAAGATTTGCGGATTACAATAGTTCTAAGCCTACTGAAAAAGATCGATTTTGAAAGGAGTTATGAGGTTCAGTATCAAAGGCATGAAAACGCGCATTATTTTTGCACCAACCTAATAGCAATACTGACCAAATATCAGCTTTTGAACCCTAGTCCATAACTTTTTATGGACAGATCTTGAAGCTATCCGATGTTGGTAAACAATGCGGCTACTCACTATATGTCGTGGAGTATAAATACTCCGATAGCTCTTGTTAGATTTTATAAGAATTTTTTAAACTTAAAATCGCAAGAACATGACCTGCAATTATTTGCATTCGGCTGCACATTTTTCAATATGGGTGAATCCTCTACAAAAATGTTCTAGTCCATGGACGAACCAATCACATCACTTAGGTAGTAAGCTCACATTTTTGATCAGCTATTTTCCTCATATAAAAAATCAAATATATCTGAGAAATGTTCGCAGGTTTGTACTTACCTACACTGATTTCATTCCTGCAGCTTTTTCCTCGGGAAACGAGAATGAAAAAGAAATGAAGCAGGAGGAAGAGGGCAACGAGAGCAAGAAACTGACCTGGGAGATTCAAACGTTGCAAACCGATCCTGTAAATTAAAAGAATACAATGAAAGAGCATATAGAGCATATTCAATGATCACAAATCTCAGCTTTCAGCGAATAGGTGACGGGATCAGAGAGCAAAATGTCAATCAAAAAGTGTAAATCACCTTGTCATCTGTCACGAGGTGTTTCACGCCACACATAACTTTATTTATCCTTTCATTTTTTTGCGAATATATAGTGTGAGAAATTGCTTGATCAGAAATATTTGATAGAAGAAGCTTTGGCCATCAACGATCTCTCTCCCTTGTTCATGGGCACTGCTAGTACTACTGGTAGATCTCAGTTTAGCTGACGTATTACTGACGTATTATAAAAGGAAGTGACTGGATACTTGACCACTGCTTATTTTCTATAAAGAATCGGCTTTTAAAGGATTTTCGGATGGCTGAAAATGTCATTTTTGAGAGGCTTAGGGCATAATAGCACGGAATACAACAACAAAACGCTGCAATGGGGAGCCATGTTAAAGATTGGCTAAAGATATCTTACTCATAGCTAACTGCAGGTTATTATTGACTCACTTCCACAGAAGATGGTACATTTTTGGAGGATTAGTATAATTAGTCTCTTATGACACAGTTGTGGCTCAACATTAGAGCTATTTCAAAGCTTACACGCCATGCTTCATAGCTCACATAGTCTACCTATGGTATCTGTTCTCTCGCCTCTTGCGAAAAGTTTAAAGGTAAACATTCCATTTCCAAGGAGAGTTTTTATCAGGACCCATATGAGCAGTTTCTCTGGAACTACTGAATTTCAGTAGAGACTTTCTAAGGAAAGGAGGAAATTCAACTACTGTTTATGTATATTTATTCATGTAAACACTGCAGGATTCTCTCATGTGCTTTGCGCATCCTCCCACTCCCTGCTTCCTTATTCGACTTCCATTCTCTGTTCCTTACTGCACAGCATTGTCCAGACTTCAAATCTCTCATCTGGTCGTGACTTCATTTTACGCTCATTCAGATATAAGTACAAATTCGATGACTGTTTGCTGTGTCTGCGATTCCGTCCGCTACTTCGATCCAGCACCTCAAAAATACGTACTTGTTTCAAAGGACAGTCTTAAAAGAGCTATCTAATAGAAGGTTCCGGTGAAGTGGCCTTGATAACCAGTTTTTTCATATTTCCAGGGTTTATCCGTGCTGTAAACCAACAACCACTTCAAGTGGCTGTTCTAGAATTCTTGCAAGCTTCAAAAATTGGTTACTTTTCAGAAAATTGGGATGATATTGTGCAGGAAACAACAGTAATGTTGAGGAAACCACTGGATGTCGTTAAAGATGCAAAATATTCATGAGTGCTCCCGTGGAAAAGTAGAGAGCTCCTCCCACTCTCAGCAAGGTCTCCACTTTCTAGGCAGTACATGAATAACGCCTCCTCAGATCCCTCATGGGCGTAGACCTCATTCTACCAAGCTCTTGGGCAGCAATTCAAATGACTCCAAATAAGGCCATGAAACCCGGAATTACCTGCAATTACCGTGGGTAACGCAGTGAAAATCGCATGATGACCAATTTTTGCCGAGTAGTGGAAGGTCGTGGTTTGATCGAAGACGATAGCAGCGCATGGGCCCGGATGCATCGTGGGGTTACCAGTGGTAAACGTGTTGACGCCTATGTAAACGATGGGTAGGTTTGGAGACGTTGACACAACACATTTACCCTGGATAATCTCAGTGATGCATGCTGCCTCTGAAATCGTTCTCTTTTGTCGTTTCGGGGGGCGGGGGAATTTTAAGCGATCTGCTAGTTGCTGTCCAGTTCGCTATGCTTGGTCACACCAATTTCTCACTTGTACTTTTGTTTTAGCTATATTTTTTGAATTATTAAACTCCGTGGAGCAATTTTAAATCATCGTCTTCCATTTCTATTGTTCTACAAATCCGTGAACTGCATGGATATGAAATATCTTGTAGGTTTAATTTCCCAATAGAATTCTTAATCCCAAATGGCCACTCCCCTTCCCAAACGGGCACGTCTCCCACTTCTCTAAGATACTCTCTAGTATTCCCGCCAGAAAACTTGAAGAAGGATCCTTCTCTTCCAGTTCTTCAATGTGTTTCTGCTTCTCGTCTGCATGTCGATGCTGTGCAGCAGGCTGACATTCTGTTTCTTTTGTCTCCCTATCACGAGAATGTCTAGCATGAGTGATCTATGAGTGACAGATCTACAGGATATGACGAAATTTCATCTTTTTTTTGTAGAAATATGTACATACATATATCACTACAGCTCAAGGGAATTGGGCATTTTTTGGACCTCTATATCCTTCTCTACCTTCTTCATTACACTCCTTCTTTTCTATGCTACTCTCGGTTGTTTCTTTTTTCGCTTTTTATGGATGCTTTTCCCAGAGGCCCGTGAACGCTAGCAATTTACTCTTTTCAGGGCTTATGCTGTAATTTTTCAAATGTAACAATACGTTTTGTTGGGTGCGAGGCCTGACGGTTGGGTAAATTGCATCATTTCCTGTGGTTTATCCATAGTGGCTGCGTCTAGAGATGTTTTTAATGGGCGTGGCTTGCGCTGCACGTTTGATGGATCACTACATTGGGATCCATTGGTGTTTTCCTTAGTGGGAATTTTATAGGAAAAGTCGACCCCATAACGTCCAGTGCTCTTCTTCTCCTTTTTATTTATCCTATCCATTATTCCAGGCCTTGGAGTAGGCATTTCTCATGTGGTTGGGTCTAACCTTTCTATAACCATTGTTATTTCCATCTTCCTCCCGGTCTAGGTCCTCTATAGTAATGTTGGTAACTAGTATGGGTATTCAGTGGAGTACATGAATCCTTTTACTCCATTCAGGAGTTTTTTTTTCGTTTGGATGAGGTCCTCATTCATTTATTAAAGGAATTCCACTGCTACTCACAGCTTCTATAAGAAAATTCTGGAAAAAAAAGTCGAAGAAGAGCAGAGTGCAGCCCGTTTCAGAAGATTATTTCTCACATATTTGATGCCCGCTGACTGACAGCTGCAGAAGAACTTTCTCCAGCTAACGAGAACTTTTTAAATTTTTCATGCGGATTCAGAAGAAAGCTTTCAGTGCTCGTGGAATGCCTTAAATCCTATCAATTCTGTCGCATTCTAAAGAAACCTCAGATGAATTTCAGGTTCCTTCCACATACTTGCTACTTTCCATAGTTTGATTGCCCAAATGGGTCGGCAACACACCACTCTAGAATATTTCCTGGGCCTGCATCCCCTCAAAGCGTCATCTTAAATAATTCCGCCCTAGAAGGCGAGATTTTCGATCCACAGTGGATTTGCAGCTGTTCATAGTAATCCCTTTGCGCTGTCGTCGTCCGCGTCGTTTGCTCCCTACTAATCCGAAATCCTTGGCTTCGACTTCAATCGCTGCCTAAATTAGCATGTTCAGAAGTCGTCGTCACACGCACAAACCCACACACAAAGCGTAAGCGCCGCAGGTCTGATCTTTAAGCTCTGCGGGTCTTTTCCGGCCTCAGTTCCGGCAAATACCGCCTGCTATTGTGTTGGCGTGTTGCTCTCTTCGTAGAGTCTACGGAAGTATTTAACGATTACATAATTGGTACAGCCACCTGACGTCATATGCGATCTTTTGAACGAGATTTCCACACATTTGGTCCTAGACATCAAATTCTGCTTTTCAAAGACGACAGATATAAAATGTGGACCTTTTGGTGAAGCCATAGCACTGAAGTAAGTGATTTTGGTAGCGAAACGATGAGTCAGAGCTGAAATAATGGGAGCATGCCTCTCGAAAGAAACCTGTAATCTAGTTCAGAAATCTCTGCAACATAGCAAATTAATCCTCGTAGCTGAGCACGTCGTTCTAGATGTTTGAACTCAGGGAGGACTGACTCAACAGAATGATCGTAGCATCTATCTGCTTAACTTCGAGTTTTTAATATTTTCGCCATGAGGAGAATGAGAAAGAAGAAAATTATGGAATGAGTTTCATTCATCCACTCAATCATTCACACCCTCATTTATTTATGCATTCATTCATTCATTCATTCATTCATTCATTCATTCATTCATTCATTCATACAACCTGGAGAATTTCTGAGGTTTGGAAGAAATCTAGAAAAAAAGTTAGTATGTGGAAAGAAGCTAATACAAAACCTTAACCTAAGTAGTTCATCATCCTGAAAATTTTTTCGACGTAAGAAATTTTTTTCTGGTGGGGCAGGCGGGGAGGGGAGGGAGGCGGATAAATGTTCCCGCTTCAAGGAAATCACCGAATTTTTAATTTTAGCAAAAAAAAATTGTTGTTCTGCTTCGTGGGTTTTCTCAGTTTGAAAACGGATAATGCAGTGAAATTTGCCTGACTACCGAATATGACCTATAATAAACCTCAGAAGTGTTTCCCATGGTTTTCCAGAATTTCTCAATAAAATTTCCCGTCTCCATTGTTGCTTTTAAATCCATGAAACGGTAATTTTTGCTCGCGGAGATAGATGGAACCATTCGCGGTGGAGATGATGCCGTTGTTGACAAGCGGTAGTGGCATTTCGTGGTTGTGTGTGTTTTTGGGTAAACACTTCGCGTAAATTATTTATCTTTTCAAAATACAATTAGTGCAGAGGGGTTCTTGTTGGTGGATTTTTCCCAATTCGTGGACGTGTGCCAGAGTATCCCCGCGTTTATTTGTTTGTTTACTTCAGTACGCTAGCTTAATTAGTTCCTCTCTGAGGCGGGTGGCCCTATTTGTTTCTGGCGACTGCTGGTGACGGACTACAAGTCTCCACTGGAATTTTAGGTCATTTTCTCGCATTTCAAGACATTACCTCTGTATTTTCCACTTATCCTAGCTGAGAATGGCATGTACTTCCAGAAACTTCGTGGGAAAGGAAACATACCGTATCTCAGCGCTTACTTTTTTAATGTCTTTATACTTTGACCTGCTCGTTATTCATCCATGAAATTACGTGACCTTTCACATCACTAACAAAGTAAACCTTACAGAGTAAACTAACTGCGCGTTTTCTGCAAACTATGTCGCTCACATGCAAATACTATGCGGCGACAAATGTCTACGCAGGCAGACACGAAAGCAAAAACAAAATTGACTGACTGAATGACATTAAAGGAATTGCGAGGCCGTTTGCAGAACTGCAGCATATCTTTCCTACGTACGTAGCATTTTCTGAAAAATTACAAAATTACAGGGAACTGCTGTCCAACTGTGTAATATCCAGCGGCTTGTTGGTTTTCTTTTTCTTGGAAGTCTTGCACTTGTCAGATACTTGATTGACCTAGCGAGAGCTCACTTTATTACCCCGAGCGAGAGTCCTTTCTTTGAGGCGAGAAGGGTTTTCCGCGCAAAAATGCTTGTGGAATTCCACTTAGCAAAAAGTTTCTGTGAATTGGGATGTGCATTTTTTGTTTACTTATTTAAACCTAAAGGGTACGTCGTACGAGTAACTAGAAAAGTTTTAGCAGGTACGAAACGTGAACATGAGGATGTACCTAGCATGAGAACTCATTTGTTAAAGGAGAGTTCATCGTTCATATCCATAATCTAACCTGAAACGAGTTCCTGAAAAAAAAAACTACATAACGAAGAGCACATCAAGCATATCTTTTTTCCCACAGCAGCCAGCCATACAAATCCATTTGTTTGAAATTTTCCGAGTTTCCAGGCTATGATGGACGTGCATACAACTTGTATCTAAGAGAGAAATATTGCTAACGTTGCGAAGATCCACCACATCAGAGTGCAGCTTTCGCTGTGTATAAACGCGCTCCTTTTGAGGGTCGTGGGTCCGACCATGCTGTTGTTACGCGCGCGTTTATGCAAGTGACAGCAAATGCGTAAGCTGGCGTATTGCCTGAGCGGGAACATTTCTACAGCAGCTAGTCTCCTGGCTGCGACTCACCTTCTTCATACCTAAATCACCAGTGCTTTTCCTTGGGTAACGTTTTTGATACGCTGAAAGTGTTTGTCACTATTGGCGCTTTAGTTTGAAGGCAAGAATTCGGACGAGTGCTGCCTTAAAGGGGTGATGACAAGAAAATTGTTTTTCAGAGCCTAATTATTGCACTAGGAAGCTGCAAAAAGAGGCAGGAAAAAAAGCTGGAGTTTTTTTCCTGGTTTTAAGATCCACATGCCTACACATCTATAATAGTGTCACTTGGAGGAGTTAGCCTTTCTAAATTGTCCATAAAATTGTAGCAGTACGCTATTGCTTCAATAAATTCCGCGAAGGAAGGTCTTGGGTGTTGAAATAAAACTGTCAATCCATGTATTTATGAGACTTAGGTGGGCAGCGTCATAAAGTAGTTCCGAATACTGCTTCCATCAATATATAAGTGTACCTACACCTGTTAGATCATTAGTTCACAGTAGAGCTTTGGTTACAGCGGGTTTAATTTTGTTAATAATTTTTGGTAAAGTTATGTTAAATGGCAGAGTATTAATGATTATTTTGTTGGTTGGTTTGTTTTCCACCCAGCATTCACTACGCAGGAGCTGAAGCCCTTACTCTCTCAAGAATCAAGCTGCCATTTCCCTGCGTCTCATCACCCATCCTGAATGATCAATGAGGCAAGAAGACGTCCACTCCGATTCAATTCACGTGCGAAATGCGCGTGATGATTAATGATTTTCACTTATCAAAAATTCATAGCCAGTGGAATCACATAAGGCAGCGACAGCTGCAGACTTATCCTTAGAATGAGAAGCAGAAAAGATCTGAGCTGGACTTTTTGGATAAATACTACACAAAAACAAGGGTTGGAATGTTAGATGATAATGAATTTTGCCGTTTCATAACTCGTTTCGTGTTTTAGAAGGGGTAATCAGCAATGAAATCTATCCCTCCCGAATAATTGGAATCATAGAAATCATAGGTGCACAGAAGGAGCTGATAAAAATGATAGGGGAGAGTGATATGAAAAGATGAATGGTTAGACGAGAGAGCTTTTGGTTTTGGTATGAATCATTGATGAGAATGAAGTAGATAGAATAAAGGAGAAATGAACAATATAAATGTGGCCATGGAGTCCCCCTACATCACTCGGTATTGTCCTCTCCAAATATTAGCCCAACCACGGGTACTAATTCTGAGCTCGTTATCCACAAAATCTGCACAAATTGCCTCCCTCAGACTTGACCTTTTTGTTTTTCCGCTCTCGTCCTCTATAAGTTCGACTCTTTTTATTATTTGATGCATTCTTTTCTTCTTCTTTCACTTGAGGGAGAAGTTTGATATTCTAACGGTCTAATATGATAAAAAACGATATTGCACAGCTATTCTGAATGAGCGACAGAGATCGACGCAGCCGCATCTGACGACATCTGATAGATGCACGTGATTTTCCTCTCATCTGAAGTGGTTCGCATATTGCTAGGGGGATGCATTGTGGATACTTGAGAACTCATCGGTCATATACGCATGAGTTGTGACATCGCTGAGCAATTTTACCCTCTCATTCATTCATTCATTCATTCATTCATTCATTCATTCATTCATTCATTCATTCGCTCATTCATTCATTCATTCATTCATTCACTCATTCATTCATTCATTCATTCATTCATTCATTCATTCATTCATTCACTCATTCATTCATTCATTCATTCATTCATTCACTCATTCATTCATTCATTCATTCATTCATTCATTCATTCATTCATTCATTCATTCATTCATTCATTCATTCATTCATTCATTCATTCACTCATTCATTCATTCATTCATTCACTCATTCATTCATTCATCCATTCATTCTCTCTTGTTTCGCTCATATTTTCTTTTCCTATTCATCAATTTCTCGTTGCATCAGCTTTTTCCAATTCCGTCTATTTTTTCCTTTGTTTGTCTCCCTCTCAGTTATTATTATCCCTCCTCCGAATCTTTCTCTAAGCTGATGAGGCTCTGCGAATTCATTCCTATTTTTTTGCATCACTATGCTCTCCTCTCATTCGAAACGGCAACGATCGATGGTAATACGGTAACCAGCGAGCTCACATGGTTAACCCGGCCCGTCTTGGTCCAAAATCAAGTTTGAAATCGAGTTAGTTGTTGATCCAGACTTTCCGAGACATTAATGGAGTTTCAGTTTTTCGTGGACAATGGGGAGTCGGTGGCGATTGTGGTTTTTGTTGGAGTTCTAGAATTCTAAGCATAGTTTGTTATTTACTTGTTAATTTTCTTTTTATAACACTTGTTTGTTTGTCCAGCCGGCAAAGCAAAGTGGGGGAGGAGGGATGCCATCTTTAGGTCTGAAACCCACGGTTGCACGCATGTCTGATTTTACCCAGGGTGAAAGGGTTAGCACCACACAAATTTGTCCAACACGGGTGTCCACACGTTTACCCTAGGTAATCTCCATGATGCTTCCATGCTCAGGTCACAAAAAAGCAGAAGGGGTGGAATCTGAAATTAGGTAAACAGATTTCAAAAAGATATTATTTATTACAATTAATTATATTTATAATTTTAACGTGAAAAATATTGAAATTGGAGTAATGAACCCTATTCATAAAAAATTTCCTGGTTTGATGATGGAAGTGAAGGAAATTTCTTTCACTTCGGTTTTATCCACGCTTTTTTGGTCCCTTCGATTTTGAGAGTACTTGCTACTGGCATGGCTGCCTCAGCAGTTCTTCGCTTCTTGACCCGATAACCTCGTCAGCTCTACATCAGCTGTTTTTCTTGACATCATTAGCTAGCTTGTTACTTGCACTTACTTTTTACTACTCTTATTCAATCTTTCCCCATCGCTGAGGTAATCATGCTAACTTATTCGAAAATTCTAAGCCAACTAGCCTTCGCGTCCTTTACGCTTGCGATTTCGTACATCCCTGTTTCTTAGGTTGTAACGAGAGCGATAGCTAATAATTTACGCCTCGGTGGTGTTTTTTTTTTCATAGAGATCGCCTACTTGCTTAGGAGATGGCTACTTCAGAGAAAAACGTGTGAATAAAAAGCACTCCGAGGCTACGTTGTTTATTTGAGTGCACAGCTGGGATTAATGGTGAATCTGGGATCTTGGAGACTCCTATTCCTTACCAAAAAAGTCCATTTCTTCCAAGGGGAGTAACGGAAGTTTCATAGATTTCTCTTCATGCAATCACTGTAGTACCTTGGAGTTTTTTTCTTTTTTCTTAGGATTTTTCCAGATCAGTGAACAGATGGATTCAGCAATATCTTCTTCCTGGCTCATGCTTCTTCAAAATGCGAACACATAGCTGCATGCATCATTGAGATTACCCACAGTAAACTTCTCGACACCACGGAATTCACCCATAGTTATCACAGGGCGTCAAAACCTTTACCCTAAGTACCTTTACCCTTTGCCCTCAATGATGCATGCCGGCTTAGATGCCATCGGTGATTCTCGGCCTTTTATTCTACCCTTGCGTTTTGTATGATCTTGTCCATCATGCTGAGTTTGCTGATGCAACTAGTTAGTGGAATAAATTACCCATCATTATCATCGGCGTCAAAACGTTTACCCTGGGTAACTGAATGACTCAATGCTGCTGACTCAAGTGGTTTCAGTGATTCTTCTCCTCTAGGGAGGGTGCTCACAAGAAATTGATTCCTTGGGGCTTTTATACATTCATACTTTCGCCTTTATATTATTAACGTACCAGCAGCAAGGCCTTCCATGTTAAGACGAAAAAATCTCAACTATCCTAAAAGGAAATGTTCCGAGAATTGATCCGTGAAGATCTATCCATTTATCCATTTGTTTTCCCTAAGTCCTTCTTCTTGGCAATATCGTAGTCCTATCTATTTTCTACTATACCCTCGAGTGCTCATCAGTAATCCGACAACAACCCGCCTGATGTGCACTTTTTCCGAGTGACAGGTCCGAAATGAGAACTGGATAAGACGTTCTTTTCCTAAAATTCTTCGTATATTGCATTTTAGGACGTTGACGACGTTTTAGGTGAACGGTATGATCTGGAGCAATTCTGGCTTTTGGCCAAAGATACTCCAGAAATGAACACTTCCGCACTTGTTAACCCATGTTGATACATGTTAACTCGAACGGTTGACGTTTGAATTGACTCGTATCAACATGAGTTAACGAGTGATGTGGTCAGGAATTGTGTCAGTTGTCCTGTTTTGGATTTCAACTATCCTCTGCCGGCGGTGCTAGCGCAGCTTATCACAAATTAGATTTTCTTCTTGGGTAAATCTGCTTTAGAAGTTGAATTTGGAATTGCACTCATAATTTGATTTTTTTTAAATGACTATACCTTAAAAAAGGGGAGGTTTGTATGAATGCCACTTCTTTCCTGAGATTATTGATCAGCTCATCAAATATTTTGATTCTATTGATTTTCCGCTATTTTCGTCCCGGGGTTCACCAATACATCAAACATATACGCATATGAATATGGCAACTTGCCAGTCAGGATGGCTTAATTTATAAATTCATACGAAAACTCGTACATTATCCATGAACACGCCCACATATTTATATCCAAGCTTTGATAGGACTCTCGAGCTTTGATTAACTCAGATTCAGGGCAATAGATTTCCGCATACGTCCGAGCAAACTCCCAGGAACTTGAAGGAGGCGTGGCTTGCTTTTTTGTGGACGAGTTTTCTTTCTCTCGAACGGGCTCGCTTGAAGTTCCACGTTCTTTGCCACTTCGCGCAGGTTTTTTCAACAAATGCACTACATCTCATCGGGCTTTTACAATTGGTTGATGGCGCTAGCCCCGCCCACTATCGATCGTGTCTTACTTTTCGCAGACGGCCTAGTTGAAGTTCCTATATTTTCGTGGCTTTGCGAGAAGGATCGTTTTTCTCTTTAGAGACTTGGGAAGAATAATTTTTTTCTCAAATGGAAGCCAGGTAAGCTTCGGGGTAGGTCATTTTCCTACGAAGGACCATCTAGGTTGAGAAGCTGACCTATGCCCGTCAATCTGACCCTATGCCATCGCTGGTGTTCCTAACGTTTCTCCACGATCCCCAAAATCCACATCTTCGACGCTCACTGACTTCTCCCATCTCTTTGTGAATGCGTTCCACCAAAAAATATTTACGCCTTAATTTGCTAATTTCTCTGTCGCCTCCTCAGAAACATGTGTCTATCATTATTCTATAGCTGGACCACATCCATTTTCATGCTCGTCGATCAACTCGTCATGCATCATCGGTCTTTGTTATTGGTGCTTGTTTTCTTTTCTACCTATCTATCTATTCATATATCTGTTCTTGTTTGTGAGCGGGGCTCACTTCATTAGGGTGAGGTGAGTTCACTTCTCAGCAGGTACTCCTGACTATGAAATTGTGCACTGAACTCCGTAGGCACGACCGTCGTTTGGGGATGAGGAGCTGTTCCGAGATACCATAGCCTAAGGATCTCATTGCTTCAAATGAACACTTCCACTGTTATTTCTATTTATTTATTCAAATTGTGCACTCTAAGGTACATGAGAAAACGGAGATGAAGAATTGAAACAAAAACACAGTGATTCTCTCTATGACAAGCTTTCAGGATATTCTTTCTCTTTCTGCTTCTCTATCTCTATCTTGTTCCATTCCTTCTGTCTTTCCCTTTTCTGTCTTTCCCTCTCCCCCACTATCTCTCTATCTCTCTGCTCCACTCTCCCCCCCCCTCCTCTGTGCATCCACCAGCCTAATCTATCAACTTGCCTGCCAGACCACCACTTTACGTGAAGCCTACCTTCCGGCGGCTTACGTCGATTTTCTTTTCAACCACTCACACACACGCATACATACACGCACAACAGCTAATGTTCCTGCTCTTTGTTTTTGAGCTCAGCGTCGGCGAGTATTCGGGCTGCTTTGCTTACTCGTTTGTGTTGGCTGGAGACAATTTTTGCTGAAAATCGCGCGAGGTTCAATTTTCTTTTGCTTATTTGACCTGGTCCAGATCAGTGAAGTCTAAGTTGTCCTGTGTCAATTTTGAAAATATGTCGTACTGGGCTTCAAATGAAGATAAGCGTTGATGAGCAGCACCGAAGGCGAAGCGTTGATGAGCAGCACCGAAGGCGTCCTCCTCGTTAGATGGTAGTTGTTCCCTCATCCTCCCTCGCTGGGGTCGGCTACCATTATTTCGTTCATTTGCCTCTCATCGATAATTCTAGTAATTGTATTTCATCATATTTACTTTGTAACCTCCTTGGGAACTGCTGATGAAAGGGTCATGGACTCAGGAGCACTGAGGATGTCACACAGCCGGTTTTGTTCTTAGCCTCGAAATCGGAAGTGTGAAAAAAAAACTTTTCGAGCGTCTCATGAGAAATTGGCTCAATGGTATCACTCCCATGTTCTCATTGCACAACATTCTGGAAACTACTGGAACCAATTCGATGCTTCTATCATAACAGTTGCATTTTGCAGAAAATAGCGCAAAGTTCAACTTTTCTGCTTACTTGGGCTGATCTCTGGAATCTAGCTTGGTGTTGATTTCGAAAATCTGTCGTATTAGACTTCATTCAGGGGAAAGGTGTAGGATGAATAGCACGTACTGGCAATGAAATAGCCTTCGCAAGATCAATGATGATTCATTCCCCAGAAGAAATTCTCTTTCATTCCCTGAACCTATAAATAGGACATAGGTGCCAATGTAGTAGGTCTATGACCAAAAATTAATCATTCTTTTGCGCAAAAAACATTGCGTGTCTATACTTACGCCAGAATAACCGATCCACTATGGATTTCATCCAAAAAACATGTGTTGACATGCAGTGGCAGACGATTTGAATGCAGTGAGCCTATCATATATAAATAAATAAAGATAAATACATATATGAACAAAATCATATACGAATATAATAGTAAATATAATCAAAATAACAATAATATAATCATATAATAAATAAATAAAATAAATAAGCACTAAAACTTCCCTGGGATTTGGTGCTGCAACACGCGTCACTATCTGTGCTTTGCGCGCTCCTTCCGCGGAGAGCTGGATTCCACTGCCCCTCACTTTGTGTCACAATTTACGTATAAGAGTCATTTTCAATGAAATGAATTAGCATAACAATTTAGCATTGTTTTTAGTGAACTCTGCCTATGACAGCTGTCCTATCCACGAGTTTCATGGAGTTGAAACAGCCTTTTTTCTTATGTTAAGTCTACGTGACCACCCACAGATTTTTCAGTGCATGAGCCAATTGCGGGGAACCCCTCTCTCTTATGGTTACAAAGGTTATTTTTTATGGATTTGCCTGTTTTCAGGGAAAATCCCTCTCATTGTCATGGACCTTTTGAAAACTTCGAAGAACATGTCACATGACGTCATAGTGCTCGGGGCATGCGTTCTAAGCTCACACTTTGCAGGAGATAATAGCGGGTCCCATGCGGGAAACTGCTTCCGCTACCAGCACTCCCTTGAAACGGCTCTTTCGAGAACCCTCTCCAGCGAATGTATGGAGGCTTCCTCGTTTCTAGGATGGTAGTTTGCTAGGAAAACCTTTGAAGTTTTTGAGAAATTTCCGGGATTTCATGGCGCTTTCCTGCTCGTTTAGGCTAAAACACATCTACAGCAACTATAATTTCCGTGGAAAATCAGCTTTGGTTTGATAAAAATGAACGGACGACTCTTTCGAAGTGGAATTATTCGTGGATGTATACTTCTTTTCTCGTCATTAATTGAATTTTTCATTTGTTATTTTAGGAATTTTTTTTGTGTCACAAACCCAAGGCTATTTCGGCAGTGTTCATATTCATCTACTATGAGCTGACCACTTTTTAATGAAAACCCAACTCTTTTCTCCCATGCTTCTCATCCTTTGTCGTCCAGACCAGTATGAAATACGCCGAAGTATGGGAAAGGTCCGAAGAAAAAAGAAATTTCAAGGAAAGCTCAAAAATGTCGCGTCCACGTCAGGTCCAAAAGTCCAAGCGTTGCCTGAGAAATTTTTTTCCT
Source organism: Ancylostoma caninum (assembly GCA_037903475.1). Taxonomy (NCBI): domain Eukaryota; kingdom Metazoa; phylum Nematoda; class Chromadorea; order Rhabditida; family Ancylostomatidae; genus Ancylostoma; species Ancylostoma caninum. The sequence goes on along the minus strand of JBAJFG010000008.1, from coordinate 300,743 downwards.
AAGTTCTCGCGCCAGTCACGATTTTTCTTCTCATATATGCTATTTTTTGACTTTCTAAATTCCAGAAGTACAGAAATTAAGCACTTGTACCTCGTACATCTCAAAACGGTAGTTTCCGAAGTCCTTTTCTGTTTTCAGCAGAATTTTCCAGGACATGATGGCGAAGCTGAGCATACATACTTCACTCACATGCATACCTCTCATTAACTACGCGTATCAATCTCTATCTGTGTACTGGTAAATATTATGGTATACTCCTAGTATGCGAGAGTGCCGAACTAAACCCTAGCGCCATGCTTTCTCTGTTAATTATTAGTCTACAATAGAAAGCATTTTGCCTGATAACAAATGGGGGGAATCATAAGATCATGTCCAATGTGTCCACTTTTTTGGCATGAAAAATAAGCAGATGGATTGAACGTAGTAAACACGGGGATATTGTCCTTTTTGAGGAATTATTTAACTAAACAAGCCAAGTCTCTATTTTTTAAACCGATTTTCTACGCTCCTTTACTACTATTATAATAAAAATAATATATCATATACTACGCCATATAATTTACGATGAATGACACCGTGTAATATACGACATGCTGGGGACTTCTACTGTTATTGCACATCCGAAAACGGAGCCGCGCCGCACCGCCCACGCGGTGCGGCAAACCACTTTTGGTGCTGTTTCTTTTTAACTTTTCTGGGATTGTAGCTTTTATACAACATTGCTGTGAAGTGTATCTTGCTATGCCCACAAGTGAAGAATTTAGCCTTTGAAACTGTATGCGGAACGCTAATCCCAGCATCACTCGATAAGCACAACGGTTTACCGCGCCGCGTAGGTGTTGCAGCGCGGTTTCGTGCTCACATGCTCAAGCCATATATTTTCCATTCGCATGATAGAATAGTTTTTTCCAAGGATTTATGTTTTGTTTGCAGGTTGATTGTTCCTGGGGAAGTTGATGGATCTTCCCTTTTTCTGCCAGGGAGAATCCTTCAACCGTATTTTGAGGGATTTTCTCATCAAATGAGATTAGCTCGAATAGCAGCGATTATTCTTCGTCGTGCTACCATGGCGGCTTAAAGGACGAGTCTGTGCTTTGCAGCAGAATTCGCTGAAGATTTAGTAATGTGAGAACGCCTGCACAACTTTCTCACCTTCTTCATATTATGTGTATTAACTTTACTTAACTCTCGCTCTTTTTTCGTAGTTCCACCATTACTTCCTTATTCGGGCTAATTTTCCATCCTCGAAGTCCATCCTGTATCCAGTTTTTTACACAGAGCACGGAAAAAACGCCAGTTTTAGTTATACTATCTCCGGAAGAGTATATGGTTTACCTCGGAAATTTGTTGTTGTAGGTAATCAGAAATCAAAATCATGTAGGCGGAGCGTCGAATCAGCTGATGACGCGGACGAGTTACTTCGTCAACATTTACAGGATTCTTCTGGGACTTCACTTGTTTGATAGTTTCTCATCTGTTCATATCCAGGGTCTTCTCTAAGGGTTTCAAAGTTCTGCTAGGCTCAATTTACTGCACATGCACGTGTGCGCGTGCGTGCGTGCGTCTGTTTTACCTCAGCTGCTCTTCTCAACCACTACCCGGAAGAACATCTCCTGCCAGCGATATCTGTGCGACTTGAGACGGGTACGCACGCACGCACGCGGCCGCTGCAACGTTCTCCAGCGAAGGAAATGCCCCACATCTACGTCTGACTGGCGATCGATACGTATTGTTTGCACTATCACCATCGTCGCTTCTTATTTCAACATTATTTGAGTGAAACGTGACAACTCGTCCTTCTTCATACTTTGGTCCTAAGTTGGCTATGAATCTTTATTGGATGACTTTTGCTTAGCTATACTTCATATTTAACCAGGGTAAGCGCTCTCGTGAGCGTATGGGCATTTAATTTATATGAATTTCATAGTCTCGTATCCTGGCCCCTGGAATCAGCCTAGGAACCTTCCATTCTCTTGCTCAAAACCCATTTTTTTCTTCCCTATTCCTTATGCATAACTGCTTTTTGCCATTGTTTTCAGACGTAGAGTATTCAGCGGCCATTTATTAGGACCTCAACCCCATGGTTTCCACATCCGACCTATAGAACACGTATAGTTCCGCGCTGGTGGCTATAGAGGACGTTTATCATGTGCTCCAGAGTGTCTAGACCTTAAGCAATAGTCAGGAAGTTCAGTAAGAGATTGAAGAGTCAATGGATGTCAGAAATGCGCATGAATGAAAGTTGAAATTGGACAGAAAACGGAACTCCCAAAATTGCTGTAAAACGGTAATTTTAAAAAGAAAACGAAAATTCCGGACGCATCTGGTAGAGATGCATACTCTTGACCTCGGACAGCTAGGACACTGCAATTTCGGACATCTGATTTCCGTCCGTCAGAGCTGTGCATGGAGACGCTCTACATAGCAATTTCCCTAACAATTTTCAATGGTTTTCGATTTACGCCAATTTCAGTACATAGTTCTACGATTTACGAGAATGAAATTATTTTTCATCTCCACCTCGCAGCATTGCGTAGCCCAAATTTTTCCCTGAAGCTGTGAGCGCTTCGAGGTGCACTTAGAAAGGGGCCTTTGGCATGAGTGCCAGAAAGCGAGGGGTGAGAAAATATTGGAGGTAAAAGAGCTGCATGGCGGGATTTCCAGGAACGATACTGCTGAGACTGATAGTTTTGAATTGACACCCTCTTGAAATGATTTCTGAAAACATTCCAGACATTGACCGTCTTGAAAACTCCTTTGATCTCTTTCCCTATTGTTCAGCACAGTACTGAGACTACAATATTCACGCCACTTTGAATTTGAATTAAATAGTAATAAAAAGAAATTTAAAAATGTGGGTGAATGGAAGTTTGTTGATTATTTCAAATAACTTTGTGTAAAAAATCAGCCTTCCCATCCTCCAGGAAGACCATGCGGCAGCAAGGACTATGCTCAAGGGTTTACTTGGTCTACTCCACGAGAAACTTCCAAATTAATTTTCGTTATTCGAAAATGTACATCGTGCGCTGTTTAGAATTACATGAATGACAAATTCAATTGATGGGATCAGATTTTAAGGGATGCTTCTAAAATGTGCAGCTTCATTGATAAATTCGTTTTTGCTTAGATAGATTGCTGAGGATTGGTGGATTTCCATGGAGTTGTGGATAAAATTTTTTCACCCCACAGCTTTTTCCACCCTGCTACTAAACTTGCACAGTAGAGTTGGAGTCTAATGAATATTCATAGGGAATTCCTCTATTATGTGGGGTTACTAGGATTCATCCCTATTTGGATCTAAGAAATTCTTAGCATTCTTCCCAGATTCACCTCAAATTATTATAAAACTTGAATTTTTGTCTTGTAGTCTATCTGAATCCTTCATGGACTTGGAAATGCTGTTTTTTTCACCTTCTGAGATTCCAGAGAGTTCTGCATCATATATAGTGCCTCTTTAGCTCTACTCAACGTCACTCGCGGGGCGTTTTTCCTAGGTTTCTCGATCAGAACCGAGCTCTTCGCTCATGCTCGTTGCCGCCACACTTTGACCCCCTCCTCTTTTGGAAAAACCTCCGAGGAAAATTTACGATTTTCACCCCCATCGGCTTCCATTTGTTATTTTCTCCCTCACCAAAGTTTTCCCGCGGCTCGCGTTGTTTTCCCATGCAGTCCCTCTAGACATTTCTAGTGGGCGTGTCGTGTGAATAGGGTTTTCTCGTGTTTATCGCCGTGAGTTCAACGCATTTCAGGCGACATCGCTGTTGTTTCGACGTCGTCATCAGTATCCGAGAATCCGATTGTTCGCCTCCTGCGTGTCCGTGTCTTTCTGTTTTTCATGGCGAGAGGTTCACTTTTTTACGTTGACACGCGTGATCTACGCGTGATCTGTATTCGTGGATATTTCTGGGTTATTTTATATCCTGCGCTCTGATACTAGACTTGCGCTGTAGTGAGAGAGATTAGCAGCTAATTTTTAGAGCTGTACTGGGTTCCTCCTTAGAAGATTAGGCTTTGAAGCCTTTCGAGCCTTTCCGCGATAAATCTTGCCTTGCCCTTAGCCAGCTAAATTTGAGAAGTGCATGGTCCTTACATGACTTCAGTTAAATGTTCACACAACGAAGCTAGCCACATAAAGAGCTCAGCAGTCCCTAGAGAAAGGCCCTAGGGATGCCTGGTGCTGGGAGTCCCAGTAGGACTTTTTGTTATGGTGGCTGAAAATCTCTTGGCCACTTGGTGAAAGACGAATTATCTCCTTATTTTATATTTAGGCGTTCCTTCTTACTTGAAACTAGAAAATTCAAGATTTTTGGACATCTTTCTCCTTGTTTTGTCTTGCTTCTTTCATCTCTTGAGCTCTTGCAAAACTCTCATGGTCCTACACCAGCGGTTTTCGAGTAAATTTTGAAGGAAAAAGGGGAGGGCTGCGGCAGGGGGTAGAACGAATCAACAGGAAAGTCGTCCAGAAAACCCTGAGTTCACACAAACTCATTGGATTTACCTCAGAATCACCAGAGTGCCCTGGAGCCCACGCATAATTGAGATTACCCTGGGTAAAGGTGCCAGCACTACACAAACTTACCCATCATAACGGGGCGTTAACGGGGGCGTCATAACATTTACCCTTTATTAAATACTATTACTTATTAAATACTATTACTTTTTATCTTTATTAATAATTACTATTATTTAATCTCAGTGATGCATCCGGTACTAGAAATGTGCGCTTAACAGCTTTTCACATCGATTTTCATTCACAACTTCACGTTTTATTTACATCACATTTCATGGAATCTACCCGAAAACTGTCGATCCGAAATTACCAGAGAAGTGAAACGAGATATAATACATCGTAAGTACGTATAGGGTGTGGGTGAGCACCATGAGTTAGAGAAGATTAATGTTCCTAGGAGGGATGAGCATGCAGATTAAGGGGGATGAGCTTGGGTAGGCAATTCTTGCTTTATAGCCCCTATTAGGAATTTATCCTAGGAAATGAGGATATACTGTCAATCCACTTCCCCTCAAAGGGGTGGCATGTAGGAGAAAAAGCTCACTTTCCGTCCAATCGTTGTCTTAGGGAATGTTCTTGTTTTTTTTTTGGAGGGTGAAATCTACAGGATTTATAATGTTTCCAGTAGATTTTTTACTCATTGAACCACTGGAGTTGCTCAACAGCTGCCATCTGCACGGCAATTCGTCATTACCCTAAGGATAGCCTTGAAAATCCAATAAAACTCGCGACAGCGAACGGATTTGCAAAACATCGCCTGGCTGAAGGGTAACGACCTACTACAACCTGAACTACTCTTTCGCTGGCCTTCCATATTTTTTAAGAAACTTGTCCTTTAACAAAATAATAAGGCTAAATAAAGCTGGTTGGGTATCGGCTTTATATAACTTTTTGTAACTGTTTTGTTTGCATTTAAGCCAACTGCAGAGCACAGATATGGATAGGTATAGTAATGTTACTCAACCTGTATAAATTTAGCCAATATAAATATTATAAATTGGGCATCATTCTTCCACCATACTACACTGGAAAAAAGGTAAAATTTAAAATTTCATAATGAAACACCCTTTTAAACGCATACACACTGCAATGAGCTGGTGAAAAGCCAGTTACCCTACCAGTTGGCAGCAGATGCAACGAGCTCCATCTGTGGGAACTACGACTTTTGAACTTGTATATGCATTATTCTTTCGAGCAAAAACTGAACGATGGAATTCTTAAAATTTGGTAGGGACCAGTTCTCGCCCGTGAAAAAAGCTCAAAATTTCTCGCGGACCATTTTTCTCTCCATGATTAAGTATAGACATCGAACAGCTTATCGACTTTACCGTTTTTATCGATTTTTCACTATTTTTGTGCGGAGGTCGGTGAGAACATACCTGCTAGGGTTCTTCTATGCGCTGAACACGAATATCACAGCCATTTCTAACAATCGATTTTTTCCATTTCCGCTTGGGGCAGGACATGTTTGCTGTGGGCACGAGGCATTGATTTATCGATCTTATTGATTTTTTGCTGTTTTACCCCATGGGCCGGTAAAGACATGTCCATTGGGGTTCGTCAATGCGCTGAATATGAATACAACAATCATTTCACACGAATATGTCGTTAGCACTGCTTAAAGTTGACATTGTTGTCTTTTCGTTTTTGGGTCGGTAGAAAAGGGTCACTTTAGCTTTGCTGATACGGTGATCACCAGAATTATGGGCATTTTTAAAAAAATTCCTTAGCAATATAAATGGTCTCCAACAGTGTGAGGTGGCCGGGGTAGTAAAACACCCGAGCAAAGCCGAGTATTCTGCCCAGTCCTTGATAATTTCCAAACCTTTTGAAAAGGCATGATAATGTCCATTTTCTCTACTTTTTTCCTTCAGATTTTCTATTCTTACCCTTCAGTTCCACAGGTCCCACCCTGGCAGAATCAGAGCGTTTTCGTCAAGTCCCATTCGTTATTCGTTATTTGGAGGAGACAAGGTGTGACACCATTACTTTCCCCCGAAAACAATCGTCATAAGGGCTGGTCCGTTGGCTAATGGGCCAACGATTGATGAATGCTATCGCGAAGAGAATTTATTAGCTGTTTTCCGTCGCAAGAAAAACGATGTTATCCCTGCATCCATCGCATTTTCTGCTTAGCAATTACTTTAACAGCGGGTTCTTTGAAGGTGTATAGCAGTGCGATTTGTGGAAAGCCAGCAAAACGCGCTGGATAATAGCTAATTCAAAGGTGGCGTTTAATCGCTGACGACATCGCGGCGATATGCTCGCTGATACGACGGCAACGATGAGTGGATGCGATTAATTGTCGGCTGCGTGACTGAAAATTCATGGATTACGAGGATCAGCCGGATATTTACCAGAAAAACAATAATAATAATCCGTTATTTTCTTGTCATTGACCATGCGATTCTCTGCAGCTCAGCGAAATTTCCTTGAGAAAATTGCATTGTTTTCACCGGCTGCAGCTGGGCTTCAGAGGGGGCGGAGTTTACCCAAAATCACTTCGTAGATTATACTATGTTGAGTGATAGGGCCATGCCGTCTTTCTTGCTAGTTTGTTTTTCCTCCATTTTTCACTGGTCAAACAGATAGATGTATTGTAACTATTTGGGAGCCCCCTGTAAAGTAGGGGGCGGGTCTTAGCTGTGATGGGCGGAGTCTACCTGCGATTGAATGGCTACCCCGACTATCACTGACTCCCCTTCTCTGCTTTCATGGAGCTTTTTAATCTCAGATTGGACGCTAAGGTGCTTTTTTACACTCTAGCATACAGTGAGCGTCGATTGCGGTGCGCTTTCCGTAGACGCAGACGGTACGCGACGCAGCCGCTCTGCTCGCGCTGGTATCGGCGCTGGAGTGGTGAATCAGGGGTGTAAATGGTTTTTATCATATTTGATGCTGACTACCAAGAAAACTAACTAACTATCATTAAAAAAAACCATGGTTCATTGTAGTGGAGAGAATTCCAGTGCGAGCGACGCGGTTGCGGTGCCTGCTTCTTGTGGCCGCGGAAATCGCACCTTCGTCGATCCCTAGTGTTAACTGCTTTCACCTACTGATTGAAAAAAATGCTTTTAAGAGTCTAAAATATTCCTTTGCCCGAACACCTCTCATTAATTTACTCAATCTAAATTCACTTAAACCTTCATTCTACCCTTTGTTGTACCCGCCCCCTCCCCCCCCCCCGCCCACTTCCCGGGCACCATAGCTTTCCCATTTGAGCTCAGTCCAGGTGCATCTGTTAACCACTTCCGCTTCCAAAGTTCCTGACACTTTGTGAGGTAAACGAATTTTTAAGCTTTCATTAATATTTGCCGTGGTGCTAATGGACCTTTTCCAGGATAATCCCCTCTCTATACCCTGTACTTCTGCAGCAGAGCTCGTAGATCCCAGCACTTTTTGCCCTTTCAAATTCTTTGGGAGTTTCTGGATTTGTACTATGCTAAGACTATATTACCATGTCATTCATCTATATTAATTGTCTTTTACCTATCCTAAGTGCTTTGGAATTCTGGTCATCTGCTACTCTGTGAATCCTACGATTTCCGAAGGAGGCCCTTCTTCCCCTCCTCTCTCTCTTGTGTCATTGTTTGCACAATGGAAAATTGGAAAAGAGTAGTCAGTAGGAAAGGCATGATTAACGAGGGAAACATTCTCGTGGAAAATCTATAATTGTACGTGCAGAATTCTTTCTTGCGTACGACACACTACACTTTATAGGGCTTCAATAGGTCTTCAATGTTTTCCAATTCCTATTCGATTACTCTTGCATGCGTAGTTATGTATTCCAAGCTCATCAGCATCATTATACGAATAACAGCGCTGTATTCTTGAGGAAACGATGTTTAGACGGTGAGATCGGGGGTGGAGGAGAGCGGAAGGGGGGGGGGTTACGTGGGTTCCCCTCTCAAATTCTAAGTCACTAATGTTAGAATACAAAAAAGGAACACTTAGAACTATGAGTACAACAGTAGTTCTTAGCACTATGTCGACCAAACTGGGGAAAAAATTTGATTCTTCCTTATTTTTCATTTCCTTGGATTTTTCCCTTTTTGGCTCCTTTTATTCTTCTTTACATGAGGAAATGTTTCGGCAAAAAATGCATAGTTAGAGAATTCCTTGGAACAATATACATGGAAAAATAGCGTTAAAGTTAAAAATAGCGTTAAAGTAGTGATACGTAATCTTAATTTTACAACCTCCAGTTTAACGAAAGAGCACCATAATTAGATATTTCATTCATTTTGTTGTTATTTTCTCTTGTGATTGTTTTGTTCGTTGTTGTGTTTGAGCTTGAAAAGGTATTTAAAAAATACAATGAACCCATGTGGGCTGGAAAATAGTAACACGAACCAATCCAGGAAATTCTAACCACTTCCATGGACACTGCTAGCAGTTTTCAAGCCTACAGAGTTTTTTTTCTCTAGAAAAGCTTTAATTTCCCTAGAGATTGATCCAGGATGAGCGTGAAAATGCTTTATCTGCTGCACTATTTTGTTGATATTTCCGAGAGAATGCAACATCCTTTCCCGGAAATGGACGTTTTTCTTCTTTTATTTGTGGATTTTTCCAGACGAGGATGCGGAATCGGAAAGCGTCTTTGTCATCTTCTTCCATTCTTATTTGTGCAATTCTACGACAAATCTAGTGCACTAATTCGCTTCTCATTGTTCTCACGCCAACGTTCACCTCATCCTAACCACATGCGCCACGTTATTTCCACCAAGTTGTTTTCTGGATGCTCACACTGATCGCTGAACATCTTTGACAACAAAGCCCACTTATGTAAGTTGAAGTAGCGCTAATAGGATCCGTCTGGGTGGTATGTTGCTCAAGATTGAGTGTTGCTGGATTTTCTTGAACATTTATTGTTTTTTCCTTCATAGGCAGCACTCATTTCATACCCGGAACCAGTGACGAATCGCTGAGAAACACTTCTATTGGTGTAGCCCTCCAATTTGTCCCATTAGCGACGGGGTATATTCCACGAATTCTTCCCTAGATTCCACGTAGTGTTTTCATCATTCTGGTGTTGTTAACCAGCAGATTCATTGCCCTCAGCTTTTCCTCTCTCCCTCATGATTGCTTTGGTCCAATTAATTAAATCTCAGCACAACTATGGCGTGATTTTCCATCGCTGCACGTATTACTGCGCTAATTCCAGGAGCTGAGAAGACTCTTGCTTCAATTCTATTCCACCTATTTTCTTCCATTGGTTGGGGAATTTTCTCGCAGCTCTGATTTCTCCACAAGTAAGGCTTTCCTGGAAAAGGAATATTGCGTAGATTCTTCACTCCTGTGTTATACATCTCCAGCGTTTGGATTCCAAATATCGTTAAGTTTACCAGCTATTTCCGTTTTTATTTTTCGAAAACTTCCTAGAAAACGAAAGTATGTATCTGCAGAAGATACACAAATTTCCTGGACATGTCACAAATCTCTGTCCTCTGGAAAATCCTGAGAAAATTCCCAGATTCTCTTATCCCCACTACACCTCAGAAAAAGTTCTTTTTTTCCTTGGCCAATCGGTCGAATAAAATAATTAGCCAAAACTCATAGTTTTACAGTCATTCTCCATCCACTTCTCATTATTGAAACAAATAAGCAGCATTTTTGCATGCTGTGGTACTGCGCCAGCACGCCGCGGCGCACACGCGTCGCTTAGGCTGATGCGTTGCGCTACACGGTACAAAAATTTGCGCTTCAATCCTCATATGTCTTGGAAACCGTGTCGTTTTTTTTTGAATGGAAAATATGATTGAGAAGGAAATATTGAGCCCCTAATTTTTTTCTGCCTTCAAAGAGGGTAGATAAACATTCTATTGTGCATTAGGATGAACTCGTCCGATTTTCGCAGCACCTCCCCTTCAAATTTATCGTGTATGAGCGTTTGTGACCTGTTACCATAACCAAACCTACCAATAAGCATTGTTAACACATTTATACTGAGATCTCCTTTATTTAAAGGCAGCACCCGCGGAAATTTGGGACCTCGATATTTTGGCACATTCCAGGGTAATAGTATGCAGGTAATAGTAACACTTCTGCAATGCCGAGAACAGTAGATAACTTTGAATTCCCCGTTTTTCTGGAATCCCTTGCTTGTCGCTTTTGAGCAGGTTAAGCCGAGTTACGACCGATAAAGGTGTCGGAGAGACACTAACGAATTCTAAAATGGTCCGAGAATCACGGAAAAATTTGCAAGTCTGAAACCGGCGAAAAAGAGCAATACGAGTGATCAAACAAGTAAATTTGCTGTAAAATGACAAGTACGAAAATTCATTGTGCTAAACAAAAGAAAATGTGAATGCTAAGTGCTAAGCAACAGCTCTAATATGGCAAGAAATGAAATGACTTCCCATGAAAGCAGCTGGCAGCAATCCCCCGCTGCCGCCACAACTCGAGCGGACGACCCCATGCTGATCCTGCTGATCTAGGATTTTAGACAGTCAACCACTTATTTCTCAGAAACGCTTGAGTTTCCCGTACTACTGTCCTCACCGAATCATCGGGACAATTGCTAAGGTCCCAAAATGATCAAAATCTCAGACACCGAATTTTCCGCGGGCGCTGCCTTCAACCATTGGCTCAGGAAGCAGACATATTTTGGAGATTCAATTTGAATTCAACCCAAGTTCTGACCTAAAATTGAATCTTGGGTGATGTCACGAAACCAAAACTCAAAAGTAAAATCACTTGAAGTCCAACTTATTTCCCAGTGGGACCTCATTCCGTTGAGAGGGAATTGTGGTTCGGTCGCAGTTGTCCAGAATACTTTTTAAGCATTTTCGGCATTGTCTATCATATCACTTCACAAGTATGTACATCTCGAACTCCGCTGGTATTTCTTCAGCTATGTTCTTAATAGTGTTTATCCTCCCATTCGACATATCATGGGTACTATTTTCCAAAATTTTCCATTGTTTCCCCTGAGATTAATTCCATAAGAGTATTAGGGTCTGTGGTCATCAGCCATACTTCCTGCACGGGGCGGTGTACTTTTGGCGTCAACATCAATTTTCTTGTCTCTTCTGAGGAAAAACTGTGATTTCTCAGGGAATCAAATGACTCTTCACTCTGAAACGGACAACTTCATTGGGTTCTTGTCCCAGGATAAAGATTGACAGATGTGGACGCAATTTTCAAAACAAACCTTGATGTCAGTCGAGAATTCACAAATGTACTGGGGAATCCTCAAACCTGATTCGTATATTTCACAGCGTTATGGAGCCTATCCGGTCTGAAATTTTACATAAAAAGTCCCAAACGGGATGATAGTTGAGTATACGTGCATTCAGCATGTTTTTCTCGTCACTCTCTCGAATTTCCTACGCACTCTTCTGCGATCTTTCTATCACTGCTGACTCCTCAAGTATCGTTCGAGTGAAAGGCACTAAATAATGCAACAAACAAGCGTGTTAAACAATTACTAACCTATTTTCCTTACTTCAATATCATTTCTTGGAAATTATTCCTTTTCATTCAAACTTAAAATTGATGTTTGGGGGGGGGGAGGGGAAGCAAGTATCAACACCCCGCTTTTCCCCCCATTCCTCCCCCACTCCCTTTTCCGCCTCTTTTCTGTATCCCCACTGCTACGTAGTAAGAAAATGCTGATTTCATTAGCATGAGGTGAAAATAGCTGGATAGGACCGAATAATGCACTACATACGTGTTGATTTATTCGAAGTTCGTAAATCCGATCTCGAATAAGTGTATAGTTTGGATGTTTGAAAAAAAAGGGAGCAATACAATCCTCTAGGAATTATAAGAAGACATTCAGGTCTATCTCTTTTTTTTTTCGAAGAATTGAGTGCTTCGGATTTGGTCCTGAACGAATGACTGGATAGAAATATTCGATTTTTATCCGGTCCCAGGTATAGAGCGCAGGCAAAAAAAAAATAAGGGCATGGCCTTTCTCTGAATCTATGTGTCACCATCGCCTGTGATTGGTCAGTTATGTTCACGGGTTCAGGGGTGTTGCATTCTATGTATAATGGATCTAACAATAATTCGGAGCCACAACCTATTATAGATTAGCCTGAAGAGCCTTCATTCAATATGAATATTCGAATAAATCGATTTCCTACCTTGAAACAACGGTACATGTTCGGATTTTACCTTTTTTCCATTGCATATGGTCGACTATAAGGGAATATCCATGAAATGGATGTGTTTTCACTGCAAATAACATCACTTAATTATGTACACCCTCGGTTCTCAGCTGTGTCATGTGGATGAGCAGACACAACGGTTGTGTCCTAATATTCTCGAGAAAAAACTATGACGTCATCGTCTTTCCAATGTAGTAATGGGTTGCTGGGATAAATTAGTCAGGAGCTATTGAAAGATTGGTTATCACTATACTTCCAAAAAATGTTGCGGGAGGGGGGGGGGGGGGAATTGGGCGCGATACTTCCAGAAAACTAAGGGGTTCGGTGTAAAATGGATTTTCTGCTGATGAAAAGCTGGCTTAGGATGACACCTGAACACTTTAGCCGTTGTCTGCGTAAGAGAATGAAATTTTTATGGATTTTGGCTCCATAAGCCGATGATCCTACCTCCAAGAAGTTTTCCAGATCCTTCCGAAATCCTTGAAAACTCATGGAGGCCTCGTGCAGGATGAGGCGATGTGGTTTTTTTCGTGACGTCAATGAATCTGCAGGAAAATCGAGAATCGCCAGTATATTCGGGAGAAAACCTAGGACATATTGCCCTCTCATGGTCACCCCACCCCTATTTCTGCTTCGTTGTCCGCTTTGCCTGCGTAATAACACGTTTGTTTCGGCTAGGATTAGTTTCCTCCTCTGGGAAATGGGAAATTTCTGAGGCGCCAGCTCAATGCGGGCGTGGCCTAGCTGGGGTGGGTGTCATGAGCAGCTCCCCAGCTCCCCCTCGTTGTTCTTTCTCGTTCAGCTGATTCAGGGAACCATATTCAGGGGTGGGATTCATGTAAATTGCCGAGGAGGTTTTGTTCTTCCTGCTTACCCAGAATGGACAAATTTTTCCTTATGTATGCGTTCGTAAATTCCACTGCAAGTAACCCAAACTGGACTCAGCGTGAATATAAATGTTGTTTTTCTTTTTTTTCCAATGAATTTTTTTATTCCGTCTTTTTCCTCCAATGGGGTTTTTTGTTAAGGGGAAAACCATTGACAAACACGGATACAGAATATTTTTTTATTAAATTTTATTTTTTAATAATTATTTCTGAACTAAGGAATAAAATAAATGAATACTGTCCATATGATCAAAGTACAGAATTTCCTATAAAATGTCCTATATGTCGAAGGTCTTTCAATTTTCCAGAATTTCCTTGAACATCTTGGCCCAGTGATGTTCGTTCGGGAGCGTTATAGTCCTTTCACCTGGGTCAGGATTACTGATAGCCCAACCTCAGTATCCAGGCAGGAGACTACTGGATACTAGGAGACGCAGGGTGATAAAGAAAAGCAAAGTTCAGAGTTTCTTTTTTACCCGCAAAGGCTCGTCCAATTGTTGCTGTGATGCGAAACAGAAGGGCATATTGGTGTACTGGATTGGCTTCCAATTCACGTTAAAAAGTTCCTCTCAAAGAATATTGAACTAGTCAAAATCTCCTTGGTGTTTCAGCTTATTTTGCTTTGTCGTCACCAATTTCCGTTTTATCCGCAAATTATGGAAACGTTTAACCATTGGAAATTCCCCAGCTGTTATCAGTCTGTTTATCTAGCCAACTCTTCCAGTCGTCTTTCCATAATGATACATCTAGCGCCATTTCTCAATCATTAAATTCATTTCTAACGTCAGTATCGGTTTTCTTTAGTTAGACGGCACCAAAATTGCATTTGGGGATCTGGTTGCCGTTTCTATCCTTGGAGGAGTTCCCAGCTACATAATTCTATTTCCACCGCAAAAAAAGAAGTTCGACAAACATCTCTGGACACAAGTCTAAACTTCTCATGTCTGTTTGTGAAAACTCGTCCTACTAGTGTTTTGGAACACAGCGGTAGACAAGAATATTCAATTTGGTCCTGATCCGTGAAGCGGGAATCCCATCATAGTGCGGAAACCACGCCACCGTGTTTTTATGCACTCCTAAAAGAAATAACTGCACTCCGTTGTTTTCCCCTCCTCCCCACAGGGTTTCAACCGAAATTTAGTTAGGCGATCATACTACTTTAGGATGAAACGACTTCTTCCCCAATGTTTTTATGGATTCTGACCACTTCGGTCGCTTTTATACTTTTACCTCCACCAGACACCGCCCCTTCACTAAACTCATGGAAACAAAAGAAAAAACATTGTTCCTCATTCCGCTATGGTTCATGGGTTCCTTTCGGGTGAGTGTTTAAGAGGCCCGCGGAAAGTTCACCGCGAGTACAATTTGCTCTAAGAGCTCTCGGTGCTGAGCCTTACGGCTTGTGCCCTCGTCTAGGCCCGCAATCAGTCATAATTGCTTGCAGACGGGCCTACAATTCGTCTTCACGATAGGATATTCTGCTCAAATATAAAACATGTAAAAAATATAATTATAAATGAGAAATAAAATATATAAAATATGTAAATATATAAATAATCGTAACAAATCCGTATTTGCATCAATTTTGCGGCAATCGTGTCCACATTTTCTGCTACAAACCTACTTGAGCCTCAACAATAGAGTTTTTTTTTATTTTATTTGTTTAAAGTGGTAAGAAGCTTCTCTGTTCTCACTCTGTCTTCTTCAAATTATGAGTGAATAGTTGTTTTCACCCATCCAGAATTATGTTTTTTGAATGGTGCTCATTGTTTTCTGCATGGCAGCTAATTCTTAGAGTTTTCATTCTCTTTAGTGGTCTATTCTGAGCTATTCTGAGCTTGTTACGTTGTTGTGGGGGACCAAACGAGCCAAACTGCCCTTCTACTGTGTTTTAGAGCCCAATAGCATTCGCCATCATTTGGAACGTGTCGTTATTTGGGCCAGAAGCCATCTATTCTGTTGACATTCTCAGATTAATTACCCATAGATGCTCGACTTCCTCATCATATACTATGCATGTGTGGTAGCTGTGGTCCGAAATTGCTTAGTCGCCCGGCGAAAGGTTACAAAAAGATGGGCGGGGCTTAGAGTTTATTGATGGATGAAGTTGTCTAAATAACCTGGAGAGATCTGGGTTTTCAGAGTTATCAGTGCTTTTCACGTCTTCTGTTTTTTTCTCCCATTTTTTCTTGCAAAAATGCCCTTGGAACAGTGCTTAATTCTGGAATTTTCCCACTCTGATCTGTTTCTGGTCTTCCAGTTCCGGCCAATCTGGCCGATCCAAGCCAATGATATACATTACCGATTCTTTTTTGTTTTTTTTTGCCAGCGCTGTCGCTGAATCACAACGGATCTATTGTGCTGTTACTAATGCCTCTTTTTCTCTCCCATCCATCTTTCGGCGTTTAATCCGAGCGAGGTAGATGTTCTTGCACCGTAATCCGAGCACTGATTTACACAGGAAACCCATACCTTCTGAAAAACGTCATTATCGTTGTTGTCCTTGTATCCAACAATCCGTCAAAGCCTCCGCTGGAATACATTCCGAGCTATCTATGGAAGCTTTTTGCATTGCCGTGGCCGTAAGCCATGACAGAAAGCTGGTACCTCCTCCAGGAGTAGAGGGAGGCGAGAGGTGGGGGGGGGAGGGGGGAAGATGGGGGGTGTTATTGCTGGCGCACGAGAACCGATGGTTAGCTGATCCTCAAGGTCTTTCTAGCACCTTGAGGCTTTTAAGAACTCTATTCAGGATTTCATCACCTTTTTTGCTAAGTTAGTGTGGTGGCTTGTATGCTGAGGTTCATCCCTTTCTCTCCAGTTTTTTGTACTTCTTCAAAACCTCGTAAGTATCGCGTATCCATCGCCTCATCTGTTAAACTCTGCTATTCCAACTCAGCGATTCCGTGGGAAATTTTGAGAAATGAAGGGAAAATAGGGGAATTCCTCCAAAATTTGTGCACACGAAATCTGAGTGCCTATCATCCAAATATATTTGACACCTACTCGGATTTTTTAAGGAATGTCGTTTTGAAAACTACTCTTTTTTTCTGCCAAATTTTACAACCAAAGTTCACCCTAGATTCGCGCAATTCCAAAAAGTGCGTGGTTCGCGACGGCATTCCCCGGAATCTAACCGGAAATTGCCCGCGTAGTGTCTCGTCAATCATCAGAGATCAGGGATCCAAGAGAAAAGAGTAAATGGGGCTCTAACAAGCCGAGTTACCTTACTTTAACGGTAGTCATCTGCAAGATAGATAGGAATTCATTACATGTTGTGCATTTTCGGATGGTCTAACTGAATAATTTTCTTGCCATCTCGAACCACAGCTGATTATCCTTGAAATTGCCCTCCTGTTTCCCTTTAATGGAGCACTGTTTTTCTACTCGTTGTGATTCTCCTTTCTTGTAGCCTTTTGGTAGAATTATATTCACATAATTACCTTATCATTTTGGTACTAGGCGCCTCAGCTACACTTGTGCCCCTTGAGGGCGTAATAAGTATCAGTGTGTAGAGCTATAAATGCGCATTCAAAAATCATTTTAAAAATGGTATGCAACACTTCAGTTCGATATGTATCCGTGGTCGGTATCAGTGACACTTCTTCTTGTTCTGCCCACAGAATGAGGGACTCTTTGGATGAAATTGCTGCACCATGAGACAATACAGTGACTCGTCCAAATTCTTTTTCTCTCCCTTTCAAGGAAAGCTTCTTGGACAAAAGCAAGCGACAGCCAGATAGCGCCACATGTAAGCTACATGGTGAACATAAGAACGACATCCTAACCTAGGTTAGAAGATGAGGTCGATCGGAAGTTTGATCGATATGCAAAAATTCGGTTCAGCAACCTAGGGTCGGGGTATTTTGAAAGATTTTAAAAGATTGGAATGTTTAACATGGAATGCTGCGCGATTCTGCTTTTGTCTTTCCCTGTTTAAAGTTGTGTAACACACGAGTGGGAAATCCATAATTTTGTTTATTTACTTATTTATTTATTTATTATATGCACTCAAAGGTGCGAAAAACACCGAGAAACCAAAGAAAGATAATGTGTTAGTAACAAAAGCAATACTCCAAATTTGAATAATTTATGTGAACGGTTAGTGCAGCATAAAAAATGAAAATTTTGCCCAATTTTGATTGATCAGCTTTCAACTTTCTTGAGATGTCGGGAATAGGAATCTATTTAGCAACTCATATATGCTCAGAGTAAGAGAGGATTTTGTTGCTCAATCGCGGACCATGGATTGCTTTTTAAGGAATTGTCAAATATCTTAGAATATGTACGTGTTCATAAACGAGTCCATTAAGGCGTTAGAAAACAGCGCGCAAAGAGGAGTGAGGCGGAGAGAGTACTATATGTCTCCAATTTTCTTCACAATGGTTCTTCCGTACGCTTTGAATCCCACCGACTGGCAAGGCGAAGGTCCGCGATTGAGCAACGAAGTATGCTAATGACATTGTCCCACACCTATGGAGATCTTCAAAGCATGACAGGAATGCTGCACCTAGCTGCCGCTCAAGTGGGCTTCAAATCAACTTCATGAAAACAAAATTGATGAGGCTGAGTAATGGAATACATACGCAAGCATTGGTCTCCATAGCACGAGACGGGAACGTGATTGAACAACTTAACATTTCATTTATCTTGAAAGGAAGATGTCGTTACAACGAAATCCTGTTGATGAGCTCCGTCATCATACACAAGCAGCCCGCTCATCTTTCTTCAAGTACAGACTGTTCCTGAGACGGCCTCGAGTGGAAATGAGATTGAAGACGAGATTGGCAAGCACGTGTGTCCTGCCTAGTCTATATGGTTGTGAAAATTGGGTTTGGACCAAAGTTGCACTGAGCCTCAGAGCAGCGAAAGATCTATACTCAGAGTGAAGCTTTTGGACAAGATCGATTCTAAAGTTTTACGGAGAAGAACAGGATCCAAGAACTGGGTTGCAACAGCGTTACAAAGAAAATAGAAATATGCCTGCAAGAAGATCACCAGAGAGCATATGAGCCCTGGTCGCATGCCAGCCCTGGTCGGTCGGTCCCTGTGCCGGTCGCCCTAGGCCAAGGTGGCTTGACGAGTTCGCTCGATTTGCTGGAGTAAGGACCAAAGATGTGGCTGGAAGATGGACAGATCTGTTCAATAGTGCCGGTTTTTCAAGATTCTTCGCACGAAAAATTAGAAACACATTACTATTGTGTCTGTGCGGTAAAGAATAATTAATTAATTTAAAAAAAACAGCACGCATCCATAGTTTCACGCCTCAATAGTTTTAGTAAACATTTGACCATATAACCAAGAAATTGAGCGCATATGTGTTGCTGCGCTTTTCTCGACGTCTCACTTTATGGACCAGGAATCAACTCTGTGTGAAGATACACTAAGGAACCAATTTCTAGGCGATGAGTTCTGCTAAGCACTCAAACCTAGCCGTTTCGGATGCCATTTCTAGTTCAGGCTCCGGAGTTCTGGGAAGAATTCAATCTGAACGCCGATTTACTTAGTGCGTACTCTGTTTGCTCGGTCATTAAACAAATGTCGTTAGGGAGTTTTCTGCTCCGCGGCTCCCTGAAGGAGCGTAGACTCCCTTCTTAAATTCCTTTTCTCAACGTCATCCAGGTTTTTCTGGAGTCCAGCAACGAGGCCGAACTCTGATCGCCGTCCTTTGCCACTGTTTACTGGCTTGAGAAGTTTGTTCGCTCAGTGATTAGGTGGCCAAGACGGCCATCGCTCGCTCTTTACCTTGAATGCTTTCAGCTCCAAAGGAGTCATCCTACTAGGTTCCCTTTTTGAAAGTCCTCTCCTCCTTTTCTGTTTGTGATAGTTACCCGCTTTGAAGCGGTTTGTGAGATGTTTACCTGATTCAGGACTATGTTAGCCGAAAATATTTTTCTGCTCAAGGAAAAAAAGAAAACTCAAACTCCATGTAAATTGGGAAATTCACATTCGAAACAGCTTCGTTACGGTGTTTATTGCTTCACATCATCACTGTCCATACGAATTAACCAAGGCATCCAAGGCTCACCCTGACAAACACCGTCAACCCGCACGGAAAACTCGTCCTTTACGAGAACACCCCGTTGTGTCGCGGCTATTTTTAGTCGAATCAGAGCAGCAGCAGGTCGCTTTCCCGCCTACGGGCACACTAGAGACCTGATTAAGTCCCTAAAGTGGGTCCGCCGACGGGCATCTAATCAGCCGCGGGCTCGTATTCTCATTGAACTCATCTAGTGATTGGAAATTCGCCTTTTTTCTACGCAGATTTTGTTTTTTTTAATTTTCCATAGGTGATTGTTCTTTATCCAGGAAGACTTTTTCTGTGAAATTCTGTTTTTTCTTTTCGTTGGAGGAAAACCTGAGGTCAATGCTTGGACTTAAAAAACAAATTCATTGAGAATTAAGTTTAAATCGGAATTTATACGAATGAAATTTCTAGAAATACTGATAAAAGTCAGGAAAATACATGTCAAAACAGAATTTTCAACTATTTTTCAAGTGATTTTGGAAATTTCAGCTCCGGGAAGAGGGCTGTTGGAAGTGGGACCTAAGCTAAAATTTATATTTTTTTCTTCTGATTAGTACTTGTTTGCTCGCTGTCGGCCGGCCAAATCTGCGAAATTATAGGTTAACTGCCCTACATTCAAATTCTTAGGGCAGATTCTGCATTTTTTCCAAATATAAGTTCTCGGAAAATTGAAGTTTTACTTCCTTTGTTCATAAATAGTGTTGGGGCTGTGGTTTGTTCGCATGTTTTTGTTTTTCGCATTGTTTCTTTCATTCAAGCCATTATGTGACCAGTTTTTTTAGCCAGGCACTGTTTCCCGTATTTCTAATTTATGAGCCCAATTTTTTCGATATTTCTGACATCAAATTTGTTTAAAAATTACTACCCGCAATGCCAATCAAGCCCTCCCCCTCCGCCTGGATATTTCGACGACTCGCGGCTTTGTATTGCCACTAGCCATCGTTAATAATTAACAATTTTCATAGAGCTTTCCCGTTATAGTTGTTGTTGACCTTCTGGATTATTCCGCAGCTAATATTCTCGGTATATGGTGTAATTATTTAAATATTGATGCCAAAGTGCACAGAACAACAATAGGAGAGAGAATGTTTGCGTAGATGCAGTACAGACATCACTATTCCCTGAAATTCATTTGGCTACAATGTCGCTGCATCCTCCATGGTTGCCTATATGAATCAAAGCTTCTATGCGTGATATACTGGCCGGATATGAGCAGTTTTTTCAGCAGGAAACGGGATGAATTCGTAGTAATGAATTTGTAATAAGGATATAGAACTGAAGATGCATTTTAAATACTTTCTGGTTCCGTGGCTAAGAACTAGAACGTTTGTGTTACCTCATTGGTGCCCGTGCGTGCTGGACCTTTCCGTCTGTAGTTCCCAAGAAAGATTCAAAATGTAGTACATGAAAAGGAGTAAGTGGTGGATTGAAAGTGCAGTTAGAGTATGAAGAACCGTGAACAGCGAGGTAGTCCAGTATAGTAAAGCATAAAGACGGCTACATTTGCTATATCACCATTTTATGCCACTTGTTACCAGTCCAAATTGTTAATGGTAACTAGGTCATCTGCAATTGCACAATAATTTGGACTACTTGGAGAATTTGAAGTTGTTACCCTTATACATATGTGCTACACTCTGTTTCTCCAACTAGTTTCAATGATGTGAATGAATCACTTATACCGTAAATGACCTAACTAGCCGGGGATTCGATCCAAGGCTTAGTTTTGATTGGGATTTCCGAGTAATCACGTTTGATCACTGGCAGGTAACAGGTCCTAGACCTGAAAGTTTTCGCGAATCTCTCACTAGAAGTTCAAGTAGGGGAAATTTGATGTTGATCACGAATATCAGGTCCATTTTTTTACCGTGGCATTATATTAGTAGGCTTATAATAGGTGCCCGTGAAGAAATGCCGATTTCAGGGAGAGAACAGAGGTGGCTCGCAAAATTCTGTTCCCAGCCCTGATCAGCGTCTGAAAAAACCCTTTACGCCAAATTTGAGAAGTCAGGAACAGCAGGGATTTAGAATTCCACACTATGCTTATCCCATAGTGCTCTACTATAATATTAGTCCATAGATTTCACACTGTAGCTCTAGAACTACTCACTCACTCCATTGTGTGATTCTACAGATGTTCCTAGAGTCTCAATTCACCAACGTCATCGATATACAAATGCATAATGGATGTCGAATCACGGATGAATTAGAGTGCAGGCGGTGGTTACTACGGAAAACTCTATAGAAGAACGGTAGAGGAGTGGTTGCGGAACTTCGTGCTTGATAACTTTATTAAGACTTGTCCGGAACGTCCAATCTTGACTTTCGAGTCTGTTTCACCAAGGGATCACTTTGAAAACTCAAAAATAATGAAAACCTAGCCTTGTGTACCGTAAAAGACTTTATTTTTTGAATGGAATCGTTTGATTGTGGCTTAGGTAAACACTTAGGTGACTTCTTATTGAAGTGCATTCCAAACAGCGAATGGAGCGCTTCGCTAGTGCAACCAAGTTGAAAGAAAAATTCAATATATCAACAAAAATGAACACTCTACTGTCTTATGAGCCACTAAATCAGCTAGGACTCTGGACTCCATGTTGCTCTCCTCGAACTGATGTCGTG
The DNA here is from genome assembly GCA_037903475.1 of Ancylostoma caninum. Taxonomy (NCBI): domain Eukaryota; kingdom Metazoa; phylum Nematoda; class Chromadorea; order Rhabditida; family Ancylostomatidae; genus Ancylostoma; species Ancylostoma caninum. The sequence goes on along the minus strand of JBAJFG010000008.1, from coordinate 278,585 downwards.
GATGTTTTTCTGGTGTTATCCGCGGTATCGTCGTGCATAATTCAATAACTGGACGAGTTGGTTCTGAATCGTGGCGCTTGTTGTGCTGCGTACGATGTTTCGACATGAGTCGAAGCTGCGGAACGGAGAACTCATTTCCGCGACGGCGACCCTTCCTCATCCTCCTGGTGGCTCATCCATGCAGCTGAAACTCCACGGGATATGTGTGGATCGGCGGAAAAACTCATTTGCTGGTTTCATTTTCTTCGCAGAAGGGGTGAAATTGCGTACATTCGACCTTTTTTTCGGTTCGCACGTTTACGAGCATTCGAAGGTAAATATGGGATTTCTTGTGCTATTCATTCATTCATTCATTCATTCATTCATTCATTCATTCATAGCATTTATTTATTTACTTATTTGTTTATCCATGACTGATCAATTCCCCGCATGATATGCAATGTCCAAGAGTTTTCTCAGCGAGACTCCCTGACAGTTTTTTTTTCAACTTGCAGCCTCCTGCTTCCTGTTGCCACATCCCCTCAACAACTTATCCCCGCTAAAGTAATCCCTTTGTTGAAGTATAGTTCACGTGTTGTTTGCAGGAAGTCGTATTATTCCTGGACTACTGCCCCATGCTCCCTGTTCCACCATTAACGACCCGCTTAACGTACACCCATAGCTTTTGCTCATTGTGTTGTTCCTGAGCAGAAATTACACAACTTCATCATGTGAGGCTGATGATGATCTCTTGATTCCGCCTCGAGTCCTTGGAGTGTTTCGATTGCTGGTCGGGTGTGGGACTTTTCCTGGACATCATAAACTGTAGGGAAAATAAATGACTGATGAAGATTTGGAAACGAAAACGTGAAATTGGTGAACATATTCTGGGGGTTCTGGGGTGGGGTGTGTCAAAACTTGGTACTAAAAATGCCTGAGCAATATTAGAAAGACACCCATGCCTATCTCTACCTGAATTTTTCTTTCCTTCCTTTCTTTTTTTTTGACGAAAGCTCTGCAGCACAATAAATAATTGTATAGATAAATTGGCAAACAAACAGGTAAACAAATGAATAATAGTGGTACAAACAAACGACACGGACAAATAAAGAAAAGTGGGCGTGACTTGCCTGCAAAGAAGTATTTCCGCTCGAGAATATTGTTGAAAGTGCGGAAATTCACAGTAGCACAAATGCAAAACATATTCGGCTTCTCGCTGAATTGGATTTTCACGAAAAAAAGAAACGTAAAACGAGAAAATTCAACGAGAAAACTGGAGCTTCTTTCTTACAATTACTCGTGATTTACTTACTACGTATTCCAATTCTGGGCCTAGATGCATTAGAGAGATAACTCAAGGTAACTTCTGGCGCCCACGTTAACAATGGGTAAATTTGGCACGTGTTAACGCGCCATCCTAGGCAATCTTATTGATGCAAGCGACTTATAAGTTTCCTTTGTGTGCTCAGATCCAAGGAGTTACAGGAGGGTGGGGGGGGGGGGGTGGGGGGTGGGGGAGAGGGTGGGATATAACTCCGCCCATGTCCGCAGCCGACACTTGGCTGACGGGTGGGTCCTGACACGAATTCACAAGTCCCGTAACAACGCCCGGATCATGTTCCATAATCGCTTTCTGCATATTTAGTAGTAGCGAAAATACCTGAGATTTTGTATTTTTCTTCTCGAAATTTCTTGTAGATTTGTTTTTTTTTCACCTCTCCATCGGCAGTTTTATGGGTTCCTGAAAATTTTCGTGGAATTCACATGTGTCTGCCTGAGATAATTGGACATAAATGGATTCCAATGCGCTTTCATAGATGGGTCGCTTGAAAAACGTTTATTCTGTTCCAGAAGGAAATTCAATTTCCATGCATGCCACACATTTTTCTGGACCTCCAACAACGCCCATGTGGGTGTGCCGAGAGGTTTTTGACTATTTGAAGTCGTTATTGTTGAAGCTAAAATCGAAAACCTTTTCATCTTCTCCTTGGGCATATTCCGCAGCTCTTTGCTCTTCCAGAACATTATTTGTAATGGCGCTTTTTTTTCAAGAAAGGATCTACGACCCATGTAGATTGATGGGTAAATGGATTTTGCTGCAGAATTCTATGAGCTCGGTTCCTTTCAATGCAACCTTTTTCTAGACCTTTAACGTAACGTCCGATAACGTTAGCTGTTACTAGGCCCCTCGGGATGTATACCTTCCAGAAAACAGCTCACTTTTTAGAATTCCCTGGAATATTCTTGAATTTTGTTTAATTTTCCACGGTTTTCCTAGTGTTTCTATACTTTAGCCATCATCGTAGCCGAATTGGATGCTTTGGTGCTGTTTTTGTTCGGGTCTTCAGAACTGGTCACGTGTCTTCTTGAAGAATATTCTTGTTTGCAAGCAATTTTCATCTGATTTCTCATTATTTTCTGTTTCTACTCCCATTTCATATTCCTATTTCGATTCCTATTTCTTCTATCGTTAATTTTGTATTTTGACGCTTTTCTTTTTTTTTCCGAAAATATTACGGGCTTTCCTTGATATCCAAGAAGAAAATCTTGAAAAGTGAAGGAGGAACATCTAGGTAATAGGCAAGGGTAAAAGATAAAGGTAAGAACGCGAAGTTGTGGGGTTATTGGCGAACGAAATGTACTTTAGCGTGAGAATTTACAAAATTCGGGACCGCTGGCGTTTTTTGGCGCAATTTCCTGCACCAGTGTTCCGGTGACAATATGGCGCCCATTTTTGGATCGAATCCATGTTATTTTTTCCGAATTTCCGAATGCGGTGCTGAATTCTTAGGCGTCTTCCTTTGAGTTTTTCTCTCTACGAAAGGATATGTCAGCAATTCAGTATTATTCACGTGATTCATTGTTCTTTGAAGGTCATTTCTTTATGTTTAACCTATTCTTTCATAGTTCGTCGCTTTTATGATAGTTCAGTGTGAATTTTGGAGGTATTAACTCGCTCTATTTCAGATTTCCGCTCCAATCGCGGCTCTGGGAAAGCATAAGCATATGGTGAAAAACCAGTATCGTTCATCACAACTTCTCTGCAATTCAACTGCTGATTCCGTTTTTATTACGCCATTTTATTATAATATGGTCCTTCTACACTAGTGCTCTGTGCTAGTATTTCTAAATGTGCTACCTTCCATATTTTCACTCCAGTGCTACGTGTTTTTCTTGATTAATCGAAGAGAATTAGTGTGTGCGCTTCTACTTACCTTTCAATACTTTTCAACGTCAACATCTTAACCGTGTTCTCCGATTGACGTGTATTACGCTCCATCCCCAAAAATCACGCGCTATAGCAACTCACGCGCGGCGGTCGCTTCGCGTCAGACTTTTGGAGCTATGGCGTCTTTGTTAGAGAATGGTAGCCAGGAAATTTCTCACCTAATTTGGTGTTGTTAAGGGTACATTTCCTTTTTTCTCGTACTGCTCCAATCCGAAGCAATTTTCTCACTACTCACCACATGGAACCACCCATAGAATGGCCTGACGCGCCGACACGCCCTCACGGCTGTACACTGACGGTTGTTATGGAATCTGCTATAGCTAGTGCCTAGTAGAATCGATTAATTCATTTAATGACGAGTGATATCTTGTGAATCGAAACAAATATTCGAACATTCGAGAGAGAAAAAGGTCCCACAGTCTGTGTCAACTTCAAGTTTTCTCTTGTTTAAACGTTCGAATTTTCATTCTATTCGAAATCGAACATTCAAGTTCGAATACGTCCTTCTGTTCTATTATTTGGTTCTATTTATACAATCCTTCTTTGTTAAGGAAAGTGTTATTCCTCGAGAACTTTATTGAAGTTTTATAAGGTTTTACTCTTCATCTCTGACTCCTGCGTGTTTCTAGATAAAGAGTAAGTGGTGGGGTGCGTTTTTCGCGGCCTCGCCACGCCACGCGGCCGCGCCGCTCACGACGGAATAGTCGCAGCAGTGACAAATGAGGTTTTCTTAGTAGCTGTTCATCATATTCGATGCCAATTATTAGGAAAACTAACCAACTTCCAGGAAGACCCCGTAGTTCTGTTTGTCGCGGAGAGTATTCCAGTGGGAGCGGCGCGGTCGCGACGCGTGCTTTTCGAGGCTCATTGCATATGTTTCCCCGTAATTTCACCACGATATCGTGCTTGTTTGTTTGCGGAATCGCCCCCGCCATGCTTCAAATCCATAATCCCGCCCCGAGTTCACAAAGACAATGCCGTGCTGCTCTTTTTGAAGGGTACGCTGCAAACAAAAAGTGTTATGCGCGTGAATGAAGTGTGTATTGTCCGTGGGCTGGCGAGCGCATCTCGTGGCCGCTTTCCTTCTGCCGTACGAGCACGATTCCCGAAGCGGCGCCGCTGTTCTCTGACCAGGGAGGAAGCGCCCATGCTTCCGAAGCACCGAAATGCCTCGAGGTGCTCACGAAACACGTCTGTTTGGCAGTAATTTTTCGTTTGCTAGCGGCCAATTGGCTGAAGTGCCGGGTCTGCCGGGGGGAGAAGAACGTCTTCAACTTCCCGATTACTGGAATCTCCAGGGACGTTGCACAGCAACAACGGTGATCTGCAGCTCAGAAGCTCGTGGAAGGCTTCGTCGGGTCCTTGAGCTACATTTTAGCTGAGCATCGGCTTATTTGTTTAAGGCTATCTTTCGTTCTCAGTATTCATTAAGGTTCTTTCATTGGAGACATATAGGTTGTCCAAATAAGGCGAAATTACTAGAAGGCCACGAGTTTGGGGGTGTTGGCCAGTGTTCTGGATATTTTCCCGGAAGTTCCTAGTCATTCTGTTCTTTGCCTGAAACTCACTCGACATTTCATCATCTGAACAATGCATTGTATGTTTATTCGATGGTTTCAGGCCCTTGCCCGTCAATACTATGCCACTGAGGCCCATCTTTCCTTCATTTCTTTTCCAGTAATAAATAAATTCTCGACAAGAAAAATCTAGGCCTTCAGATAAGAAAAGAGCTGGACACCCTGCTGCTATTTGATGAAAACCTTTGCTCAGCCATCTAAGGCCTCTAAGGCCTGAACCTTCTAATTATGTGACATTAATTCCACTTCTCTTTCTCTCTTAAGGGCAATTAATGGATGCGTGCGTTTGATGCGCGTGCGTCTATGGGATGAAGGTAGAGCCAGTCGCATCGCTGACACAGCTCAGACGCACGCGTTTGCGGGATCGCGGCGGCTGTGCGGTCTCTTCACTAAGGAGGCGCGTTGACCGATTTTCATGGAAATTCTTTGCAAGTGGATGTGTGCGTCTGACGCGCGACTGACGCACGTAACTAGTATAAATTGTCCATTTGTAGTTCTTCCAATGAAATCAAGTTCTATGAATAAGGCAGCCCTTCTGTAAATAGTACGGTATTTGCATACCTTTGTCATTGTAGCTCACCTTTCATTAGCTCCTTAGTACCTACAATTTCTCACCTTGCCACTACAACACACCCCTTTCTTTGCATTCCCATAGGTCATGGACACCTTCCACTCTAGCAACGCCTTCCTCTTGCGACCTTTAAATTGACAAGACCCCGCCCACTGTGCTCAACGTATTCTTTCACGTATTCTTGTAGGGTGTCCTTATTCCCATTTCTTGAAAAATAGTTCCTTTTCGGTTTCCTTTGGGAGGTTTGGTAAAGTTTGCTGTTGTGGGTATTTTGAAATATATTATTTGTGAGTTCCGGAGGTCTGCATTAATTGTAGTGTTACTTTTTCCAGGTGTCTGACATTATTTGGAATTTGGATTCATCACTGCGATTACCCAGGGTAAAAACGTCGTTCATGTTAACTATGGTAATTTTGGAGCTGCTAATACGTTTACCCTGGGTAATCTCAGTTATGCTTGCGTCATCAGCAGTGTTGGGTGAGGTTTTACCTTCAGCAGGCAACACTGGGAGCATGGGTGACCTCATACCCATGGGTAGCAACTGGGTATTGATAACGTTACTCATGGGTAAATATGCTGGGTCCGCATCATTGAGATTACACGGGGCAAAGGTGTTAACAGCCACAAATTTACACATTGATAACACGCGCACCAATACGTTTACCCTGGGTAACCCCGATGATGAATTCAAGGGCTGATGGGTGCCAAGTAGGGGGTAAACTGGATAAGTTGACTCATTTACCATGGGTAATACAAATGATGCATCCAGGCCTAGCTTAATTATGTGCACATGGTCCTGCCTGTTGTTGAGCTGGTTAATTTATCCATAGTTCTAGGATTTAGACGCCTTTAGCTGCTACTAACAACGTTTTTTGACATCCTTCGCCATAACATATAGATAAGTAATTTGAAAGAAAATAAACGAAGAAAATCCGATGATTTTGATACCTGCATCCTAAAAACTGATCCCAACTCATCACGGCTTTTAGCCCTTGCCTGAAAAACGAGCCACTCCTATAATGCTTGTATTACCACCATCCATCCAGCAGTTTACCCACATGATATTATATTTCCATCGCATTCCTTTATGTTTAAGGCCGTAGCGGCTTACCTGCTTTCGAAAGTAGCTAATTAACTCTGGTTCCCCTCCTCCCCAAATCCCCCACTTTTACTAAATTTTCGGCACTCGCCGGCTCACATTTTTTCATTATTCTGCAACTGCGGACAGCAATAAAATTGCCGTAAGTACATCTACGAACATGAAAGAAGTAAAACGAGAACTAATCTTCTTATTATTCTGCTCCGCAACAACTTCAGCAGCAAAATAGCAACATAAAAGCAACATAAACTTGCTACAAGTGCTGCTGTGCTACTCATAGCTCTACTGTGTTTTTATAGCATTCCGAAATGACGTTTTTGTCCAAGGGTATGTTTTTAGTCCATGTTCTCCTTGTGTGGTTAATTTGATTGCACATGCACTTGGACATGGCCCTCTAGAGTCAACAATTATGGTTATTTCATTAATTTTCGGGACACTAACGACGGAATTGTGGATTACGTGAATTTTTTCTGGGAGTATAAATCCGGCAAATTTATAAGACATATCTTTGGAACATTTTTTCTATGTTTTAATAAGAATTGTATAAATAGCTCAATTATTACCTCGCCATCTATTCCGGTGAGGGAGGGGCATGGTAGAAATTGCGATGTCCTGATAAAAAGAGGACCGCACAGTTGCATGTACGGAAAAAATGTTGTTAAAAAACTTGATCTGAACTGAATCTATTGCAAAAATTTCTCATTTTTAGAGAATGTTGGAAAATTTCTTGCTTACCCTACTCTTCCTAACCCTGTGTTTGATGTCATGTCCTTATGCGGAACCTTTTACTGTTTTATTGTTTCTTTTGTAAATTTTACTCCGTTGATTATTATAACATCTGAAAATTCTATGAAAAAAAAACTCGAAGAACTCAACAATTCAAAAGGTTGAAAATCCAGGGTTCTGAGAAACTGGAACATGGCGATGTACACACGTATTTCCTGGTTTTCATACTTTCATCCTTCAGTCTTGTTTTTTTCGCATACTTTTATGCTACCACTATTTTTACATTAACCATTTTATAGATGATTCTTTCTATTTAGACAGGCAATAGCCCAATAGTCATTTTCGACCACTCCCATGTAATCAGCTGCACCACCAAATTTTTTTTGTTCTGCGAGAACTGTTCCTCAGGATCTGTTATGGCCATCATAGAAGCTCTAAGAGTGTGGAGAAACTCCGCAAAACCTATGGAACCTTAAAGAGTGTCAAAGTTTTCGATATAAAAAGCCCCAAATTTGCCGCAGCAACATGTCTTACCCGAGATTTTTTCCTACGAAGCTGAAAAAAATGTCCTGACTTTGTCCCAGCTTGTTGATTTCTGACCAGTCAGCTATTTTCCTATGCGTCATGCACTTCTTTTTCAAAGTCGGGCACTATTTCTTATTCCTGACAATAAGAATACTTCCTCACCACCTCCTCTTCCTATGCACACTCTCTCATACATCATTTCACATTTTCTCTTGATTATTCTATTTGCCTGCTCTTGTTCCTGTATACTTTGCTGAGGAGGTGCTGTTGGGTTTGGCGTAGTTGTAGAACTGTGACTGAAACATCACACAGCTGTATTTCCTTTTGTGTTACTGCCTTTCCCCTGGGTTTTAGGTCAAGTTATTTACTAAACATTCCTTCTTGTCTGTTTACTTCTCTAGTAAAGATGTAGACTACAAGTGATAATTCACGGAGTAATTTTAAAATTATGTGTTGCTAAAACACAGTCTGGATAGAGTCATCTCTTGCAGCCTAGCATAATTTATGGATAGGAAATTACAAGCTTCCTGACGATGATGCTCAGCTAAATGTTAGGTGTTATTGTTTTGGATGCATCACCTCGGTGTCATTTGCCATACACATAACCTTCCGGGTAGATAATGCCCATGTGTATTATGAAGCCTTGAATTTTGGGATCCATTTCTTTTTTTGCAGAGAGAATAAAATGGAAATTTAAAAAAAATTAATTGAAATTCATGGATGTGCTGAATGGGTGGCCGGAAAAGTCGTAGTGTTAGCACGTCACTGAAATCTATAGCACTGCCACATTCATTCATTCATTCATTCATTCATTCATTCATTCATTCATTCATTCATTCATTCATTCATTCATTCATTCATTCATTCATTCATTCATTCATTCACTCATTCATTCCTTCATTCACTCATTCATTCATTCATTCATTCCTTCATTCATTCATTCATTCCTTCACTCATTCATTCATTCCTTCATTCATTCATTCATTCCTTCACTCATTCATTCATTCATTCCTTCATTCATTCATTCATTCCTTCACTCATTCATTCATTCATTCATTCACTCATTCATTCATTCATTCATTCATTCATTCATTCATTCATTCCTTCATTCATTCATTCATTCCTTCACTCATTCATTCATTCCTTCATTCATTCATTCATTCCTTCACTCATTCATTCATTCATTCCTTCATTCATTCATTCATTCCTTCACTCATTCATTCATTCATTCATTCACTCATTCATTCATTCATTCATTCATTCATTCCTTCATTCATTCATTCATTCATTCATTCATTCATTCCACTCATCCATTCATTCCTTCCTTCATTCATTCATTCATTCATTCATTCATTCATTCATTCCATTCATTCATTCGTTCCATTCATTCCATTCATTCATTCATTCATTCATTCATTCATTCGTTCGTTCGTTCATTCGTTCGTTCATTCATTCATTCATTCATTCCACTCATCCATTCATTCCTTCCTTCATTCATTCATTCATTCATTCATTCATTCATTCATTCATTCATTCATTCATTCATTCATTCATTCATCCATTCCATTCATTCATAGCATTCATTCATTCATTCATTCATTCATTCATTCATTCATTCATTCATTCCATTCATTCATTCATTCATTCATTCGTTCATTCATTCATTCATTCATTCATTCCATTCATTCATTCGTTCCATTCATTCCATTCATTCATTCATTCATTCATTCATTCATTCGTTCGTTCATTCGTTCGTTCATTCATTCATTCATTCATTCCTTCATTCATTCATTCATCCATTCATTCATTCATCCCATTCATTCATTAACCTACTCAGTCGATAACTCACAAGTTTACTATTGAAATTTTGCCAGTAAAGACTTTTGTTCTCTTTTAAGGCGATGAGATTAAATTTCCCTTAGTTTTATCACATGAACGAGTCAACCATGTAAAAATAACGAGGAAATTCCACGTATGCGTTTTTTATTGACGACTTGGTCTATGATTTAGAAGTATAAAGTCATGCAGTATTTCGGCGTCATGAAAAACATCCCTTCATCCCTGAAAACATCTATTGTTTTGGGTCACGGTAACAAAGAACAGAACAGTGCGCGAATTTTGTCCTTTCTCTTTGTTTGACATTTGATGCAATATGTCACTGCTGTTATTCTATTCTTTATATTTCTTTTTGATTTTTTGTTTTTGTCTCATTTTTTTTTGTTTTCTTTCAACGTGCTCTCCATTAGTGTCGTAGTGTGAATTTTTTCCTGAAAACTTCTGCTTTAGAGTACAGCATCAGTCATTAGAGTTTACGACCGTAGCCAGAATCTTTCCTGATTTCTGATAGAAGACTATGGCTGATACCTGAAATGCACGGATTTTCTCGAATGATCGCACACTTCTGTCCAGGAAGTCCACATTTTGAGCTCAAAAAAGCCAGCACATCCAAAGTTCCCATTGGCTGCTATTCATCTAATTGAATTGACGGCACTATTGTTGGACTTCCTATTTAAGTATTCCGTCCTTGTGCCGGAGAAATAGAGTTATAATGGGAAAGGTCGTTCATCACCTATTATTCTTGGAATTTCTCAAAAGGTCAATCGCCAATGCACATATGAGGAGTTGGATTACTTCGCCTGTTTACTATTCAGGGATGACGTTCAACGTATGGACGGCGTTAGCGGGTGCAGACACATTAGGATAATAGTTTAGGCAATTCCCGGATGTGAAAAGGAGGAAAAAGGGGTTTCCATGCATGATCTCTTGTAAAGTTCTGCAAAGTTGAATTCAGTCTTTTCTGCAGTCACTCCGTTTCAAACTCCATTTCTTTTCTATTGCAATTTCTGAATGTTATTCCTTCACTACAGCCTTAGCCATTCGATGATTCATTCTCTTTTCCATATATTCGCTCATCTTCTTTCTTTTCCTCTCTTAAAGATTATTCGGTGGCTTTGTGGATTCTATAAATAGGCCGGACACCTCATTTGTGCATTTATTCGTTCGCTCATTCATTCGCTCATTCATTCATTCATTGATCCATCAATTCATTCATTCATTCATTCATTCATTCATTTTCTCATTCCCTCACTCCAGGAACTCACTCAGGACTTTCTGCAGAACACTCTTCACTGCGTGAACAGTGATTTTGCCCTCATTTTCCACGTCCCATGAGTATAGTGTCACCTTTCCTCGTAATGATCCTTATCCCCACTATTTTTTCATTTTGATCAGGACTAGTTCTCAGAATTTCGAAGCGTTCGCTCTAATAGAGCCACCTTCTCTAGGAAATGAGCAGTCCCTCGGAAAGGTGTAGTGTACTCAATTGTTTTTGCCCCGATGTGATCGGATCAGTCTGTCTGGGAACACATAATTGGACTTTGGCGCACTTTTTGGATGGCACCAAGGGTATAGACAGGATTGGTGCACTCTTGTCTTAGTGGAAAAACAAATGAGACTATTGCAACTTCTTGTGTGGCTAGTCGTTTTAGTTGTGGACAGCGGAACAGTGGAAAGCTTACGATGGTGATTATCTCCCCCTGCTAGTAGAGAATTGATTGACAAACCCAGGAATCAATCCGTTCTTCCTTTCTTCTTGTCGTCCACTATAGCATTTTACCCACTGTGATCTTTACTTTGCCAATTTTGTGGAGCTCATAGGCATCAAATTGCTTCCAAGAGTTCCATTTTGTATCTGTTCCCTTCACGTGTTTATCCTTATTTTTGCTGCTTGGTACTCAATACTTCATCAAGTTTAATAGAATGTACTTTACTTCATACACTTCAATGACTTTCCTCGGAGTTTATTCCACAATTTTAATAGTATTTACACTTTCAGTGGTGATGCTTCATTTTTCTGTAGTTGAGAAGGAGAGTTATCCGTCCAGGGCTGGGATTAATCGGACGTCATCCAATCAAATCAGTGATCCTTTCCCTCACACCTTAACCTAAAGACTACGTAATGTTGGCAGACGCAGGAGGTGGAAGGCATCTATTATACAATTACAATACTGGCCCTTTTATAGTTGCTCCATGATAGGATGACGATTATGTTTGCATTGGAGAACGACTGCGGAAATGTCTCATACCCTCCCAAATGTGTACTAGTTGATAGTGTCGTGCTCTAAGGTCCACGGTGCTTCAGTGACTCAGGATGAACCTAGAGCACGACTGTGGAGGATGCGCTTCCTGAAGCCTAACGGCGGTCTACCTCCACAGACGTACTCGGCCATATCTCATATTTACTCCCACTCTTCTCATCTCCTCTCACCAAATCCCTACGCTGAGCCCCCAACCCTGACCCTGCCTTTGGGGTGTACTTCCTGGTAAGGTAGATGGTGATGCAATACATGTGCACACAACAACAGGAGCGCGATCGATGATATTTATAGCACATAAAGCTATCATTGTACGACACGTTCCATAACAATATGGCGGAATGGTGTTGGGGCCAACGTGTGTATTTAGAATGATAGATGGTGTGCACGACGGCTCGAGGTGATGGCCACCTGAAGGAGGACCTGCAACCCCGGATGCTAAGTACATGAATCTTGAACACGAATAGACACGATAAACCACAACATGAGTGCGCTTGTGGAACCGACCGTTCCACATGACAACAGCGGAGCGACTGATTTCGAAGATCAGCGGCGCTGCGCAGTCCGCGCGCGACAGTGGCGTGGAGCGCACCGTGCGCCGGTGTGCGCGGTGGGACCTGGCCACAGGGCAGAGTCGCTCACGGCGCGACAAATAGATTTCCATAAAATTTCGGCGCTATACTGCTTTTCACCTTTCTTCTCATGTTTTACAACATTTCTCTACTACATAGTTGAAATGGTTGCTTAATGAAGTGACTGTCGTTATTTGAGAAGTTTCAAAAAGTCTATTGTACCTTTAGCCCAAGATTAATTTTTTTCAGGATGAGATCCCCATTTACTTCCGTTGAGGCTCTTCATCTTTCATTGTTTGGATGATTCACCACATTTTCTGGTCGCATTTGTCTCACAGTTTCCTTTTCACCATTGCATCTTTGATTTTTCTGGATTCGTATTTGTTTCCAGTGGTATGGAATACACACTGAGGGCAAACCTGCCGTCGGGTTCTTTCATCTATATCATAATCACACCAGAGTATCTGTCAGTTCAACTGCATAAGGCATTTCCTATACATATATACGGGCCTTGGTGTATCCTAAGAATAGGCAAGGCCCTCTTCGAAGAACTGCGGAGTCTGCTGCCAGCGTTTTATGGATTTCATGGGTTGCTGATGAAATTTCTGTCCAAACTCTTGATCTGGTGGGTGGCTTAGGAGCCATAGCGACTACAATAAAAATCCAGCAGCTGTTTTTTTCTCTTCTTTTATAGTATGGACTTTAATTCTTTCAGTGCTTGCCTCTTCATACCGAGCACTCTCTCACGGCTTATAAGCCTCACCCCCTGAAATTTTTCATTCCGGATTTCTATGCAAACATTCCGTTTTTCCCTACTTCCCCAGACTTCTACTAAAGAGTTCAGCAGAAAGTTCATAGACCTCATCATTTCTCCGATATTCGTCGTTCGGCGCATTGCACTTGTTCTATCCGTGTAATTATGTTCCATATCTCGTTTCCTGTAAGGCCCTGAACATAAATGCATGCTCTAGGCCCATTTTCGTGGAAAAGTCCGTGCAGCTTTCCAAATCTCCATGGTTTTTTCTTCATTAATAATAAATTCTAGTGGCAGACCTTTTCAATATGTTAGTTACCGGACGACTCCTAGAAAAAAAGCTTACTTCAGGTGGAAAATAAAAGTTCTCTGCATTTTTCATCACATCAAATGCACTCATGTCTGACGATAGCCTTAACATTTGATTCCCTGGCACGCACAGCTTCTGGATCAGAGTAGAGGGTAGATCTCATAGCGTGCATGCGTTTCTCGTGGATCGTATCTGGAATACCTGAATAATTCTCCCAAAGGTTCGAAGAACACTACGTAAACAACTAATAAATAATGCCTACCACACGCAGAGCGATCCAGGTGTTCTGAATCCAGAAAACTTCTGGTCGCCATTGGGACAGTTTGAGCTCAAGCGTGCTCCCACATCCCAAATATGTCGTATGTCCATGCACGGTTCCACCCTCCTATTTTCATTTGACATGCTTGAGCGCTTCAAAATGGCCGCCAGTCAGCCTGCCGCATATCTCTACGTGACCGCTGTTCCGTGGAGAGAGCATTCTGGATCGAACATCACTTGCCCGGATGTCCTGGTGATTCTACGTTAAGTTCCACTGAATTCCTGGTTGGGTGGATACAAGAACCCTTGGTTTTTCCAAATTTCCGGCGATTATTTTTTCCATTTCTGCGCACGTTTTTCTCCTCTCTGGAGATGTAATGGTACAAATTTTTGAGTTAAATTTTGGGGAAAATAATGGTAATAATGATGAATTTATGTTAAAACTTTTATGGGGTAAAATTCCTATGGTTTCCTCGTCTAGCTAAAAGTTCACATGTGCGCGTTTAGATCTCTCGTTTGTTTCCTGGTTTTTTCTTCTCCCAAATATTGATTTTTCTTGCAATTATTGATTTGTGGCAAACGTTTCCACCTTACTCTACTCCTTTTTCGTTCATTTCTTCCACAGAATTCCCTCTTCATCAAATTTCTATAGGTTAAATCAAATCCGCTCTTACTGAGATTTTCAAGTCATTATGGTTTTCTGCAAGATTCTCTCTCTCTCTCTCTCTCTCTCTCTTTCTCTCTCTCTCTCTCCCTCTTTCTTTCTCTCTCTCTCCCTCTCTTTCTGCCCTTTCCATTCTACCACTCATTTCACTTTGAAGACTCTTTATATTGCTGCACACTATGGAAGGCTAACAGTCTTGTTAGTTGTTCCGTCCATGTAATCGATATATCGATTATCGGGAACTTACCACGCGCGTGCGTAAGGCTGCATTAAAGTGGTGGCACACAGGGCCGCATGCATCCTTGAGATCACCCAAGGTGAACGTGTTAGCACCCAAGTGTTACCCATCGTTAATATCGACATCAACTTGTTTACCCTGGGTAATTTCAATGATGTATCCATGCGCTGATTGAATCTACTCCAAAAGGGCAGTGCATCGTTGATCTGAGGTAGTTGATGAAGGAAAGGCACAAAGGCCTGATGCCACGCAGGATTTCCGGGCTGGGTCAAACTTTGGCTGTGGAGCACATCATCAATTGTCGGTCACTCCTCCGTCCTTTGATATATCTTTACCTTGTTTTATTGGAATTTTCTGTTCTTTTTTTCAATTTTTGTATAATTCTTCGCAATCCTTTCTGGTTTACTTCGCATCCTAATTCTTTATGGAATTGATTTTAAACGTTAACATCGCCTCCTCACCAGTGGGAGACGTATTTCACGCAACATTGCATGTGAATTCTGCATTTGCATACTTTTTACTTATTCACCTATTCGCGGTCCAGTAATTTCTGCAAATACTTCATTTATTGATTTGAAATAACTATTGGTTTGGTAATTTACTAATTAGGGAATTATAAACAAAGAAGAAAACTATAAAAGAGGCTTCTGGAGGATTAAGGAATTTTCGGGGTCTCCTCAGAGCAATGCACGTTTTGCTGTTCAGAGCAATGTGAGGGGTTGTTCATTGTCTAGACATCTTTTTTCTATTTATCCCGCGCTAACGTCATTTTCCACCCTTTTTCTCATCTCATACCTTTTTCTTCACGTTCCCATATGTGCAGGAATGCCCTAATTTCAGTCACGGCGATCATTCTTCTACGTCAAGCCCTCATTTAGCCTGCAACAGCAAATCCGGCCATTTTTCACCCCTATGGCGATGGCCACTTTATTTAGAATCGAGCGATTTGTCAACTGTCCTGTACTTAGAAGTATTCAAGCGATTATTCTGTGGCTGGCTGCGGTCTTTTGCAAAAGGAAATTCAAAGGGGGGGGGGGATTTCGGGTGCGCATAGTGGAAGTTCCGTTAAGCCATGTGTACTTGCAAGCGCTAAATCCTTGAGTGGGATCTTTTCGTTCGTCACATGGGCCACTTTGCCTAGCCACATGGACTATTTCTCCCAGTGTTACTTTAGTTCTTTCTCTTTGTCGGCTGACGAGGGTGACGGTTTTCGCACGCAGTGATTTCTAGGATGTCGGTACAACTCGTCCAGAGGCACTGCAACTCGTCCACTTGCATGTGACTTTCCCCGTAATTGTTTAGAAGGGAGTTGAAGGAATAGTTTTGCCACCTATTTTTGTTTTCTTTTTATCTCCATATTTTTGCTACATTTTTAGTTTTTTTTTTCTTAACTACAGCTTTGTTTGCCAATATTTGAGCATCAGCGTTATGATTGATCATGTAGTTTTTTTTTGAGTAATTCTTGGTTTTTATGTCAAAGCTCAGGATCATATGTACAGTTTCCAGCTATGCTGTATTTCATAGGTCGTTTTGGTGAAGTAGTAACATCTTGTGGTTACTTCGACCGGTCGGGGAAACTCGTCCACCTCAGAAACCTTGCGAGAAAAAGACAACTCGTCCACCTCAGAAACCTTGCGAGAAAAAAAACGAAGTTAGCGATCTCGGGTAAAAGCTGTGTCAATAAAGCTGTACAAGTATTATTGACATATTTTCTAATTTTTTTTTTGAAATCTTCGTTTATTTTTATGTCTGGACTATATTTACTTTGTTGCGCATTCTCGCGTCACTGTGTTCTGTATAGTCACATGTGTACGAGATTTTTGTAGGTCCTGAAAATATCCTCATTTGTCGCCGATCCTGTCAATGTACCTGTTTTTCAAGCATACGTTTTGACAATTTCTTCCAGTGCGGTTGCTTAGGGCGGGGCGAAGGCGTGTGTCTGTGTTCTCTCCGCAGTACTTTCCATATCAGGAAACTACGTGTATAGCGGACTGGTATGAGACAGAAAACACTTAGTCACACTTATGCGGCTCACAATCAGATGTTGTCACTATGCTCGACTTAGAGTATAGCACCCAGCACAGCAGTCGCTTTGGCGCCATCGCTTATGATGCGTATCGATTAGCGTTGGCTCATGTAGCAGCGACGACAACGGCGTCGCGAAAGAAATCGATACATATCGGAAACGCTGTCACTTATGGCTGTGAAAATGGGTGCTATACTACAAGTGGAGTGTGACGAAGACCTAAATTCCTGAATTTTGTAGAGCCTGGCCTATTCCACATGTGGATCCTGGGAGATCATCCCTTCACATCCTCACCGCTGTATGATTGAAATTTTACGCTGAAATTGTGTGTACAGTGGAGGTTTTCTTCAGTTCCTTGCTTATATTCGCTTTTGAAGACAAATTTTATAAAAAATTGTGCTCAAACTTTTCTCTCCATAGGTATTTCCGGCTTCATTTTCTTTCTTTTTCTCTTTGACTTGTACACTACATTTTGTTTCACTTCAAATTTGCATATGCTACGGTTCCGCATTGTCTCCCATTGTATCTACCGGTGTTCTACCATCCACTTCCTCTCGACATCCTCTGCTCCTTCTCATGACATTAGAGCTCCTATCATTCTCGCTCTGGCACGAAAATGCACGGAATCTCGGGTTTCTGTGAAATTTGCGTGCAACGCGGCTGACGATCCTCCGCCCCTCCCTGTAATTATCGTTATGGCTGTGTCTCCACGTGGTGAAGAATGGCTTCGCTGTGGAAATCTGCCTTTATTGTAGGATGCTCTTTGCCGTCATCGTTGGCTTGAACAAAAAATGGTGAAATTGACACCATCTTTGAAAAACCGTGTTAGGAGCTATTCGCTCACGTCATAGCCTCGGACCCTGTCTGATGTTAGTTTGGGATTCTGGGATTTAGACTGGGTCTCTCCACACAAGACCTAATTTGGGATCTTTTCTCGAATGGGGAAGCAATTCCTGGGCAGTGCAGCTGTACCCTTCCCTAATTCTCCTTGTGCCTAGAGTGCGCTCTCAAGCTCTACTTTCATCATTTCTCCACTTTTCTGGATGTGATAGGTCTGATCCATGCGGGAGAATGAGAGCCGGCCTGTTCCCTATGCCTATATCAGATGTTTTATCGCACGTATTTTTCTTTGAATGTCTAATCTCCTGCTCTGATGTTCATGAAAGATTCCGGGAATGTTTGAGTTTTTTGTTTACCCAGGGTGAGGGATGTTCTCGTGGTAAATGTGACTTCTCTTGCTATCTTTACCACTATTCATTGTGAAAGTTGACCAAACAAAGTTAGCTTGTTTTTTTCTGGAAAACTCGTTCACTCTAGAAAGTGGGTGGGTTATAACAATTCCGGGAACGTTCATGAATCTGGGCGTAGGAGCATTACCTTAATGAAGTTTCCTTCATTTGCAATACGGAAGCTAGGGTGTTTACCATACTGGCGAGCTCTTAGGAGGACACAAGGCCAGCATGCATGATTGATATTATCCAGAGAAAGAGTGTTGGTGCCTATGTTGAATGTGGGTAAATTCGAGCGTGTTGCACTTTACCCTGGGTAATCTGAGTAATGCATACCGGCATAAGATTCTAAACATGTTAGGAACAGCCAAATGGGCAACATCCCTTCAGCAGATTTTTTTTAAACCCGCACCAAACATTCTTCCGCTGCTAACATTTTTATCTACCCAATTTCAAATGCTTGCATACCTTGGCTGCCTCTCTGATTAGTACTCACTCTCTCGCTTTCTTTCCTTCTCTGACGTCTCCAAAGTCATCTTTCGTTGGCAAAGCGGGCCATAACAATTTTTTAAAATAATTTTCAATGCTGCATTGCGCTGCATTCTTACATGCCACATATATTTTCCCATAGGTACCTATCAAGCCTATTGGCTAGCACTCTAGACTTTGTTGATGGGCTAAATCTTTCGCTGGGCAGCAGCAATAATCCTCCGGTCTTGATTGTTTTGTTATGGGGAAATAGCTGGCAATGGATGATGTACTTTTTCCAGCGCGCTAGTTCCAGGAAAACACTTATCCCGCCTGAAGTTTAGCGTTCACATCTGTTTCCGTTACGAACAATGACATCCATTTCTCCATCAAGGTTTTTGTGCACAAAGCGCTATCCGTCGGTAGTGCCAGCCGTTCATCCAGGATATTCTGCATCCGGTCGCATCTAACATTTTTCCCGAATTTTCCTCAACATCGGAGTAATTTTTTGTCAAAGCGCATGTTTTCCAGTTTTTTTCCTGTCTTGCAAAAGTTTCTTGATAATCTACTGGACTGATGTGCTCCAAAAATCCTAGGGAATCCTCGAAAAAAAAGCTTTCCTATCCTTCTGCTAATATTTTCCAGGTATTGCTACCGTAACGACAAGACCTGTGATTGGATGATTTTTTTCTTCGTGCGTGTGCTATTCTATAATAGAAATTATCAATCGTTCTCAGTATTATAAATTGTAATCAGGTCTGGAGCCTGCTTTGGCTAGTTACCGTAGCCTTTCTCGTGGTAAGCTATGTCCGGAGAATTTTCCAGAATACCACACCATTAAGGGCACGTGCTATTAAACTCCATGCTTATGAGTGTTGTTTATTGTTCATGTGTTTATGATGACGTCATCGTTGCTCCTTCTACATTTGGAAATTATTCCATAGGCGATTT
The DNA here is from genome assembly GCA_037903475.1 of Ancylostoma caninum. Taxonomy (NCBI): domain Eukaryota; kingdom Metazoa; phylum Nematoda; class Chromadorea; order Rhabditida; family Ancylostomatidae; genus Ancylostoma; species Ancylostoma caninum. The sequence continues at coordinate 259,315 of JBAJFG010000008.1, read as the reverse complement.
AATCTATTTCAAACGCGACCATAGTTGAGTACTCGTCCATATTATCTTCCTTTCTCTCCACTCTCTCCAATTGTTGCATACTGTCTCACGTTCTTTTTTCTCTGCCATCTCTTCAACTTTCTTCTCCGGTGACGCGGACCATAATTGCCCTTGCTATGGCACCGTAAGAATATGCCTATATGGAGACTTAATGAAATTATTCAAAAATATTTTTATGGAGACCAGCGATGCAAATAGCAACGGCCAAAAATTCGTTATCGTTCTTTACCCCCTCCCCCTCCTCCTCTTCTTTAGACTTTTAAATGGCCATTACTCGAATCGCTTTAACATAGATGTCCATAGGTACATGTAACAAATGATTTTTTTGTTCTAGTCGCGTTGCCTACCTTTTTTCGTTGTTTTTCAGTATTTTTCAATTATTTAGTGTAAAGTTGATATTCTTAGCCACTTTATCTATATTTCAGCAATTTTTCTTTTCCATCCTGGCCTTTGGAGTGGCGTAGATCCCAGTTTTTCACCACGCCTCCCTTCTGGTTGAGCAACTCTGCGTCCGCCACTGATATGCGTGCTTTTGCAATATTTCTTCGTTACTTCTCAAAGGAGTGACCGTAACATCAGCTGCTCAACATTGGATGACCTTTCTTCTTTGAAAATTACCTCGGCAAGAACAATATACTTCAATTTCCGGCGAAATTCCACAAATGTAATATAATTTGGAAATAATTTCCGCTATCTCTACCTGGCGAGAGCCTAACTTATTGTCTGGATTCATCTAGCATCATTTCGAGTTATTTACCTGGTCAGTTCAACCATAATAGTCAAATTCATATCAGTATATTGTTCCAGATCGAGGGAATTCTGGGCACTGACCAATCGTGTGCAGGGAAAGTCCTGCCCACAACAGCAGCATTCTCATTGGTTGATTTTGATTTGGCAGAAATCTCACTCTTCTCTTAGAAGATCTCTGCCACCCCAATGAAAATTTGTGAAATACACTCACTATTATATTTCGAATCAATCCGTACGGTTCAAAGAAATCCAGAAATTTTTGGGCTCGATAAAATTGCTCGAAACGCTGGAGGCAACTCATTATCTGAAACTTTTCCCTTCCAACTGGAGAGATTCTTTGAATTCATGGTATTTTCATCGTTTTCCTACGCTATTTATGTTTTTTTTTTTCGTGAACCTTTGCACATATAAGGCCTGCACTTGGCCTCGTTTCTGCCCTTGCCGTCGCCATTTCGCCCATTCCAAGTCTCATCTTTGTGTTATCGCCCGGGTTGTATGCGTTCACGTGTTCGCCTGGCATTGCCTTCAAACGACTATTGTTCTGGAAGAATCCTCTAGAACATGTCAACCAAGAAACCATGCTGGATAAGTATATTATTCCATTCCTTTGAAATTTGGAACACCAGTTCATCCATTTGTATTAGGATAAGTGGCCCATTCCAAGAAAAATTAACTGCGCAAGTAGCGAACTTCAGATTTTTTCACGTGTTTAATTGAAAGCTCTTACAAGCACCAAACTGAGGACTGGGCGTATTTCCTCGATTACTTTCCTATTCCCCCCCCCCCTGCCCCTCCTCCCCCATCATTCCTACCCCTCTCCAAGAAGCAGATATGATGAAAAAATTTCACATGTTTCTTCTAATCAATGTGGTAAAATTTTCCTTTTGTTATTCGGTTCCCGAATGCATCATTGGGATTACTCAGGGTAAGCGCGTTGACGCCGTGTTAAAGGCAGCACCCACGAAAATTTTCGTCATCAAGATTTCAGCGTTAGCTTAGGTATTCGACTACGGTGCACACGGACACATTACTGAATACGGTCAGAACTCATGCGAAAAGGAGTTTTGGATATCCCTAATTCAATGCCTTAGACCAGGTTGGTCGAGTTGCGCGGGTCAGATGTGGCAAAAAAGTCGATAATGCTGCCTTTTTCGTCACGCATTTTCTTGACGGATTCGGGAATTTGTATGTTTTTCCGCCTGATAGAGTGAAAAAGATCAGAAATTGAAAAATGGGAGAATGTATGCCATATAGACGTGTCTCTGGAGTAGAAAACAAAACCATTAAGTAACGGTTAAAAAAGAAATAATGTAAAAAAGAATTGGAATCTGAGTGATCAGAGGTGAAAACAGCTGATTCATGTCACACCACAACTCGCCCAGGGATACCCGGATACCTTGAATAGCCTATTTCATCTTGAGAATGCAGATACCTCTAGCGTTTCTACTTACATAGGACTACTGGGACTATTTTCGATTCTCTAAAACATTTAAGATTTCAGACCTTAAAATTATCGTGGGTGCTGCCTTTAACTGTGGCCAAATTCACGTGGTATGAGCACGTTTACCTTGGGTAATCTCAATTATACTTGCGGCTGCAGCAGTTTCTAGTCCTACAATTTCATTAGTGTATTTTTGAGTGATTGTTTTTCATATTTCGTTTAATCTTGTAATTATGTTTATTAATCTAAACACGCCTTCTTTCAGTGGTTACGCCCATTCTCCCGGTCGCCTTCCATTTTTCTACCACTAGTATTCTTATCCTTACCATGATTATCCTTAAGCGGCTGGGAATCAATCCATTGTATGTTGCACTATCGATAACAGTAGACAATTAATAAAGAAACCCTTGAGGATGTGAAAACCCTGTTGCAGTAACTCAGTCAGCTGTCCTTAGTCTCATTAATGAACGCTGTCCTGGGAAGAAAAAAGAAAGCTTGAAACTCGTTAAGACATGTACTTTCTTCGAGAAGTTGTGTCAATTTTTCCAATTTTAAACACATTTTCTTCATGCTGTCCTCATTCTTGTAATGTATAGTGTCAATTACATATGCGATTGACTTGGTAAGGTTTCCCTAAAATCCATTAAATCCTTGAAATCTATTAAATATATGAATTTCCTCATATTTTGTCTACGTTTTTCTATATTCTCTCGTGACGTTAATCCCTCACCTCTTTCAATTCATTGCCCTCGTTCACGCCATTGATCGTTCCTGTTTAGTCTTTTCCTTACTACTTTTTATTTTACTTTCAGCTCGCATGTCATGCTGCATGATCTACTATTAATGTTGGTCATCTCGGGCAAAGCCATATTTGCCGAACCAGTGTGCGAGTACAACGCAAATCAACGCAAAAGCATATTACGAGTAAGTATGGTCAGAATTATACATGATATACTTTGGATTACCTAGTCTAGGACGGATATTATTAGCTTTCACTACGAGTGAAATCCAGGTGTTACAGTTAATATTCATGGACAGTCTGACGGCATTTGATAGCGCATGTGAATAAGTGGCACTGATAGGGGTGCGTTTTCTGCGTATGCTGGAGATACGCGACGCGACGCGGCCGCGCCGCCCGCGCTGGAATTGGCGCTGTAGTGGCGAATCAGGGTTTTCTTAGTAGCCTTTCATCATTTTTGATGCTAGCAATGAAGAAACTAAGAAATACTCAAGAAAATGCCATGGTTTGCTGTTGCGGAGAGGATTCTAGCGGGAGCGGCGCGGTCACGTCGCGTTTCTCGAGTCCGCGACAAGCACACAGCCATCGACGCTCACTATGTGTAGTGAAAGTGATCCTGTTTTGTCCGCCACGGCTCATTTAACACCCTTAATTAAATAGCAGAGAATCACTAGTGCACATGAACTCTACAATTACCATTACTCACACCAGATCTACCATGGTAAAATGTCTATTCTTTCCTTGCAGGACCTACTCGAAGACTACGACAAAACAATGGTTCCATCGAACGATTCCGTGAAAGTCAGCGTTGAGCTCACAGTTCAGGTAAGAACGGAGCATTTGCATTACAAACCGTCTTCGGGCAATATAATGAGCATCGAATGAGCTGACGTCTTCGCTCATTTGAGCGTATGCACTAGCGCTAATTCTCGCAGATTCTTCAGCTCTATCGGCGCTCATTGTATATTCGCTTTTCTTTCCACAGAGTTTTTGCTTGGCTAAAAAAACTGGCTACAATAGTTTGTTGAAGTGCAAGTTTCCCTTCATTGCGCACATTGCATAAAGACGTTGCACGCACAGCTCAGGAATTTTCCGGAAAAACTCACGACATTTTCTGTTGGGGAGTTTTTTTGCACGCACGCGCAGGTGTCCTGAAAAAAGAGAATGACCAAGGAAAATCAAAGAACAGGTGGCATTCGTATCTCTAAACTACTTGGTGTTATTGAGGCAATTTTACGAGCAACAGAATCTAGAGAGGAACAAAGAGAAAGTTTCAACATCAAATGAGAACAAGCACATATTAAATGACTTTGAGTGCTCGCATTCGGAAGTTATCAATAAAGCTTTCCAGATATAAATGTGAACATAACCGCGGTAAGCAGGTGATTGACAGTGGAGAGTGTCACAGCCTATGCAGGATCGAAATGGGTAGGCTAAAAGCGAATTTTCAATTGTTACCTATCCACCGCTTTAACGATTCACCCCCCGGGACCAACTTGTTGAATTGGCAGCAGGGATATGCGGAAGTAAGATTTTAAAACCCGTAAAACGTAAAGCGGAAGACCAAAAATGGGCGGAAAACGGAAAATTCCGCACACCCCTGATTGGCAGGCATATGGCTGACATAATAGGTCCGATATGACTAGAAACGTAAACCAATGTAGCCAGCATTGTGTATTTCCGTGAAAGGAAAATCTGATAAGAAGTGTGAAAATCTCGTTGGAGGATACCACTCAAGCGCTGAAACACTTATTGGGTTGTCATATCAAACGAATTTAAAGTTTTTACCTGTTTTGCCTCTTTCTCCAGACAGGCTGTGTCATACTAATTTAAACCACTCCCGAGGCTCCTCAGTAGGCAGTAGTGGTTAGGTAACTAACCAAAAGGAGTGAGGTTGGCGGGAGATAGATCAAGGATGTTTGACGAGTACGTTTTTGCTAAGAAATAAGTTCCTGCATTTGTTTTTTTTTTCTTTCAAATTCTAACATTTTTGTGAGAGGAGAGGGGTGGGTGGTTCATGAAGACATTGAAAAGGAAAGAAACTGACTGGTGGGACTTGTTCATTTCAGCTAAGCTCCCTCTTCCACTCAAACTCCGCTCACTCGTTATTTCTCCAATTTATGTAGTTGATGACCTAATAGCTGGAAATTAGTGGAACATCTGCCTGAAATTGTTCAGATCCAGATGTTATGGTGATGGAGTTATAATGGTAATAATTTTCCCCCGTACCACTTCGGTCAAGAAATTGTTTGGTCGGATCTTCCCACCAACTATGAACAAATATAGATGATATTCACTTAAATTGATCTCATGCCGTAATCATCGGAAACATTTCATTTCTGTATAGTTTCCAGGGGTTTAACCACCAATTTTCCTACTATTTCGATTGATTTTCAGGACATCTCATCCATATCAGAAATATCAAGCTCATTCATAGCAGATGTGTGGTTCAGTCAAGTTTGGTCGGATCCTCGGCTACAGTACAAGTGAGTCACAAATGTGAAGTCGTTTTGCAATTGCAGAACTCAGACAAGTTCTATCACATAGGGGAGGCAATCGCTTTGCACAAAGGCCTCTCCGCATCGTCTACGCAGCGCAGCAATCCAGCTGGGTCTCCGGGTTCTTGGGAGTGATCGGGATTGCTGTTTTGCTTGGGTCTTCTACTATTAGTTCCTATTTGGCCGTGTATTCAACCAGCAGCAATCCCGATCACGCGCAAGAGCCACAATACCCAGCTGGTCTGCCGCGCTGCGTGGCTGATGCGACGCGCCCTCCTTTCCCAGGTGCGCAGTACCAACTGACACTCCTTGTGCTTTGCTGGTCGAAGCTGATTTCCTAGCCTAATTACCAGTAGTTTATTGTCAACTATAAAAGGAATGATTTATTCTTAGAAGTGATGTCCACAGAAATGCCGAGGACCGATTTTATTGACGTATTTCAGGAATATTTCCTGTAAATCGAATCTATCATTGGATAGCTACGTTAGCGAACGGCTCTGGACCCCTAATGTGTGCTTCGTGAACAGCAAGAGCACACAGGTTCATCGATCACCGGCTTCGAATATACTGTTGATTATTTATCCAAATGGTAAGAAATTTTGAAGAATTTCCGGAGGTGTAGGCCTTTTCCTACCTGAGTAGCTTTGGTGCAAAATGCTAATTACTGCTAATTACGATTAATATTGAGTTCAGTATTATTCTTTCTCACTCTGTAACGACAAGTTTATTCAGATGAAGACTGCGTTCTGAACATTTGAGAGCAGATTTTCTGCTGAATGTCAGCATAAAGCTGAATTTTTACATCCTAATTTCACGCGTATAAGGTCTCATCTACGTACTTCATTGGTTTCTTTTTGTAAAAGGCTCTTGTTTAGGAACAGTCTGGCTGAATTATCGAGTGCAGGTTTCCGCTCCGTGTAGTTTCGAATTGTCACGATTTCCTATAGATGCTCAAGAGTGCACACTGGTCTTCGAGTCATACTCATACAATATAGCAGAGGTGATTGAAGTTTTTTTTGTAGTAGTTACTTACAATTTGGCTCTCAGTCGAGTAATTACTTTAGAAAGTCAAAAAAAAGCTGAAAACAGGGTCCATGCTCCATTGCTCAGCTTGAGTGGGGGAATTTTGGGAATTTTACTAAATTTGAGGGTTTTCTGCAGCTAGTCACTTTACAGAATCTGCATAATTGAGATTACCCAGGGTAAACGTAAAAAACCGCACTAATTTGCCCGTCGTTAACACGGCCGTCAGCATGTTTAAACGGCCTATAGGTCCACTTGTATTGTTAGGAATAGCACGCAAGTGCAGACCCCCCCCCCCCCCATTGGTCAGACTCCTCATAAAAAGGGGGGATGAGGGGAATGAGACGGGGCGAAAACAAAATAATAATTTCTGGAGATGGGGAGCGTTGTATTGAAAGAGGTGGAATGTCATCCAGAACAATTCTCATTGCTGAAGAAAAAAAAGCTTAACGGGGGGGGGGGAGTCATGGGCGGGGCTAAACTGGAGACGACCAACACTAGGTCTCCGAGACCGCCTACCATCCCCGTACCACGCCCCTTGATTGCTTATTTCATCGAACTTTGTCGGTCCGACCAGAATCACCATGGATTTCTTATATGAGTTACAACTTGCACGACTCCTCCCTCAGCAAAAAAACGGTACACTTACAAGAAATCGTGCTAATTCCACAGGAGCAACTGCAAATGACATTTTTGAGTCTCATTGTGAATTCCAATGATTTCAGGTGCGGTTAAATTGGCAGGAATGGGCTCCGGTCACTATGCCACCCGCTGAAGATTTTCGCTTACCGGACTTTCAATTCTATAATGTCACATGGGGAAAAGTGGTGAACGAATACACAGCCGGAATGTGGGATCAGCTGAAAGTGACATTCAGGTGAGTTATCGGAAATCGATTTGCTGATCTACTGATCTTCTTATATCGATCGGATCAAAATTGAGTTCGGCCCGTCGCTTGCTCAATGCAGCGTTTCGTGGTTGAGCTACGCTGACAGGCCAGATGTTCTTGTAAGAATTATCTGATGAATGTAATTTGAAACAGGAAACATTTTCTTAATATTTTGCTGACTTATGTGTATTTTTATAACTTTTTTATCCAAAATAAGAAACTACCTGAACCCACTCTTCTATGGTAATTTTTCCATTTTTTAATTTTTTTTCTCAAAAAATTTACCCAGTTTTTAATTACTTTCTAACTAAAATCGAGAGAATCATTCCATATTGCTGTTTTCTTCTGTTCCATTTGAATCCCATCCAGCTCCTGGCGTTTATACTCCTAAACCACCCATTTTTCACCGCCGTATTAGAGAATCATAGTCACTTACGTAACGTATTAGGTGCAACCGCAGATCTAGTGTTCTATCGACGGGCTCTATGACTCGTACGACTTGAGCCGTTCATTATGTTGGTCGGGGGGGGGGCAAACCCTTGGCTAGGCTGCATGCGAAATTGAGTGGACGGGTTTTGTCCGGGAACACACGACCATTGTCATGTTCCCCAGAACTTCAAGCCTGTACTTTGAAGGCGGCGGGGCGTTTATTCGATTATCTGAAACAGTTTGATAAATGAGTTTCCACAAGCCATGGGTTGCCATAGTGCTTGTGCTCTTCTCCAAAATTCAATAAAACAACGATAGAAAGAGGGTAAAATTAGCCATTGATCATTGTATAAGCGCACCGCACTTTATGTCTACGGTAGTCTCACGTTTCTGTGTTTACACCACTTCGAAAAATAAATTTTAGGCATAGAATTGAATAATATATAGGAGTACCATCTGCGAATACCTATCACCACTGCGTGCAGACCTTTTTGCGTTTTCGAACTTGTACGGAAACAGCCGAACGTAGGTCGAAGGGTTCTCGGGGTCATCGTTGCATCTTCTATTGATCGCCACAGATCAAAACTGATCTGTCATTCACGGGAGGAAGTGAAAACTGCACTTTGTACAAACAAAATACGCTCCAAGTGGAGTCCAGAGAACGGAAGCACAGCAGGGGAGAATGCAATGAATATTGTGAAAAAATCCAAAAATCATTAAAAAATAGACAACATATAAATAATATATAGGTAGGTGAATAAATAAACATAATAAATAAGCAGATGAATAATAAATAAACAGACAAATATGAATAATATGTAAATAGGTAATATATATACTTATAGTTATCATCCATATAATCATCTTCTTTTCACCGCTCTCTGGTAATTTTCAGCCCTCTCCATAAAATTCCCGCCGGGACCAAGCGTAATGCTCATAAAAGTTAGACTCTATACACTCTTCCCTTCTGCATTTTTTTCTTACCGAAATGAAAGTAAAATATATTTCCTAAACTTTACAACCCCTCACCTTATAACTTCTTCCCAATAATTTCTTGGCCAGCAGCACTATAAGATCGAAGACGTTTGACAACTTGAGCGGCTTCTTTTTTCGACTTCCTCATCTGGCACCTTAACATTCTTCCCTTCAGATTCAAGCGACTATACGGCTACTATGTCCTGCAGATGTATCTTCCCACGTACTTGTCCGTATTCATCTCCTGGATAGCGTTCTGGATCGACACACGAGCGCTACCGGCTCGTATCACTCTGGGTGTCTCCTCACTTATGGCGCTCACGTTTCAGTTTGGTAACATTGTCAAGAATCTACCTCGAGTTTCTTTCGTTAAGGTAAGAATTGCTGCAAATTTATTGTCACGTGTATCTACGTACAAACAATACTTATTGATTTTAGGCTATTGATTTGTGGTTTTTCGTCTGTGTGGCCTTTATCTTCTTCTCGTTGGTCGAGTTGGCTGTAGTAGGATTCGTTGATAAAATTTCCGAGATTAAGCGGCGATCGAAACGTTTGCGGCTTCAACGAGCCATGCACGGTGGTGGTCCGTTGAAAAAGTGAGTTTTTTTCTTTTTCTCGTGAAAACCTGTGACGAAAATTTTTCGACTCTGCCGCGCACTGCCATGTTGAAAGACTGCGATTTGAACGGTAGCTGGTGAAGAGAGACATTATTCTGACTTTTTTCAATATTATCCGCCAGAAATAGACAAAAATCCAACATGAATTGTGGTAATGTGAACGACATTGAATTTTCGAGAAGCGGAAGGCATGGCTGCGACAGCAGTCGCATCGCGATGCGATTTTATCCGCCTATTTTTACAATCGCATCCTAACATACATCTCTTGTCATGCGGCCCGATTCGCTGTGATTGTACACCGATTAATTGTGAGAAAGTCTCTCTGGGGGAAGCAAAATCGCGACCATCCTTCTGTAGCGATTATGGCTCGTACGAACATTTCTAGTAGCGACAGTATCGCAGCGATTGCCTAGCGGATGCGATGGAGTTCTTGAGAGACTGGTAATACCAGTACTGTGAAATTTTCGAGAAGTATGATGCAAGATGTCGGGCGCACTGGTTGCGACTGCAATCGTACCATGGCGCGATTCTATAGGCTTATTTTTACGATCTCATCATGGCATGCAGCTCCTAGCACTGTATCGCTGCGAAACCGCTACAACAAGTTTTAAATAGGTAATCTTAATAGATAGAATTACGACCATTCTTCCATTACGACTATGGTATCCACCAGCGGCAAAGTCGCAGCGATTGCGCTGCAGGTGCGATTGCAATCGCGGCGATGAAATCGCGCTGTGTGCCTGATCCATTGTCTAACGACCGATTTCTGACATGGTTTTATATGTAGCAACACGGCTAATTTTCGCTGATACTTCCCCTTTCTAGGACAAAATCCCCGAATGGATCCATGCGTGGTGTACGATATCCTGTCAATAACAACGGCGATGAGGCATGGTACCACATGAAGTAAGGGATTTCAGGTGCTGCACACTTTTTCGACCCTTATAATTATTGATTTTTCAGTGGCGGTGAAAACGGCTGTTTAAACGGTAGTCACTACAGTCAAGGATACCCGTCATATGCGGATATTGACATGGGAGCTAGAGTGGACGCTATGGCCGCGAAGGCGTTTCCGGCGATGTTCGCTGCGTTCAACGGTAAGTACGCAAATGCACTGAAAACTTTGGATTGCAGTAATACGCTGGCTGACGCAACATTGAACTTGACTTTTTAAAGTGAACAATGGGTTTTTCAGTGTTTTACTGGTGGTACTATCTGAGCAGGGAACGGAACTAGCGTCGAGCGGCGATCGATTTATCGATTTATGGATTAATATTCATGTATGTGATAGTGCAATTCGGATAGGGTGAATTGTACGATACTACGGCTACATTGTTTTCTATTTTTTTCTTCTTCATGTTCACACATTGCTTTCATCGATGTTCCTGCTCTTGTAATTTCGCAGTTCCAGAAAAAAAATCCGTCAAGGAAGGGAACACTCTCTATCCTGGGTCGGCATCATCGAGATTACCCAGGGTAAACGCCCATATTAAGGATGGGTAAATTTGGAGTGTTAGCACAATTACCCTGGGTAACCTCAATAATGCTTGCTGGCTAAAGAGTTTTTTCGGCTTTACGCTGTCACCCACAATCCAAACAGAGGGTTAACCACGCCTTGTGGGCGTGGCCAGGTGTCCTCCACCACCCGCCCTACCCCAGGCGGGGAAGAATCCTCGGTTGGGGGCGTAGTAGTAATTAATTACGAAAACCATTTGGATTGACTGTGTCTTCTACCCTGACTTCACCACTTTGGGACTCTACAGGATCCACTTTCTAATAACTTTACCTACGTTGAATGTATAACATTTTGTAGTTATCAAATGTGCACATTAACACGTACGGGTCAGATAATATGGCTTGCTGTATATTGTTCATGCACCAATATATTAAAAAATCGAATAAAATGTTCACTACATTTTTTTTCTCAATGTTAAGATGTTACTATGGATCGATGGCTCCCCCAAACATACCAAGTACTGCGACTCTGCCTCTCCTCTCCATTTTCTAACAGGAGGAAAGATCCTGTTGCATTTCAGAAGAGAAATATTCAAACCTATTCATTAGTTTAAAAATTTCTCCACAATACATATCAGGCTTCCACGGCTTTATGCTCTGCTCTGATTGCATCAGGCCCTAGATTTCTTCCTTTTTTTACCTTGGAAATTCAATGTGCGGAGGCTTTGATACGTTGGGAGAACCGCTTGCTCAGTTGGAGAGACCTGCTCCCAGACTGGTCATTGGGATATGTTATCTCTGATGTCCTACTGTCGTGATAAGATCACGATGCTTCATTATAAGAGCAAGGGCGGGACGGCTCGAGGCTTATTGCTCTTTTTAAGCACCTTCGCTATCGCGTCTTCGGCTGTCTCTCGTTGCCGCTGCATCTCAGCGAGCTGAGGTATCCCTGCGTAGACGTTACTAGGTTCAGTGCATGCCATGGATGCATTGGATGCTAACCTTTAGGGTTAACAAACCGCTATCCCAAACAAGGGTGAGAAAACGGCGAAGGCAATCAAGCAACCCTAAAGCCCCTGTGTGCGTTGTGAAGTTATGTAAAAGTCGATTGTTTATGGTCATCGTCTACAGCTACAGCAAGGTTCTTAAATTAAACCCAAGGAGAAGGGTTTAAACAGCTAGTAAAGGAGCAGCACAGCTAATAATCTAATTATGTGGCTGTCGGTGCTTGGCTCCTCTCCACGTAGTTATGTATGGAGACTTCTCCTTAGTTTTTTAATGGTTTGCTGCTTCGAAATCGGACTTCATCTCAAACAGCTTTTTTTCAATCCACATCGTGTCGTCTTCGCCTGACTGATTAGCTGTATCCGACCGTGAATACGATATTTTGTGCGGAAAGGAACGTCTCCTAATTACCTTTAGCTCGAGTTGTTTAAGACGTTAGCAGAGAGAAGTTATTAAGCCTTGCATAAGGTGATAGTTGTCTTTGTTTGATCATGACCTTCCTGCTTCCTGAGTGCCCACGACTTGAAATTTCACTCATACCGCCAGCTGTTGAAGTCGCTATCATGAATCAGCAGGAACGAGGAAAGATCATCCTCCTTGCTGCCAGGATGATGGATGTGGTCATAGAAGCAGTTGAGGAAGTCGCTGCACACAGCTCCCTTTATCTTTGGATGTAATCATGAGACCGGAATGCTTTATGACTGAATTGTATGCTTCCTTCAGCGTCAGAATTAGTATAAAATACAATTTTTTTGGTTTTATAAAACAAATTGTAGAGATATAAGACCGCTTGCAATTTTTTAAAGTCATGCTTCGTCGCTATGAGCAATTCGTACTGATTTTTTTCTGGATTACCAACGGCACAGAGCCTTCCGTCACATGGACCACTCCCACATTCGGACCACACTGCTCCTATTTGAGACGTATTGGCTTAAATTGTTTCTTCTGAAACGCTCATAAGGCTTACATAAAAACAAGGGCCTCTACATATCGGCATTGAAGCCTACCCTACCCTAGCTTGTGCATACATGCAAACAGTGAGATAGAAGCAATTGCTTTTTGAACAGAACAACAAACAATCCTGTTGTTCCATCGGGCCATCTAAATTAAAATTCCTAGTAGATAAAGTAGAAGAAATGTAAGCGTAGAAATGTTGAGAACGGTGTGCTCAAGGACAAGCTTCAGGCGAACTCATGGCATTTAATTTGGAACACTCTCCAAGTTCACTAGTATCCTTAGGCCAATTTATGACACTCCGCCTTCCGCGGTTCGCTTCACTTGGGTAGAACATTATGTTTGACCTCACGCCGAATCTTGTCAATTCGTATTATCATGTAGCCAGTGCCTTCAATATGAAAATGATCCATCCAGAGATACATACAGTCTATTAGATCACAGAGGGCGCCCGATCCGACTTTGTCCGCAACAACGACCTCATCATTTTTCGGCTAACTGATCTATTTTTTGCACTTTTTTGATATGTGGTTCCTTTCCATTCTTATGTCCCCTTACAGCCATTCGCTAAAATATCCTTCCAGAAGCATTCTGCGGGCAAAGTCGTAATTGCAGACAAAGTCGGATCAGCCGCCTTCTGTGAGCTAATGGACCGTACTACCCTCTCCCGCTCTTTTTCCACATTCGCATTCCACGCACTTTTTGATTAGCTCTGACTGGATTAGTTTGAACAGTATTAAGGAAATGGACATTCTCTTTGCATCCTGGCATAGCAGATCCTGGTAGACGATTTCCAGTATTGCAAGAGCCGGCATGTCGATGAGCATATGATTCTGCCCTACTTAATCTAATCTTACTTCTGAAAATCTTGTTATATTGAGAAATGATTGAATTTAAAAGTCGCTTTTCTATCATACCATCCTATACATAAGAGTGGCTGGAGGGGCAATATCCCATCCCGCGCTTACTTCCGTTTATCCCCTTGCAACATTTCCTCTGGAATAAAAAAAGTTAACCTGTTTTCAAACGCAGTTGAGTTTTGCGTACGGTTTCACCTGAATCGTTTATGCGTATCAAGAAAGAAAACAGCTGTTGTAGCATTGCCTGGAAGTATAAATTTGTTCAGTTTGTGGAGCATTTTTCAAACGGGGTTTCTGGGCCAGTCTCGGTTAAGATTCCATAAAAAACAAGTTTATAATCGAGGCTTAGAGAATATCTATGCAGAAAGGCAAGAACACCTAGAAAACGTGGAATAATGTGCATGCAATGACAAGATGAGGACCTAAACGTGTTTAAGCTCACAAGAGCTCACAATTGTAGGCAATGTTGCCATTGCTAGCATGCCCATACCGACACCAAGGCCGATCCTTTTATTGAGATGCTACGTTTGCTATTTTCATATAGCAGTTGTACTGAAGATAAACTCTGCGCTGTTTGACTGTTTTCACAAGAGTGCTTCATGTGAAGCACTCGTTGACACATGCCCAGACGAAAAATATTGGCAGCTTGATTGAAAATCCTGTTGCTGTTGTGACGTTGATTACTATAGAGGTTATATTTATCACATATGTGATGAGAACTATGCGCCTTCCAAAACACCCATATTTTCCTCACTTCATGTTATTGGGGAACGTCACCTTGGCTTCGTTTCTCATGCAATGTTTTGGTGGGCAAAATCTGCAAACATTTCTTGCTTTAGCTTGATGCAAAAGGGAAGGCGCGTTTGAATCTCTCATTTTTGGCCCATAGTTCAATAAAATCATCAGAAGATTATTTGAAACTATATGTTGCTCGATTAAGCATTTTTCGCTTCGTTCTACCTTGAAGTCGAACGCAGTTAGAAGGTCGCTTCTGTACTATTTCGCAGGAAAGTGTCTCATTGCCTAAGTCACGTCTGATTTAGTGCGGGTGAACAATGATTTTTGGGATATATCGGTTTTGCTCAACTAAACGGAAGTCCATTGCCTGGGTTAGCATATTTTCGTGCCTTCGAGAATTATGCAATTTCAAAATCTCATATACATAAACTTGCATCCTTTGAGAGATCGCTCGATAAAATAGAGGAACAGTCTTACCCCAGCCGCTTACGCGCCGTGATCTGCGACTTCACCTAATGTCTCATGGTCTACCAGATTGAGGATATCAATAGATCCTCTTGTTGATTGTGAACGAAAATCATATGACAATGTTCCAAATCACATTAAGATTGTTCTCGCCTTCCCGTTTAAATGTCGCTTTTTCTGAATTCTCTAAAATCTACGGAGATGTTGCCTGAGAAAAATCAAAATCGAACGCTCTGCTTGCAGGATTCTGATTCGAGCAGATAAAGAACGAACATATCATGCTTTGCGATATCGACATCGCATTTGGTCCTGGGACAATTGTCTCTTGCATCTTCTCTGTCCAGACGTCGATCTATTTGGTTCTGATTCCATCACTTCTTCTCTTTTTCAACATCGTTTTTGCTACTAGTCGAGATAACAAGTTATATGGTGCATTCTGTTGGTGATTCGCTGCAGAGTAGAGCTTACAATTTTGCTTACATCTTTATTTTATCAGGGCTGAATTGTCTGAAGAAGATAGGTCTCGAGTAGGGACGCAGTGGTGTAAAACTCCATTGTGAACATCACGACAAGTATACAACAACAAGCAGAGCCTGTTGTACAAAACGGAATAATACAAAAATCGTGGAGTACTATTCAGCAAAAAGTAAAAAAAAAGGCATGAAGGGAGTCTGTTCACAGATCATGACAAATCAAATCACCAGCGACACAGAGCTTGTCCATCACACTGACCGCGAGGACATCCGGAACATACAGCTCCGACTTGGTAGACATGTTGGTTGAAATAGTTTCCCCTGGATCACTTAGCATAGAAAGGCTTTGTAAATGGATTTTGTGCAAAACGTACCCTGGACTGTACATACAAACTGTGAAGAAGAAACGGCCGCAATTTTGAACGGAGCAGCCGAGACGCATATTGTTCCACCATGCCATCTGAATCAAAATTTTTCCTGGGTGGCCGAGGGAAACTGTCGAGGATAAAGTTCGCAAACATGGTTTTAGCAAGAGCTGAGGACTAACCTTAGACCAGCTCAGGACATTTCGCCCTCCACGACGCGCCTCGCTTGGGAAAAACATCATGTTAGATCTCATTCCAAATCTTGCGAGCTGGCTCCACCATGTAGCTAATGCCTTTGAAATGAGTTTACCTTATGCTCGAATAATTACGAACATTCTTTCCGTCGCTCGGTTTTCACGTACATTTTGGATGGCGCCGGCTGGAGTAGTTTGAACTGTGCGTAGGACATGATAATTTTCCTTATATCCAGGCATTGCATATGGTGGCAGTGGCCTTGTGTTGCATGAGCCAGCATGTTGCTGGGCATATGATTCTGCATTGCAGTCATATTTCTGAAAATTTTGTTCTCCATTGGATTGATGGATTTTCTCTTTCATTTCTGCGATATTACCATCCGGTACATAATGGTTGCTGGTGGGGCAATGCCCCATCCTGCGCTTCTCTCTGTTTGTCCCCTTGCAACGTTTCCTCTGGAACATAAGATGCATCAAGATACAAAAACATCAGAGAAATGTCGTCACCTGAATCGATTGTGCATTTCAAGAAAAAGGTTTCTCAATCCGTTGCTCAGCCTTGGATTTCCGCAGTTGGGCTCTGAAGACTGCACTTATTCGATGTAAGGACAATGATAGCAACGTCTACTTACTCGGCCACGGTTTCCTGGTGGGACCTGCTGTCGTTTCATTGCCTAAATTCCCAAATTGCTATCACCTCTTGACACCAATATCATTGTCAGTTTTTTGGATATTTCAATGCGGTTGTTTCTTAATATCGATCCCTCCGAATTTCTTTATTTCCTACCTGTAGCAGCAGTAGCATGAAGTATATCTGCACAGAGAGTGAAGAAAATCTGGAGTAAATGTCAAATATTGTTCGTAATTGTTCCTCATTAGGAGTTACACTTGAGTAAACTCACCACAGCAGTTGCAGTCAACGCTGCCATCACCAGTGGACTGTTGTCCACTGCACCACTAGGTCCTTTTATTGGGACTTTACATTTCCTAGTTCCGTTTACCATTTGCAAAAACAGCCAATCTCCCATCGCTTAGATGTATTTACATCCGCGTCTTTTGTCAAATGCTGCTAGCACATCGTCAAGCGCATAATATTGTCAACTTTATTAAGGGATGTTGTGCTCTGCAACAGATGGTGTCACGTGTTTAATTCATCCCCTGTCCTCGAAGTACTCAGACACGGCTGTTTTCCAAAAAGGCACTTCCTCCTCCAAGCACTACTCCAACGCAGTCCCATAACCATGTGCAAACCATGTGTTGTGCAATGCCACAATCCATTTGATCAAATTTTGCCTCAATTGTAGAAGGGACACTCTAATGACCATCAAAAAAGTTTCTCTGATAATAGGATAAGACAACTAGACTTGTACTCTAGTGTTTAGCGTAACAGCAAGACTGCTGCTGATCAGGTTCTGGTAGTATGGCTTGTAAGTGGTTTTAATAAAGATTTAACAAAAGAAAGAACATGGAGTGAAATAGCAAATCAAATTGCAATACAACACTAGTGCTGTACAATACCGTAACTTTTCCAAGAAACGATAGGTCTTACCTATCTAGCCCACGACAGAGCATGAGGAGCAAAGAAAGATGGTCGACGCAAAAAAAGTTCCTTCGTTCTCTTCTTGCCCACCAGCTTTCATTAGGTTGCGATGGACAAAATAACACATTGGCTCTCTTGAATGTGTGCGCTCAAGATCTAAAGAGGAGATTAGGAGACAGCAAATACGTCCTGAACACGATTCCGAATCAGTTACACTTCGAGGTCAAGAGCTATTTAGTCGCCCCACGAGCTGCGATTCCTGCCCCCCAAAGGCTGTCATTTGGGGTAGAGGATCTGGTCTACATGTCATAAACCTGAAACGACAGCTCAATTTTTGGTAAGTGCAAAGGAAATCTAGCTGTGTTCGTCTCACATCTTGGATAAGTGCAGCGCATTGCACAAAAATGATCCCGCACGCTTACGCGCTTTTGGCGATAGCTCACTGTGGATCTAGCCGTTAGCGCTTTTACTTCTGCGCCACATCCGCAAGCATCCATACCCCACGTACATATATCGCTTAGTACAGTGCCGTAGATCCCCCTCGTCCTCAAGGCGCACCGCCTGAGATCATACGTGAGGTTCTGCTGGGATCGATACTCAGCCGGTTGGCCGCATGAATGCTACCAGCAGGACGCCACGTGTGATCTCAGGCGGTGCGCCTTGAGGATGAGGCGGATGTACGGCAGTGTAGATTGCTGCTCTGACCCACGATTTCACCCGGGTCTCTCGCTTAGTCTAATCAGAGACGCGGCTGAGCTCTGACGCCCAACCGCCCATTTATATGCACCACCGATGTGGCGTCACATCACAACCAGAAGGTAGAGTGGAGTACGTGAGGGGTAGAACACAGGTTCATTGAACCGTAGAGTATTGGTTCAGCAGCTAGCCCCCACATCGCATCCGAAACACGTAATGTGCTGCTCCAAGCACTCCGATGCAGCAGTTCTTCATCGTGCAGCAATGTCTACCCTCACTTTGTTTTGTGGCTTATCAGGTACTGCTGCATTTGTCTTATCCAGTTATCATAGAAAGACTATTTGATGATCATTAAAGTGCACCTTCACGATTAGTTCAGAATGTGATCAAGCAGATTGTGGCTTGTAAAGCGCTCTGCACATGGCATAAAACAGCGGTGGAATAGTACTTGATGGAGGAATTAAATTAAAAGTTGGCAGAGTCTTCAAAAATAGTGGATTTATGGAAAGCGACCGTGTCTGAGTACTTCGGGACAGGGATGAATAAAATATGTGACACGCATCTGTTGCAGGGTACACTCTCTTTTAATGAAGTTGACAATATCATCTGTTTGACGATGTGCTAACAGCGTTTGACAACAACGCGGAAGTAAGTAAATCTTAACAATAGAAGGTTAGGTCTGCTTGCAGGTGGTGAGCGAAAATAGGAAATGTGAACTCCTAATAAAAGGACGTAGCGGAGCAGTGGACAACACTCTACTAGTAATGACAGCGTTGATTGCAACTGCTGTGGTGAGTTTACTCAATTGCCAGTCCTGATTGGGGAAAATACATGCAATGTTCAACAATTTTGAAAGATTTTCTCAATTGTGCAGACACACTACAGCTGCTCCAGGCAAGAGTAGAAGGAACGACGTTAAAAGAGAATTCTTAAAAAAACATCCCGTGATGAAATCAAGAAGAATAGATCTCAAGTGATCACAGTGGCCACAGAAACTAAGAGAAGTCGGCGTTGCAATAAACTACTGAACTTCTGGCATGTTTCAAAAATCAGCGCCACCACCTGATCCTTACCACATATGAGAGGCTATTAATAGTTGAGATGCGTTTAAAAACAAACTGATAGGGTTTATGCGCATTTCAACCCTTTATGTGAGCGCCAGTCAAAGCTCATCTCTCATCCAGCCTCCGTGATGGTGTTCGCCGGAATGATCGTGTATGGGGAGACACCGCTCATCTTTGTTCCGCAAGGGATAAAAATCAGTTCCCAAAATTACTGGAGAATTCTAGAGAGCTGCTTTCCTGGGTCCAAAGCCGCTTCAAGTAAAAGAAAATGAGCTCATCAACAAGATGGAGCGCCAGCTCATAATTTGCGATGATCCAGGATTGGCGTAGCCAGAATTTCTCTCACTTTATTACTCCGAACCAGTGCTCTCCCCCCTCCAACTTACTCGGCCGATGGATTACTAAATCTGATTCATCCCCTAGTAGAAGGCGTGCACAAAACCAGATCCTACTATCAATTCGCTTGAGAAAGCGCTTCGAAAAGCGTGGGAAGAGTTCGACGATGCATGCTTTTGTTCCACCGTGGATACCTTCACGCATCGTCTATAAGCTTGCATCGGAGCCGATGATGGATTTTCAAAAATTTATTATGAAGTATTATTTGTGTACGTGTGATAAAGAATGTCTTTCACATATCTTCTCGTGGTTTTAGTTTTTGTATTTGTAAAGATTTGTTTAGTGCGTACCCACAATTTGGCGCACCCTATGCTGATCAGAAGTTTTCTATTGCAGTTTTTCCATGACGATAAGGACAGATCAACAGCAGTGAATTGATTAATGTAATATCGGTGGAAGTAGGCTGGAAGAAACCATTGGAGCGCACACGAACGACAGAGATTAAAAAAACAGTTTATTGGAGTAACGAAATCAACGAATAAATCAAAACAGGTGTATAGCGGAATATCGGGGCGTCGGTGCGGGGGGTTCGGGGCGACCGCCACCGAGGAGGGGCCGCGTCGTTACTGCCAGCCGGGTGGGCGGACAGTTCTTCCCGCTTGTAGGTCAAATATGGCTTGACCTCTTTGTTGGCGTGGCTTGGTCCTCGTTCTATGACATTAATATTAAAACGGCGTGACCAGTCAGCTTTAAGACAGATTTCGTTCAGTCAGATTAAAACGGCGTAACCAGTCAAACGGCGCAACCAGTCTTTAGTCACTGAGCGGTCACAAGCAGTAATCGGATTTTAGATGTGAAGAAGATGGCAAGCGTTGGATTAATTGGCACCCACAATTTCGGTTCAGTTAACAAAATGCTGGGTCACCTTCGCAAATTCGATTGTTTCATTTATCTTGTAGTCCTTCATTATATGACCTGGTGCCCTGCTGTGGTTCTACCTCTTTTGACGACATAGAACACGGAGGAGAAAATCCTAAAATGTTGGATGGTGATCTTATAAATTTTCCAAAAAATCAAAAATTGACGAGTATGCAACAGTGAATCTATCAAAGAATCTGTCATTAATCCCTCTTTCAGGTAGAGGTAAAGCTTGGGGATTGAAATTTGCCAGTGCAACTGATGACGGAGAAATTCACTGCGATTTTGGCATGCTTCTGTTCATGAGAAAATATAATCTAAACATTGTATTTTATACCAAAGATTGGGTGCGCCTAGAACAATGCTAAGAGGCCCACTGTTCACTTGCACGACCGAAGGTTCGATTCCTCCCGAGGGCAACCAAGCCTTCTACCTCTCAAGTGCCAGTAAATTGGTACCAGAGGAGCCTAGGAGGATGAAGCACTGACTTAATAAATCGGATGCTTCCCGCAAGCTACTGTATAGGGCACACACGCATTCCACGCCCATCTCATTCAATTGTTTGATTAGATTCATTGTCAGTCCCGATGAGCCCAAAGCTTAGTGTAGTGCTGATGAGAATGCACATCGGTCTGACCTCTAAGAGCCATCGCTAGCTACACCACATGGTATCCCTTGTGTCTCAAAAGTAAATGCGCAGGAAAGCCGGCTTCTACTCGTACAGTGATGTGGTGATTAGACCTTCCTAGTTAATAACTCACGTAGTGGTGTGGTCTTGCTAATTTAGTTACGTAGCACATCAAAGAAAGGACATTCAACACTTTATTTTATTCTGTAAAAAAATAGAAGAGGAAAAAATAGGAATAGAACGGTTTGCGAAGTTCTTTCAAAATAGAAGTTGTAGTTGCGTAGTTTGTTCAGGTCTTGTTAGATTACCAGCGACACAGCGCCTGTCCGTCGCACTGCCCTTTGGGACATCCAGAGCACACAGCTCCTACTTGGTAGACATGTTGATTGTAGTAGTTTCCACTGAAATGCTCGAAAAGCTCAGCTAAAAACAAGGATCTCTATCTACATTAAGACCCAACCCTGGTTTGTACATGCAAACAGTGAGGTAGTAGCGACCGCATCTTTGAACAGAACAACCGAGAATAATGTTGTTCCACCATGCCATCTAAAACAGAATTTTAGATGGATAATGAGAAATAACTAGTGATTATAAGTTATCGGAAGCGATATCGACCAAAGTTTAGGACACACCTTTGCCCAGTTGAAGACACTTCGTGCTCCACGGCGCGCTTCACTTGGGTAAAACATCATGTTGGACCTCATGCCAAATCTTGCCAGCTCGCTCCACCATGTAGCCAGTGCCTTCAGTACGAAACTACGTTATTGAAGGAAGAAATACGTAACACTCATATTGCTGGAAGTCATGTTCCACATACGTTTTGGATAGCTCCAGCTGGGGTAGTTTGAACCGTATTCAAGACATGGATATTTTCTTTGTATCCCGGCATAGCACTTGGTGGCAGGCGGTTTCTGTTGCAAGAGCCTGCATGCTGATGAGCGTAAGATTCCGCATTGCAGTCGTATTTCTGAAAATCTCACTCATGTAGAGATATTTTAATATGCTTCTCCAGTCATACCATTCGGTACATGATCGTTGCCGGAGGTGCGATACCCCATCCTGCGCTTCTCTCCGTTTGTCCTCTTGCAAGACTCCCTCTAAAACAGTGAACGTAACGCGTTGCTATACAACAAACGTATTTCTGGAGAATATTTACCTGAAATTGTTGTGCATGTTCAGAAACAGGTTTCTCAAGCCATTGGTCATACTTGGGTTGCCACAGTTAGGCTCTAAAGATTGTAATTTGTGAATTTTCGATCCAGAAATTAGCGTTTTTCTTCCAAAGAAATCGTGAACAAACACTTACTAGGCCATGGTTTTCTTGTCGGTGCTGCTGTTGTGGCGTTGCCTAAATAACAGTTGAACATTCAAATAAGTGTTCATCAGCAACTGTAAGCTTCCATGTTTCTTACCTGTAGCTGATGTAGCTGTTGTAGCCACAAAAAGGGTGGCGAGAATCTGAACAGTAGAAAATATGAAATTCACAATTTCCCATCCAGGAAACTGATGCTTCATAAACTCACCACGGAAATTGCAGGAGATCCTAGCATTGCTTGTGAACTGAGTTGAGCTTCTCAAACACCCCTTTTATTGAGCTTTTACCGGTCGTCGCTGTCATATAGTACATCTACTGTTCGAAGAGACTCTTATTATACGAAGCTGTCGCCGTGGCTTTTACCATGTTTGGCTAGAGTACTATCAGACGCGAATTGTTATCAACACTTCCAACAATTGCGGACTACATCCAAGAATTGCTAAAGAGCTTTCATTATGGTGTTTCTGTCTGGAATAATCGTACTTTCACGTACCCAAACACTGGTCGCTTCATGCCCTTCAAGGTCATGGCTGCAATCCCGCCTGGCTGGCCTTTGACATCAACACGACAGAAATGTTCATTGGTAATCTACAGTAACTGCAGGATTTGCTGGAATATTTTTTCTGAGAGTGTTTTCTACCTACGTATGCATGCCCACATGTGTAGAGGAAGTTTCTATGCATGCACGAAAAAATGTTTATGAGGCCTGTCATGGATTTGGCTTGTATGTTAACCACGCCCACTCCACAAGGGCGTGGGCAGTTCTTGTTCTCTGTATGCGGCCCAAGTGGTCGCTTGTTGCTGGTGGTTACTTACAATAATAAATTGTTTGTACTAGAATGTCTTCTGGATATCCTGATAACTCCGGGTACATCACATGGAGGTCCCGGGGAGATGTCCAGAAGATCAATTAAATACAGAGAGCAGGAACTCCGTTTTGTAGGCCAACAAAACGTAGGGTAACCTCGAGGTACCACTTCAGCACATGCATGTTTTTGCACTTCATCACATTTTTGATTCCTCACACTTCGTGGATTATTTTTTTTACATTTCGAATTTCGAATGTGGCGCACGAGCGAGCAGTATGAAAGGAGGCAGGCACAAAGGTGAGATTTTATGCTTCTCTCATCACGATACTCTTGAAAAAGGATTTTTTACGTACGTCAAATGCAAAAATATTGCCTGTTATGCTCGAGAAGCGGGAAATTCGTCATCCACAAAAACTAAAACACGTCGAACATGTGGTTTTCGTATTTCCCGATACAGATCTGATTTATTGAATTATTAGCCATTCGTGCCACAGCTAGCTTGTACATAATTGGGTACCCATAAAAAGAAACTGTTGAATGTATACATTACTTGTCGTCGTCTGCTTGGTAATCACGATTGATACGCAGCAGGTCACCTCATGGTGCGATCGTAAAAGTAACACCGCCATGATGGCCCTTCAAACCCCGAGTTAGGGTATTACGCGCAATAAGGTCAGCAGATAAGTACGTAGGGCGCGCAAAGATAAGTGCGCAAGGCGCGGAGAACACGAATAAAAGGGTCCTACAGATCCACTGCACCATCATTTGCATTTTCTTGTAGTTGGCAACGACTACACACATTTTTCGCTTTCTTGCATCCTACTCTTGCTCTCATACTTTTCTTACTCCAGATTTCTGGAGACATTATATCGCGACTACGAATACTGCCTGACGAAAGCAGTAAAGAAAAAAAGAAATAGGATAACGATAACGAAAAAAGCCAGAAAAATACTGGGTAAAAATATAATTGCGAATTTGGGTCCTATAACGAGGTCGAGATCGCGAGATCTATCACGTGAGCCACCCGTTGTGCAAATGGCACGCACAAATAACGAAGCCATGATAAATCACGTCTCTGATGATAGGGGGTTAAACGTCAGCGTAAATATTTCGGATCTTTTCCTCCCAGCTTTCCACTCATGGCCAACTTACGACGGCCACAATACATCGGTAGTGAAATTCGTCAGAGATTTGAATGAAAAAGCCACTGCAGCTGGATATGACGAAGAAAAATTAGCAAGACTACTTCCTCTACAACTTAGCGGCGCAGCTAAGATTAAGTACATGAGCTATAGTCCCGAAATTAAGCACGATTACAAAAAGGTGTTGGATCAGCTTAAAACGGACTTTCGCAATAGAAATTACGTTTCCATCGTTAAGGCTAAAATACAGCATGTTCGGCAGGATCCCGATGAGGATGTTTTTGTTTTTGGTCAGCGCGTAAAAGACCTAGTCGAAGATGCATACGCCGAAAGCGGTGCAAATACTGTAACGGACATTTCGTGCGAAACTCTCCTTAGAGGATTGAATACGGAATTACGAATCGCAGTCATGAAGAAAAAACCTCCTAGCACATCTTACGAAGAACTTTTGGAAATTGCGGAAAAAGAACAACATTTAATTGAAATGGTGAAACGTGAGCGCGGAGTTTTGGATAGCGCCATGATCAACGCGATTACTGAAGTTGTGCGAAACTTGCAGATTACGGAAGCAAATCATAGTTATCCCGAAACCACTAACTTCGTAAACGGAAGGAGAGGAAACTCGTACCCAAACTCTCCGTATAGAGGAAATAATCGTAGAGGGCATTACGAAAATCGCAACTTCGCTTACCATAACGATCAAAACCAATTTCGGAGACAAAATTACTCCAGGAACTCACACTTCGATGGAAATCAAAATTATACAAATCGTGGTAGAAGAGAGTTCAGTGGTTCTAATCGACAGTTTCAAAACAACTATAGATCTCAGTCTAGAGGGCGACCAAACAACTATCATAGAAATCGTTCCACATCACGACCTAGAAATAATTTTAGAGAACGTTCTCAATCCCGATATAGAAATAGTCAAAATAATCACAGAGAACGATCTGAATCACGACATAGGAACACTCGCAGGGGAAGAGTAGCGTCAGTTTTCCATTATTCTCCAACACTTTTCATTGCTATATCACTTCTTTGTCTAACTGGCATTGCGTATGGCGAAAAAACCGGATTCAAAATTTGTGGAAGCGGGAAATCAGGGCTCCCAATAGCGATACCCAAACCACTGAACTGTCTCTTACCAGAAAAACATAGCGAAGTCCTGATAACGAACGCAAATGTTTATGTCGAAAATATGAAACCATTGATTCTGGAAGGTATTCACTGCTTTAATAAATCACGAATCATTTGTGCAACTTCGTTTTTTCACCTAACTCTGAAAATTGAGTCTGATGACGTCATTACACAATCGATTTCGCAAGATACATGTCGAGAAATGGCGAGAACGAAAAGGTATAACGGGATCCCGCTCAGATCTCTACATGAATCCTTATTCGATACTGGTAACGACGTCACATACTCATATCCCATCATTGGGAAACGATGTTCAGTTACATCGAACTTGATCATGGAAATTGGCACAATTTTGACAAACGATGGCGAAAATATTGTCTCAAATGTCGGAAGTTCAGAAGGATGTAAACTGCAGCACGAATTTTGCACGCACCAACATGGCGTGTTGATTTGGGAACATCCGAAAAATAACACGTCGTATTGTAAATTCGTAAAAAGCACACATTCTTTGATGTATGCGTCGAGAGATCACGTTCTTAGCAATGAATTACAAGCAGTTTTTCATTTTAGCGACGAGGTAATTTCGGTTACGCAAAAAGGGCGATGGTGTCTGCCAAAAACTGCTGTACGTATGATAAATAACGTTTATCTCGAGTTTCCGCAAATGGAGGAGACTAGTAAAAAGACGATAAGGGAAGTCCTGGAAGGAAATCCTCTTATAATTCGACGCATTAACGAGCGAAACATGCGACAATCAAAGAACTTACGTCTGATAAAAAGTAGAACTAAAAGATCAATTAGCGCGTTATTTGAAGAACCGACGAAAAATTCTGAGTCCATGATCGTAAGCGAAAACGGAGAAACATCTCCAGAAGCGAAAGCCGCTGCGATAAATCATTTTTTGACCATGTTCTCAAACCAAGACGATGAACATGCCGATTTATTTCACGAACAACGTCAAGACCAAAAACAATTCGAGCTAAATGTGCGTTCCCAGTTCTTATCCTTTCACCTACAAGAACAAATAAATAACGACTTCCGTTTCTTCTGGGCAAAAATATGCAACATCGTAAATGCTCAAATTCGAACAGTAAATTTCCTCGCGAAAACAGATCCAACTAGCGCTGCACGAATACTTACAAATGACGATAACGTAAGTGCCATTATGGCTGGAGAAGTACTGCTACTTTCTCGGTGTAAGCACGTTTTAGCCGACGAAATTCTATATGATAATAAAGTAAACGGGAAATGTTATGCTCACACTCCAATACGTGTCGGAACAAAAATATTCTTTTTGACGCCTGGTTCTAACAAAGAACTCATAACGAAAAGTTATCGTGTTGATTGTGCTCACATTCCATCGAGTATAATTCATGAAGGTCGTACATGGAAATCCGGAAATAACGAAGTACACGTATCAGAGATAGCTTTGAATTTGCCAATCAATGACTACTCTGAAATGTTCAATGCCTCACCTATTTTCCATTCAGAATTATCACGCATAAATCCTTTAGTTCAAATTTTGTCTTCTCGTCACGGAATTTTGGATACCACAAAAGAAATACATCACAGCGACGTTTTGAATGACGAACTAAATGACGTACAAAACGAAGGCTGGAAAACTGTTACCACACTCGAAGAAAACGCGGACGAAATATTGCAATCCGAAGTGGAATTTCTATTCGAAGCTGTACCTTTTCGATTCATTGTCATCATAACGACATGCATTTTGATTTTTCTGGTTATAATTGCGTGTTGTGTATGTTACTTTCGTTGGCCATGCAGAAATTTGCAATCAAAAACCGAAAGTGTACGATACCATACGCCGAAACGAGTAGTCAGTACGTCAGAACAGAATTTGCAGCATATCGAAATGCAGGACCTAGGCACCGATGTCCAGAGACATAGCACATTAAAACTGAAAACTACTAAGTTCCTTTCTTATGTTCCTATCGTGATGGGGGTAGTTGGATCCGTCGAAGGAAATCACTATTCCCCATGTTTCGTTCCTGTTCGCTGTCAGAACGAAATTGTAATAGCGTTACTTGATACAGGTAGTTCTATAACATTCTGTAATATGACGACAATTGCGCATTTAAAAGTTAAAATTAATAGCGAAGTAATACCTCATGCAATTGCAGCCAATGGAACCTATCTACCATTTCTTGGCTCTGCAACCATTAGTATAACTTTTGGAAATATCACGAAACAACATCGTACTTTGGTCACAAGAGACGAATTCTCTCCGGCAGCAATCACATTAGGAATAGACTTTCTCAAGAGAATCGAAAAACCTATCCGAATGGCATTTCAGAAAAACATCGTATGTGTTGGCAGATCAACTCTCCCGATTTTGGACAATACCAATGTCACGTCGTTTCACAGTACTTATAATATTCTCGTAAACGAAAAAATAGTCCTCCCACCAAAATCGGACAATTTTATTCTGGCAACGATAGACGGCTTCATTCCAAAAAATTGTGACATTCTAGCGGAAGATACAAACTCGAACAAACTGCCAGAGGGATTATTCGTAGGAAAGACTTTATTTCGTCCTGGGAATTCTGGCAAATTCCCGCTTAGAGTCTTGAATCACTCAAATGCGACTATAACACTTTACCCCAAGCAGAATATTGCGGAAGGAGAAGTGGTTGAGGAAAAGCAACGCCGTTTAGTGTATTCAGTTTTTGACACTACGCATAACGATCGAAGCAACTCGCACGTCAAATCCAGCGTAGAATATATACCGAAAGAAGTACTTTTCGACGATGACGAAAATCGCGATGACATCGGAAAAATAAACTGGGAAAATTCTGAGCTCGACATTATGGGCAAATCACGAATTGTTGAATTAATCAACCAATTTCGCGATATCTTTTTGGAAAGGAATGGCCATCCTGGTCATTATGTTGGTGAGATCAGACATCGAATCGATTTGATCGAAAATGCTCAAGTACCAAAACAAAGGATGTATCGCGTTCCTCTCGAACAACGAAAAGAGATTGCAGAACAAATCGAAAAACTTTTGCATCAACGTGTGATAGAAAAAAGTACCTCTCCGTTTTGTGCTCCCATTGTGTTAGTAAAGAAAAAAGATTCCTCGTGGAGATTTGTGGTTGACTATCGACAGCTTAACGCAATTACGAAGACAGAAACCTACCTTATTCCTAATATACAGGAGATAATTGATCTAACTGCGGGCAAGACTTTCTATACCACCGTTGATTTCAAGTCAGGTTTTCATCAGATACCTCTTGAAAAGTCTCATCGCGAAAGAACGGCATTTCAGTCTTTTCTAGGATTATTTCAATTCATAATGATGCCCATGGGACTTAAGGGGGCACCTGACACTTTTCAAAGAGTTATGAATTCACTCATAAGGGAGTTACGAAGCTGCACTTTTGCATATGTCGATGATATTGTTACGTGTTCCGACAACTTTGATGAGCACTTACGTGATATTCGGGAATTGTTCGAAAGGATACGTTCATTTGGCATGAAATTGCGATTAGATAAGTGTATTTTTGCGGCACGTGAGGTAGAGTATTTGGGAGTTTTAATTAGCAGAAACGGCTCTCGCATCAATCAGAAACGAATCGAGAAAATACAAAAGTATCCAGTTCCAACCAATACGAAGGAAGTCAAATCCTTTTTAGGAGCAGCTTCATATTTTCGAAGGTTCATAGAAAATTTCGCTCATATTGCGTCACCTCTCACCAGTCTTACATCGAAAACAGACTCTCATTTCGAATGGCGTACAGAACACGGCGAAGCGTTTGAAAAATTGAAACAGTGTTTATGTAAGGCACCAGTACTCGCTGCTCCTAGACCTGGACATCCGTACGAACTCCATACAGATGCGTCCACCAAAGCTGTTGCGGCAACATTGCTTCAACAAAATCCATCTTCTGGAAACGTTCATCCAATAGCGTTCGCGAGTCGTTGTTTGAATAAGCACGAAAGGAATTACTCGGCTATTGAGCTAGAAGCTCTTGCTATAGTTTTTGGACTAACACATTTTCGACCATACGTCTTTGGTGCAAAAATAAAAATCCTGACTGATCACGCTCCTTTGTGCTCCCTTTTCCATCGAAAAGATCTCTGTGGGAGATTGGCTAAATATCAGCTAGCCATAATGAGTTACGACGCAATAATCGAATACCGACCAGGGAAACAAAACGCTGTCAGTGATGCACTGTCAAGACATGTTGCAATGTCGGAAACTGTCAATGCAGTGGGTCAGTGTCAGCTACCGAGTCTAGAAGAAATCCGAAAAGAACAATTAGCTAGTCCTTTCATCACGAGGATAACGTTTCTTAGAGAACACCCCGTGGACGTCAAAATACGGAAAAAACAATTTTGTCTAATTAATGATCTTTTGTATTACGACGATGGAAAAGCCTACAGGCTAGTCGTTCCAACCACTAAGCTTCAAGAATCTATTACGAAACACCATCATGATCATGCCTTTGATGGAGGACATTTAGGAATCGCGAAAACTCTTCAAAAAATTCGTGATAAATTCTATTGGCAAGGCATGAACGAATTGATAGCGAAATATGTAAAAAGTTGTCCCATTTGCCAAAAAGTTAAAAGTCCATATCAATTATTACGTCAAGAGCCACTCACTCCTTTTCCTGCGGCGAGCAGACCATTCGAAAGAGTGCATTCCGATGTTGTCGGACCACTACCAATGTCATTATTAGGACAATCTTACATATTGATACATACGTGCTCATTCACTAAGTTTGTTGTATGTAGCGCAATTGAGAATCAAAGAACCGCAACAATCGCGAAATCATTCGTAAATGACGTCGTTTGCAAATTCGGAGTGCCAGAGAAATTGGTTTCAGACCGCGGATCAAATTATACTAGCGAATTATTCAAAGAAATCATGGAAATTTTGGGAACCAAACACGTATTAACAACCGCGTATCATCACCAGTCAAACGGACAAGTAGAAAGATACGTAAAAACAATTAGCGAAACTCTTACTTCTTTTGTCCACAGCTCTAGAGAAAACTGGTCCGAATTTCTACAAATGATTGTCTTCGCAATAAATACATCGCGAAATGAAACAACGAATGAAACTCCATTTTTTCTCATGCACGGTAGAGATCCGCAACTCATTTCGGATGCTGTGTTGCGTTATCCAAGAAGAATGTATGGTGACGCAGAGTCATATAAAACCGAATTAATAGCGAATATTTTTAATGCGTGGACGGCAAACAGAACTCGAATTGAAACAGCCACTAATGTGTATAAGAGTAACTACGATAACAACTGTCGTAACCCAGGTGCAATTACTCTAGGAGATCTTGTGTTATTACGAAATGACGGAAACCAATCGAAATTAGAGCTATCCTGGAAAGGTCCATATCGAGTTATTCAAATAGCGAAGCCGAATGTCACCTTGCAAATGTTAGGTAATCCGGCAAATATCGATACTGTTCACCTGAATCGGACGAAAAAATACGAGGACAGGAATGTCCCTAGCCTAATTACGCCTCAGGGAACACCCTCACCGAATGAGGCAACAGACGGGGACACTCCTAATGTCCGTAGGTCGACCCGTATTAGAAATCAAAGAATACCGCTATCGTATTGATAGTAAACGAGCGTATAAAAGAACGTCGGGAGCAAATCATGTACATATCTCTTGTAAATCGATTCATCGTGTACATATCTCTATATTCCTTGTTCATCTCATATCGTGAATAACGCTTTCATTGTGCTAGAAAAAAAAGTTCATCACGAAGCTCTTCAGATGAGCACCGAAAACGTCGTGATCCGTACTCCGGGACGCTCGGACGACGAGCCTGAGCCGTACTATAGCCCGGAGAAGACAATGTTCGAGGAAATGTGCGAGGAAAACTCTGCCAGAATTGCGATCCTCGAGGAGGAAATCGTCGAATTGCGAAGGGCTGTCGAAGCCCAGAAGAAGATCAAAGTCGAGACGAAGGACGTCGCGTGTGATGCGATGGCGCAAAATGATGGCAACGTCGAAATGGGCAACGCCGTGGAACAAGAGAACATCCCGCCAATGCAGCCAGCCAGAGCAGACCAGCCTCTTGGGCCGTACCGTCATGGACGTCAGAATGCCAGCCGAAGGCCATCTCCTTACCCCGCAATAATGCTTTGTCATTTTTGCAACCAGAGGGGTTTCAGCGACAGCTGTCGCAACGTAATAGGTGCTGGCCAGAGGGCCGAAATAGTGAAGTCAAAGGGGCTCTGCCCTAAATGTTTGAAAAGGCACACTGCCCCGTGCCGAAAAATGTTTCCTTGCCCCTACTGTGGCCAATCATCGCATCATCGTTCTCTTTGTTCCTCTGTATCCGCATATGAAGAGAGGGCTAAAAAAGCCCACCACCTCTAAGCTGTTTTGTTGCCTCATTCCTTTTTTAGTTGTGTCAGTACTGTATTCATATTGTCGTGGACGACAATCTCCCGAAAAGGGGGCATGTCATGGATTTGGCTTGTATGTTAGCCACGCCCACTCCACAAGGGCGTGGGCAGTTCTTGTTCTCTGTATGCGGCCCAAGTGGTCGCTTGTTGCTGGTGGTTACTTACAATAATAAATTGTTTGTACTAGAATGTCTTCTGGATATCCTGATAACTCCGGGTACATCACAGGCCGTTAATTCAGTTGCATGGAAAATTCTCCAAGCATGACGATGTGGAAAAGGCGCTCTCCCTGTTCTCTTCTTCGCAGGTACCGACTTTTGGGAATACGGCGTCAGAGATCTGCTTAAATGAATGATAATATAATAAATGCTTCCACTCTGATGACGAATCACTAACGAGTTTTCGACTGCGCAGGATAGGTTCGGAAAGCGTTGGTCAGCTACACAGTCACTATGCTTACTACCTATTCCACGTAGGACCCATCAACGTCGCGCCTTGCAAAAGCTGGTGAGCAGTCCACCACTGTTCCTTACCTGCTGTTACAACAATGATGGAAGAGATTCTAGGTGACAGCGATAATAGAATAAATCGGATTCACTCAATTTCGATCCAACTCTGGCAATGTCGTCCAAATAACCATGCATAACTTCCTCGTCGCCTAAACGAAATTCTTCTGGATCCGAAAGGCGCAGGATAGGTTCCGAAAGGCGCAGGATAGCTTCGATAATATTAGAACTCCTGAGACGCAGACGGATACGGTGCAACTCATGGGGATTCAAATTTTATTTCAATTTTTTCGTTTTTTTTTTGGCGCTTGAATGGTAAGGATTACACACAGAATTCCGCCGTGCTATCGCTGTCACCATCTCTGTTGCAGCTTATTCTATTTATTACGGTCCTCAAGCAAACCTACAACAACATTGTGCCTACTACCTCGGAAACACCATGTTTCGGAAAATTTATGCTAGATGCGTACGTTAGTCGCGCATCAGACGCATGCATCCGTTCGCATGCGATTTTCCATGAAAACCGGTGAGCTCGGCAAACATACCTCCTCAAAGTAAAGCACGCACGGCCGCCTCAGCGCCGCAAGCGCGTGCGTTTGAGCTGTGCCACCGATGCGAGTGGCGCTATCCTTCATCATATAGACACACGTACGTCTGAAGCACGCATCTAGTATAGACTGACCTTATTCCAATGATGTGACCGTGCCGGTGGAGAAAAAGGAACAACAGCAAGACATATGCTGTTTCATCTGAATTATTGGAGAACTAAGTGAAAGTAAATTATCCGTTGCAAATTAATTGTCTGGCTGACTAAAAGTAGTTTGAAATGAACTGTTTGTCGGAACCAGGTTTCTCTAGTTGATTTAACAGCGAAGCCGTCCTTCGCCCACACTAATTGGAATCCGTGTTGCTGTCGATAAAGACTCGAGATGCTGTACTCCCAATGGAGTATGCTGGCAGTTAAATACTTGCCAGGAGAGAGGCATAGGAAGTTGTGGAAAAGTTTCTTTTTATAGACACCCCAAAAACTTACTTTAGAACCTTACACCCAAGCGATAATTTTCTGTATTCGTTATAAAATCGTGACAGTTTGTGAGCTTCTACATGGCTGCGTGACAAGAGGTACGCTGCTGAGCTGTGGTTGGTCGACTCATCACGCGTCGCGGCTGCAGCCATCGAAGGATCCAGAGGTCTTGCAGGGAAATGGATAAGTCTCCTAAACTTGAGTAGGACAGATAAATACTACCGCAGCCAACAAACTCTGAGGAGGTGGCCACTGATGTCATTCAATGCGTCGAATTTGAAGGATCAGGCTGAAGTTGAGACGCTTACGCATGCGTCGCGGTCGCATCGCAGTCTTGACCGCCAACCCCTCTACATGAGACCAATGCCCTATAGCCAAGGGAATGATTTGCTTGATGGCAATTTATGGGTCCATTTATGAGCGTTGAGCACAAACATAGACGTAGGCACCGCGAACATCGATGAGTTTGAATTATCTGCGGATGGAATGCGCCCGAATAGCTAATCCCAACGATGTTCTCGTGGTTTTCCTTGGCGTTTAAAGGCAGCAGGAGCTGAAATTCTCGTCTCTGAGCTGAGCTGCGGGTGGTGAAGTACAGACTCAGCACATCATAAATGTGAAACGAACACAGACAATGATGGCTTACCTGCAGAGAAAATGGAACATTCGTCGTGAACACGCCCGGCCGTGTTCGTGCGCGGACGAGTTTTCCCCGGGGCGAAAGCCATTGCGGCGCGTGGTTTTGGCCTAGTCCCGCCATGAAACCCTGTGAATTGAATGTATTTCGTTTTCCCTTTGCGCCAAACCACGCAGCGCAATGGCTTTTTGCGCCGGGGAAAACTCGTCCGCGCGCGAACACGGCCAGGCGTGTTCGCGACGAATGTTCCATTTCCTCTGCAGGTAAGCTATAATTGTCTGTGTTCGTTTCACATTTATGATGTGATGAGTCTGTACTTCATCACCCACAGCTCAGCTCGGAGTCGAGGATTTCAGCTCCTGCTGCCTTTAATGCATACCTGTTACATTTTCTGCGCTTTGTCATTCTCCTTGATTTTTTGCATTACTACCTCAACAATTTCTCCCGTACAAAATGCGTCAGTTTTTAACCAGTGCCTTTTTTTGAGTCAATAATCGATCAAAGCGTCATAGCATCACCATTATCCCAACGATGACATCAGCGGAGTCATAATCCAACCGAACTCTCTCTCTCTTTTGTTTGTTGGTCTCCGATACTCTCGTACGCCGATTTTCTACATGATTACAGGCTAATGGTTGTTTACGGCGTCACCGATACCGGATCAAACGCATTAAAAAACATCATCGTATTCTATAACGTGCAGTATAAAAAGGGATAACTGGTAGTTGATTCAACACACCATTCATCTAAGTAGATGTAAGCTTTTCTCCTATTAAGCTTCTTGTCTTTGGAATCGTACAAAATGTCAGAACGAAATTCCCGCAAACGACCTGCTGTTTAGTTTTGAAGTCGTGACGAAGAACAAAATGCTGGTTTTCTTTCTGTTTTCATTGATGGTCTCATGCAGCTATGCAGCTGACTGCTTTGAAAGCGTCAAAAACCTACCAAACCTTGATCAGGTATGTTTTTCTTTTGTGGTTTCCTGCCAGACCCCTGCTAAGAACGAGTTTTGTGGCATTGAATTTTGCCCCTTCCGTTCAACCTTTCCTCGGCGACCCAACCGTACAATTTTCACAGGGAATGAAGTCTAATAGCCTATATTGGCCATATTTTCTGAGCTTAAAAAAATACATGTAGTCATCTGCACATTCTGTTACGACATTCAATTCCTTTCCATCCACTGGCTCAATTCAGCTCAAAGCATGTGCTCAATTGCCAGCCGAACAGTTACCAAAGTGTGTTGGAGACTACTTCTCAAGGGTCTCATCTGATCCTTCCAACACTATGGGAGTAAGTATACGATTTTTTTTACTTATTTTCTGTGAATCTGACAAAGAGCTTAGTATGCGGTTTGTATTTCAGGCGCTTCTTAATCCTCAGACTCTTCTCGATGCTGTGAAATGTTCTGTCAATAGCATGTAACAAACGACCTTTTAAAGGTGGAAGTTGTAAATTTCGTGAAATAAATTTTATATTTGGAATTGTATGCAGATTTGAAGATTTCGTAGATAGTATATTGTGCCGAAACAAATTGGTAGAGCGAAGATCTCGTTCTCATGGAAGGCGCTATGTGCATTTTTTACGGAAATTTGAGGAAATATGACCAGAACGTAGCTTGACAAGGACGTTCTTGAATGTGGATCCATGGAGACCGGTGGGATCTTTCAGGGATATGTTAAGATCGTCATCATTTTCGCTGCATCTTGTTCGGGAACGTTTCTCCTACTCCAGAGGCGCCAAAAAGAAAAAAGGAGGCAATTGGACCACGTAGTAGTGTTCAAACACACTAGATCGAGTATGCAGTCATTCTAGCTTCCTATGAACATAACTTCTTATAGTATTTTACCTTCTTGCTGAAAACAAGTTAGTGCTTATGCGCATTTAAGACCATCTTGCTAAGGGGTAGATCACTTTGTGCAGCTGTGTCTCTCCTGTGGAAGGAGTACCTGTTGTAATAAGAGTAATATGGCTTTTTTTATTAGAAGCGGCATCAATATTTGCCAATTCTATCACGAAATACAACGAATTAGGAGGAAGTAAATTCAGCACAAGCCGTGACAGACCAATGAAACAGAGTCCATTTCCTCACAAAACTCTCCTTCACACTACTGTATAGCCACAGCACATAGTTGCGTTGGCTTCCTTAGAACTTACCCAGCCCCTGTTACCACCATCTAATTCTTTTCCGTTGTATAAGATAAACGGATCAATGAGCGTCTAACCTTCGAAGCTTCTGAATATGTGACTAAGGGGGAGGAACAAAGTGTAGGGATGGAAGTGCTGAACCACCTTCAGACATGGCACGTGCATGTTTAGCGATGGTATCGGTGCCACCCTTCGTAATCACTAGTGTTTGAGTTGTTGTGATGTGTGGGGCAATCACTCTTACAAATTTACTAGTTCGTCCGTTGACTGGATGTTTAGTGTTGTCTGGCTTGGATGAGTTGAATGAACGGAGGTCTTTGCTGGTGTAGAGCGGGAATAGACGAACTGGAACCGCTTTTAGGCCTCAGAAGACGACGTTGAGTAGAAACGTCAGGCCATAATAAACGTGTCCTTGTAACAACCTGTCTGGCACAGAAGAAATTTAATATACTCTTACTATGTTTGAGAAATCTACACCGAGATGTGGGTTGTACGAATCTTAACTTGTTATGCAGTTTACGGACAATTTTGGAATGCGAAGAGTAACATAATAACAGGACACGAACAACGATACATACTGAAATTTATTTTGTGCTGTAGATTAAATGTTCTCGACAATCAATAAATAGTGCTGTGAGTAGCCAAGTGGTTAATAGTGCTTCCCAAACCAGAAGACGTTGTGCGCAGTTCTTTGGGACTTAGGCAGTTCTTCGGGACGCTAGTTCACCAACGACAAAGAGCCTGTCCGTCACATTGACCTCTCGGACATCCGGAGCACACTGCTCCCACTTGGTAGACATACTGGTTGAAAAAGTTTCCTCTGAAATGCCAAGTAAGAAAAACAACAACCTCTGTCTCTTTTAAAACCTACCCTGGTCTGTACATGCAAACAGTGAGGTAGTAACGACCACAGTTTTGGACAGAACAGCCGAGAATTATGTTGTTCCACCATGCCATCTGAATTAAAAGTCTCTCTTAATGAATGAGAGGATTGGGTAAGGGTAAGGCTGCTGCGGAAAGCAACGAGAGTACGAACCTTGGACCAATTCATGACGCTGCGCGCTCCACGGCGCGCTTCACTTGGGTAGAACATCATGTTGGACCTCATGCCAAATCTCGCCAGCTCGCTCCACCATGTAGCCAGTGCCTTTAGTATGAAACTACGTTATTAAAGGGAGGGATACATAATACTCATCTTGCTGAAAGTCATGTTCCACTTACGTTTTGAATAGCTCCAGCTGGGGTAGTTTGAACCGTATTCAAGACATGGATATTTTCTTTGTATCCTGGCATAGCACTTGGTGGGAGACGGTTTCTATTGCAAGAGCCTGCATGCTGATGAGCGTAAGACTCTGCATTGCAGTCGTATTTCTGAACATGTCACTCATGTAAGGATATTTTAAGGGTCTTTTCCAGTCATACCATTCGATACATGATCGTTGCCGGAGGAGCGATACCCCAGCCTGCGCTTCTCTCCGTTTGTCCTCTTGCAACACTCCCCCTGAACCAGAAAACCGGAGAACTTAATGCGATGGCACACGCCAAACATATTTTTAAAGAATATTTACCTGAAATTATTGTGCATGTTGAGAAATAGGTTTCTCAAACCATTAGTCAAACTTGGATTTCCACAGTTAGGCTCTGAATTGTATTTCTCAATTTTCGGTGCATAAGATTTGCTGCTTTTTGTTCTCAACGACAAATAGATACTCACTAGGCCAAGGCTTTCTTGTTGGAGCCGCTGTAGTCGCGTTGCCTAAATTTGCAATCGTCTCGGAACAGTAGAAATTTCAACTGAGTGTTTATCAGCGATTGCGAGCTACCATGTTTCTTACCTGTAGCTGATGTAGCTGTTGTAGCCACGAAAAGAGTAACGAGAACCTTAATAGTAGGAAATATGAAAGTTACAGGATTTTACCCGAGAATGTGAAAGGTCGAAAACTCACCACCGAGGTTGTAAAACAGCCTGGCATTGTCTGCGCATAGCTGTTAGTTGCTCAGTAGCGCTTTTATTGAGTTGCAGCGCTTCTGATTATCATGTGTCAACCTAATTTCCATTGTTGGCAACTGCGCAGTGCACCTCGTGGCTTTTGTGAAATCTCAGTTAACAGATCGTCACACAACAAATGTTGTCAACATGTCTGACAATGGTGCACTATACCAGGAACTGCTCTAGAGTTCCCATCGGAGGTGTTTATGTCTGGGATCATGAAGCACTTTGACGGCGTCACTACATTGAGTACTTCCTGTTCTTTGCATTCGTTACTGTGGTTTGTCATGGTAGCCTCTCATCATTGCGTAAACCAGGAAGAATGTTAACTTTTCCTTGGAATTTGACCATGCTTGTATGATGCATCGAGAATTAGGAAGTCTCCTTTTCTGCCAATATAATTAAAAAAAACAAGTATATTTTTTCAATAAATCTTGCTGGACACATTAGACTGTAACCATACACAAAATGTGGGCATGGGAGGACAGTAACTTGACTCATTGGATGTATTGTATTCTGTAAAGACAAAGAAAACATGAAGGAAAAGCTTGCAGCCCAAGTTCAGGTAATTATGCACAAACTAAAAATATGTCAACAACCAGATTTACACTAATCAGAGGTTATTGAAGAGGAAATTCCTGTTGACTTTCGGACTACAAGATAGCTGGTCTTTTATTCACTAAAGACAAGCAAATTCCAATTCCGTGATAATCTACAGTGTTCCTTTTTTTATCGTCCTTTTGTGGTATCCTTCTTGATTTGACATCTAACTGCGGCGAGCAAGTTGTCAGGATCGAGCAGCAGCTTGAAAAAATACGTTCTTTCAAGTCTGCAGACTCAAGAGAAGCAAGTTGAGAATAAGTAAATTTAAGCCGTTCTTATGACACAGATTGCATTTACAAAGCAACACTTGACTCTATGAAGGCAGATGTAATACATATCTGCTTACCCAGAGAGCGCTGGTAGGATTGACCGGTACGTCCTGGATATACTCGTCGACACAGTGCCGAATTTCCTCACTGTTAACGGCTGCACATTCCTTCAACTGAAAGTTTGAGATTTTCAAATTTCATTTTCCATCCACTGAGAAAATTCTTCTTTTGCATTGTATACAAATCGTATGCGTCATTCGTGCGTCAGTCACGGTCACTTGCCTGAGATTTCCTTTTAAGATCAATCGATGTTGCCATGAATTTGATAAAGACGAATAGTCGCTAAATCGTTAACGCTATCGTCTGAACTGCGTCCGATCCAAGCCCCAGCATGGCTTGGTGGTGGCAATATGGGCTCCGTAAGAAAAGTGGGAAGCAAGGAGGGCTTTGTACGGGTACGAGGCCGCATCCCGGGAGAAAATTTGAGGTTTTCGTTGGTCGTAGGAAAACAAATATGTTGGTAAAGGTGATGAAGGACGAAAACGGCTTGCAAGAGAACTGTTCGTACTTTGTGCAGCGCAATAGCGGCGATCGGGGTTGAAAATTCGACTTGAGCTGATCAATTTCAGGTTCACACTATCCGGAGGACTCGAAGGACTTTTGCGCCCCGAAATTGCACAGATTAACTTCAAATGTTTAGTGGGATAAGAAGCAAGGGTGCATTGTAAGTTTTTAAAAAAAGACATACTAAACTTACATGAACTAAAAAAAAGTGTAAGCTGTGCTGGAGTTGCAGGGCTCTCCCATCAAGTCGAGACATCAAGGATTGACACCAAATTAAGGGCGAATAAGTGCTTATGGTACGCACAATAAATATATGTGGAAACTTCACAAAACTTATGTGAACTGAGGAATTGTATGCTCGGTAGAGTTGTCGGCCTACCGAAGACAGGCTGGACGACATGCTGAGCCTGGCCTGGGCTTAATTCTCCTAATAAAACACATAAGTTTCCCAGCCTCCTGCAACACGCCTCCAGTAGCACGTGTGCCTGTCTTCGGTAGGCTAGCCCCTTTAACGAGCATACAATTCCTTAGTTCACATAGGATTTGTGGACTTGTCACATACATATCTTTACTGTGAGTATCAGACATCTCTTCACCCCAAATTTGCCTTTGGTTTCAATCTGCAGTCTCCACGTGAATGGAGGGCCCAGAACTTGCAATACTCTGGTATTATTTGTCCTAGACTTCACTGTTGTTACCTCCAATCATATGCCCTACACTTCTTCGCCTGTTGCCTCCTATTATCTGAGTATTCCCCCTTTTCCGCTTCGGTTGAGTGATCCTGACGCGCTCCAAACTTAAACGCCCCACCGTCGCCAATCTCCAATCGATTTGGAGTGGAGCAATTTTCAGTGAGTTCATTTCTTCAGAATACAGGCCAGACGAGATTTCACACCAACCGACTCGCTTGTGTTTGTTCGCTTGTTTTTTTTTTCTCCAGTTTTTATGTTCAGTTCCTCATGCGCTAAGTCAGCTCCTGTTCCTTTTTAGTGCCGTGGTTATTTCCGAATATGTGCACAGACGATGTTGAAGAAAGGAGAAAGAAGCGTATGAGGCAAATCTATGCCTCCTAATCAAGAGCCTCCACCAGTTGCACGAGATTTTGAGGGTCTAGATACGTGTGTAGTACTTCTTACTGAGCCAGCTTTTCGGGTTTTTTTTTGGATTAACAGCTTAATCGACGCTCGACCTTCTTTTGGGCTCGTTTCGCTCGACTCGCGTTTGTGCGACATGTTCCCCTCTATTAGACGCCGCCCTACCACTCTTGCAGCTTCGGATCCGTCCGGTGACATCTTCCCCATAACTGCCAGTAATACGTAGATGT
Source organism: Ancylostoma caninum (assembly GCA_037903475.1). Classification (NCBI taxonomy): domain Eukaryota; kingdom Metazoa; phylum Nematoda; class Chromadorea; order Rhabditida; family Ancylostomatidae; genus Ancylostoma; species Ancylostoma caninum. The sequence goes on along the minus strand of JBAJFG010000008.1, from coordinate 218,357 downwards.
GTGCATCTAGAGCGCGACTGAACCATCCACTCATTATAAATTCACCTTTATAGAGGTGCGGCTCCTTTCTGGCAGATATCCGTGAGGAACGCGCTAGTTAGTGACCTTCCCTATATCTCACCATCCACGGGAAACTTGGTAGAGTTTAGTTTTTCACAGGGCTTCGTTTTCATTCCGACCCTACCAAAGGCTCGTGTTGGGGCAAGGGCCCGGCCCCCGGGCTGCGACAAGAATGCGTATTGGACTACACTTCACCATGTAGTCGCATGCATGTAGCACATGCGCACCTAGTATAATTTTTTTTGCATGCATTGGTGGTACAAATCTACAGTTTCTTGTAATGTGAATCGGTGTTATATCTTTGCGTACGTATTTTTCGTCATGTCATTAAAGTTGACTGCGTCGGGTCTCTACATCTAAAGGAAGACTTACCATGCTAACAATGTACCTTAGTTCGTTAGAGAAACTCGAGATCTTCAGTTAAATATATTTAGGGAACACATCTATAGAATCTTCGGGTACGAAAAACCCACCTCTTCTAGATCTGGTAAGTCAGCAATGCTCTGAAAGCAGTCACAGTACCCTCGATCAAGCGTCAGCATCGACAAAAATAAAAACGACGTCCACATGGAAAGTCTGAAGAAATTTTCCACTGTAATTTTTCGTTACAATTCTCTCCAAAAACGACGAACGTTGAGAAGTTGCGCATACAACCTGACAGCTCTCCAATCTTTCCGATTGCAGTACATTCTCCTATATTCTTCTTCTCTTCGACGTCTCGCTAACTGTTGTTTTGTATGAGCTCCTGCGTGATACAGCTTTACTGGCAAGCTTCCGGTATAGTAATACCTTCGTCAGGCCTATAACATATATAAGTAGGCACAGAAACTAAGCAGCAGAGTGTCTCTTTCGTGTTGATGAAGTTCCCTATCATATTTGCTTTCACATTGAGTGGATGCGAGCTGCGCGAATGTATTTAGCATTACATTTCTTGAATGGGGTTTCCTGTACCACTTGATCTGTTTTGTGCTGCTTGATTCGTGTTCTTGTGTTGAGGAATGGAAAGAAACCCGCACGAAGATCCATTTAGAATGAAAGTCACTATACTGCACCGCTCACAGGATGCTCCGCTAGGAAGAAAGGTGCAGGAGGCTCTGGCGATGAAACACCTCTCACAAGAGATAACCGATAAAGATGAGCTAACAGATGCATTGCGTCTTACAAGTCAGCGGTGGTGATTGCGACAACGTCACATCGGTCGCATGGCAGTGTTCATTCTTACTCGAAGGGCACAGTCGTAGTGTCGCACGGTAGCATCTGCTGCTTAGTTTCTGAGCCTACATTTTGATTTTTTCGCTTATTCAGTCCGTTGAAATGATTGTAATTGTAAGTGATAGAGGACTGAGTGCAGCTATATACAGTAGCGAGCAAAAAGATTGCAACTTTTCGTTTTTTGACTATAACTTCTTCCAAAGCAAAGCGTGGGAGTTCTAATTTTTATGGGAGTTGTAGATACTCATGGGAGATAGAAACAAGGAGTAATCCCTTTACTCCATCGACTTAACGTTTTTTAAGAAAAATTTTTCTCACAGAGGCCTTAATCTGTAATTCGGCACCATCCGCGATGTCTCATAAAATGAAGTCTTTCGTTAGGATCTGACCACGAATTCGTTCCTTGCAGCAGAGCCAACCCTTATGTGCTTGAAAATGTGCATGCGCTGACCACTGGTTGACATCTACAAAGACTATTTGAGATTAGTTCAACAGTGATCCTCTATGGGTGTTACTGTCCCCTGGCTCCACGTATCGGCTCTATCTAAAAGGAAGGGATGCCCCTGATGGTTCTATAAGTTCAGCAACAAGTGTTCGGTTTCAACGCAGCTTATTGCTCGCTCGCAGCTCCGAAATATTCGGGGTTGTTGCCGTGCACCTAATCGTGCATATCACGGAAAATAAGTTTTGGAATTTCTTCTGTCTCGAGGAGGAGGATACCTTAAGGATCCCATAAATGGTGAAGATTCTCCAGGGTTCCTAGAATGTTACTGTGTGCGTGTTGACTCATGGCGCCTTGGATTTATCGAAACAGGGCTACTCGAAGTGAAGAGTGCTGGTCGCTAACAGGAGCATGTGTGGCCCCTTGCTCCATCTACGAGTTGTCTCCCTTCGCCTGGTGCCTTTTGATTTAAAAATGACTCTTTTTGTTCCTTCTAATTCATACTGAATTAGCCAGTTTTCATAATGCCAGGTCACAGTATCCCGCTTCGGTGATGTTTCATAGAGTTCATTGCATTTTAGCAAAACCTAACTCATCGAATCCAAGGCGACATGAGTCGTCATGAGCATGGTAATATTCTAGGAATCCTGGAGCATCTTTAATGGGATCGCTGAGGCATCTTCCTTCTCGAGACAGAAAAAAATTTAAAACTTATTTTCCGTGATGTGCACAATTGGTTGCGTTACAGTTTGCCGGGATATTCTTAAATTCCGAAAAAGCAATGAAATGTATCAAATTCTAGCACCTGTAACTAAGCTTCTAGAACCATGAGCAGCATCCACCCCTTTCAAACAAAGCTGATAGAGGGTGCTATAGAGGCAAAAACATCCATAAAGCATCACTGTTGAACTAACTTCACATAGTCTTCGCAAATGTCAGCCAGTAGGCACAACATGCACATTTCCCAACAAATACGAGTTGATTCTTATGCAAGCAATCAATTTGGAGCCCGATCACAACAATAGACGATATTTTAAAAGACTTTGCGCATGGTGCCAAATTACAGATTTCGACTTCTGCGAGAAAAAAAAATTTCTTAAAAAACACAGAATCGGCGGGGTGAGGAGGTTCTAACTTCTTCCTATCTCGCATGAGTAACTACAGTTCTCTTAGAAATTTGAGCCTTCATGCTCTACTTTGAAAGAATTTATAGACAAAGGTATAATTATACTAAAAGCATGCCAGTAAAGCTGTATCACGCAGGAGTTCTCAAGCGACAAAACAAAACATAGTATTCAATGAGACTCCGGGATAGATCCGTCCTATCATCACGCTAACTCTCATTCTCAGCAAATCAGGGTATGCAAGAGTAAGGAAAGCTCCGAAGGTGATAATATTTCTTCCCAAAGAAGATGCATAAGGCCACTGAATAACTTGAAGGACAAGCAATGAGGCCGGGAAACCAGTTCCAATGTGAGGGATTTATGGTTGTTTTGGAAGATTTCTGCAACTGTCGAGGTCTACTATGGGATAATTGGACCACACCTCGACAAGTGAAAATAACGAACACATGATATATGGTTGAATTGTCACTGTTTTACTTCACTACTCACGACGAAAAAACTCTCATTACAAAAATGGACCACTGCTGCACATGGGTGGCGAAAACAGAAATGGATTTGTCCTGCAATTTCTAGTAATTCTTAGATGAGTGAAATTAATAACCACATCATATTGTTATATTTTACACATTGCAAATGATTATTAGCTATTTCATAAAAGTCAGTAATTAAAGGAAGCTTCCACAAAAATTTTCATGTGCAAAGTTTTGATCGTTTTCGAGCCTTAGCAATAGTCCCAACAACTCTGTGAAGGAAGTAGTGCGGAAAACTCAACCGTTTCTAATATATAATTAGTCAAAATGTTTAGGATCCTGGATAAGCAGGATCAGCGTATGGTTGTTCGATCTAGTTGTGGCGACAGCGGACCGTAGCCGCCAGCTGATTTGGTGGCTAGCCGTTCCCTTCCTTGTTATTGTAAAGCTATTTCTTAGTCCTTAACCTTCCTTTTTTGCGTTTTGCCTTGCACGATAAATCTTTCATATTGTTATTTCACAACAGTTGTAGTGGTTCAGTTAATTGTATAACTGATCTTCGCCGGTGTCTGATTTTCGAATTTTTTTCGTGTCTTTAGGATTTTTTCAGAAACCATTGGTGTTTCTGCGACCCCTTGACTGGTCAGGCCATTTTTTCCGAGTTTCGTTTTCTTCCGTTAACTTCGAAAACAAGGCAAACTATTATCGCAAAATCGATCTCGTCAACAAAACATCTGGCAAAAAAGGCAGCGTTATCGACTTTTTTTGGATCGGTTCGCATCTGACAGGTCGCACAACTCTGCCCAACCTGCTCGAAAGCGGTGAGCTGCAGAAAAAAGATGCAGGGTATTTCGAAAGTTTCGACTGTTTTCAGCATTCTATTAGAGCAGTAGTGATCAACACGCGCGATTACCCTGAACTTTGTCGAAACCTCGATGTCGAAAATTTTCGTAAGTGCTGCCCTTAAGTAGTTTGAAAAAGAACAAATTACTTTTGAAAAACATCTATGAAACTGGTTTCAACGTGGATGATATATACAGGGTGGCTGTTAAGTATGGATCGCTCAATTTTCTAATCTCCTTCTCCAAAGAAATAGGATTTCGCGATGCCATATTGTTTACTTGTTTTGCACAAGCATTGGCCATCACCAAGTAAAGGTCCTGCTCGAAGACGTCTGATTCGGCAACGGTGCAGGCCCTCAGTCGCCCGTCAAGTAAGACTTCAGTTGGCCGCGAGAGGTTGACGTCGGTCTTGCTCCACTCCCTCGTAAATGCTATCCTGAGGGAGTTCACACCTCCATGGCTAGTAGCGGACACCTTGACCTCCAAGACGCTCCAAAGGAAGTAGCCCAGCGGATTGAGATCAAGGAGAAGGAGAACCGTATATCTTTGTCTTACCAATCGGGAAAGTCAGAGTCACACAAGGCGAAAGTGGATTTTGTGGCCAAATGAGAGGCCCTCCCTTGCTACGAGGTAAACCACTCTGTTCATCTGTGTCTGTTGGTCCCTGGAAGGAGTACATAGCGTAAGATGTCCTTCTGATGAAAACCTGCGTCAACTTTCGGCAATTTTCTCACGAAAAACAGCGAAGAAGGCCTTCCTGAGGTCAATTCATCCCAGACCACAGCAGACTAAAGAAAAAGAGCTCATTCGCTTGTCACCTATTTCTTCATTGTACTACGATACAATGACAGTGGTCGTGTTGGCTCCCACAGATTTCACGCAGCCCAATCAGTGAAAACTTTTCTATCAACAAAAGCGAGGTTGAGGAGGCGGCCACGAAGATTTCTTTTGGAAACTTTTTTGCCTAATTCAAAAGTTCCCTGTTCACCCAATCTGATAGTGTGCTGTTTCAAACGTTCAGTAACTGCGCAGTCCCAGCCCAAGTTTCGCGATCTTCTGAGCAGTGTCTATGGAGATATTCGAGTTTGAAGCCACGCGATTCAATGTGAAGGAATTGTCGCAGGCGATGCACTTCTCGATGATGCCACGTCAACGTGAAGTGCGAATGGATCGAGGTCGCTCTGGTTTCTGGAGTGGAGCAATACGGCCTGTCTCCCTTTGATGTTTGACAATATTTCCTTCTGTTAGTGCGGAGAAATCAGAGCGTTTAGCAAATTCAGTAACATGGAGTGTGCAACCACCGAAGTTCACTGATGGCAGTAGATGAGGAAATCGTTTTATAACTTCTGGAAGAATCCAAGCAGGGGAACCAAAATTCTCATGCTGACCATGAAAGCCACTAGTTATCGTATCATCACAAGATTTGCGTGATAGCTGCTTTCCTTTTTCCTTTCTCACCTTTAAAAGACGCGATCCATACTTAACAGCCACCCTGTATAGTGGCTGCTAGCGTTGATAGTTTCGAAACTATTTGCTAGAATAATCTATGCATCAGTTTTTAAAAGATCGCCTAACAACATTTGTTTCTTGCTCCTTCTTATTATCTGTCTTTTCAGAATCTGTAAAGCGACTTTCTGCTAGCCGTTGTGTAAACAGTGGAAAATCAGAAGGAATTATCATCGTTTACCAATGTCCTTATCAGATCTATTCACTAGTACCATGTCCGCAACGTGTTCTAGTACAGTATAATCTTCTCCGCTTGAATAACAACATAAAACATTTTTGTTGGAAATGCCCCTAAAGGTCATTGCCGAAGCTTACGCTCAGAGGTCATGAAACGTGGAGGTGATTCGAATGCCAGATGAGTGTTTCCTGGATAGTTCACGTGAAGTTTAGCATTAGGCCACATAATACACTGGCACGAGCCACAATCGGTTAGTCCATCATATAACAGTTTACAGTTTCTTTGCTTTCATATACATTGATTGAATCAGCGTGTGGAACTGGTCCAGAACCTGTAACACCTCAGGATCGGGAAAGGTATGAGCCTCGGTCTTAGAGAGGATATTTGCTCTGCTCGTCGGCAACCTTGATGCAACAATTTTATTTTCTGTCACAGCTCTATAAAAAGCATGTCCATCTGTATTTCGGAGCAATTCAGCAGTTTCTCTATCTTCATGTTCAAAGCCACATTTTTGAAAGCCCACATGAAAATCTATGAGGTTCTAACACAAACAGAGTAGCGGAAAATGTGACTGGCGGGGGCATGCTCCTCCATGCATCCTTTGGTTGAAACTCTGAGCGAGGCACATTTTAATCATTCAAACTCAAATAATTGTCCCACAGATTTCGTCAAAGGTGATAAGTCCAACAAATTACGAAATATCATCCAAAGACATCACTTAGCTTGGTTTGGTCTCTCATAGCTTTTCCCGAGATAAAACAAGTAGGAGAGGTATGCTGCTCTCATTGACTAGAAAACTGCTCTCTCCATGCTACTGGCTTAGCAGCAAAGAATGAGTAAAGATTATCCGCTGTTATCACTACATTGCTCCCTATCGGCATAGCCATAACTCATGTTAGTATATATGTACATATTATTCTTCAGCACTTGTATAACAACATGAAATACTTTCGTTGGAAATATTCCAGAAGGTCACTGACTAAGCTTATCTTGACTGATTATGGTACACGGAAATAACAAGAATGTCAGATGTGTGTTTCCTGCAATGGCTTGAGCTTGCGCTTTTTTTTGGTTCTTCTTTGAAGATGTGAATAATATGCATTATATGTGAATCTATACATAGTAGTGACATTACATCTAAATTTTTGTTCGTGGGAAATTGTCTTCGAGGTAAAACACATGATGCTACAAAACTGTGAATTTATAAGGACTGATATTAGCCAAAGTTAACCTCCTCTCTAAAATAAATCGCGTACATATTTCAGTGAATAGACAGATGTTATGTATGAGTACTTATTTATTTATTTATTTATTTATTTATTTATTTATTTATTTATTTTCAATACAAGGTGACAAGGGCACACTGCGATTCTTCATCGGAGGTAAAAAAGGAGAACAATGACAATTGAGTATGGTACAAATATAATAAATGTTTACGTTGAAATTGTGTTGTTAGTGATGGCAGCGACTACAAATGAGTGAATAGGTGGGTATGGTGCTATTTGCAACTAAGAAAGTTCGGTAGTGAACTCCAAGTGACAGCACATGGTGAGCAAGCGGGAGGCCTAGATCTGCATTCTGCACAGCGTTGTTGAGTTCCTAATAAAGTTGTTTCGTAACTAGTTGTCAACACAGACAAGTTGATAGAATCCAGGCACAACTAGGCAAACACTGCACGACACATAACTCCGGCGCGACTTGAGTTGCAGCCGCTGCATGCTTCTATGTGTTACGTATTTGTGGCCCACCCTGTATAATAATAAGTTCATACTCTTAAAATTCAATCTAATTCAATCTTATGTTCAGAGTAACTTCATCGTTGAAATTCCGGCTGTCCGAGTACTCGTAATGATGGAGACCTGAGTTTTCCCTTCCTCAGAACTTGAGATCTTTAAATTTTTAGCCATTTTGGTATATTTCTGGAATAATGCTTGCCAAAATCTCTCAATATCTGAAAGGGCGCGATAAACAGAACAATTGCCTTTCGTCCATCCTTCTTTTCTACGTGGGCCAGTCACACCAAATACCTAACCAGGGGATAACAAACGACGGGATATCTGGACAGTTCCACATCAGGAGAATCGCTGCAGGAACCCAACGAAACGTGCGGTAAGGGAATGCTCCAAATGAAAATGTTGAACAGGTCCGGTGTTCGATTCGATGGCAGGTCCACCAAGATGACGTCAATGAGGTGCCGTACGGGATCCAATGGAGGTGAGCCCAACTGAAATTAAGGAAAAAACAGGAAAAATCTACGTTTGAACTCCATTGCGAGGTTATTATCTCGCAGCGATAGCCATAGTATATATACGCGACATGACAGCTATCAAAACTATATAGGTTTTGATCTGAAACAGATGGAGGAAGAATGTCGTCGCACCACGTCTGTTAGCAGTTGCGACGCGGGTCCGGATCATCGCGTGATTTTTGAAGGGAGGTATAAATACCACGCAAAGGAGATTCGTGACGTCTCAGCGCAAGGAAAACCACTAGTCAAAGCAACTCGACCATATGTAGTGAGGGGCATTCAGAAAGGTTTGAATATTTGCGCACTGCTATTAATTGGAAGCAACAGCGTCTTAGTCCATGATCCTTCTGTAACCCATTACTCACTATCATGTGAATGAACGATGTATATATGTTCTTGCTTTGACACGAGATCGGCTGTTTCTATGGTTTTCTGTTGTGGGGGGAGGGGGACGAAATATAAACACAGCCATATGGATCGCGGATGCACATGAGCAGTGCCACGAGGAAATGGACGAGTTTCCGCCAAATTGTAGTGATTAATAAAAGCAGACGTGCTTCTTACCTATCCCTCACCATAAATTTGAATCTTGTGGACTTTACTTCACATTTTTTTAGGCTCTACAGCTCGTTTATGCTAACTTATTCTCGATAGAATCGCGATGACACGAAATATGAAGGTAGTACTTATGAATACCTCAATTAGAAGCCACGGTCAGCTGATCTCACATGTTTCTGAATTCAACGGCCTAATTTTTATGTCTTGAGCACAGCGTAGCACGTACGAATGAATTTATTCATTATTCACAACCCGTTCCTTGAATAAATATCTAATTAGAATCTCTTCAATGTGACCTACGCAGAGTAAGCATGGATCAAATCCACAAGTAAAGAGGATCCACGAGAATAGAATGCCAGCCGAAGCAGGAAACCCCACGTGTTGCTGGCATCACTGGCTTACGAGTCGTTTATTTGAATGTCTTCTGGATCAAGATTGTTTTCAATGCCGTATTCGGGAACGACATTCGTTTCAAGTGGCGTAGATCCTCTAAATGATACAATCACAGCAAAATTATGTTGAAAAAATTTCAAAAATACTTACTGAGTTCCCTCGATTCCCGAGGAAAAACACACTGCTTTCAACTCTGTTGCCATTTTGTCTTTTTTGACGTCGAAACATCCCACGAACCGCTTTCCTCACCTGAAATCTACGTCATAGTACGTGTTGTCATTAAACACCTTGATTGCCCATGTTTCTAGGTTAAATATTACCTAAGTAGGTTCTTAGGTACTCATCGTATTCATACATCCCCCAATTCCACGTAAGATGTTACGAAAACATCGTGTGACTATCGGAATGAGTCACCACGTACCGTCTTATTCGTAGTGAGGAAGAGAATCGGATTCAGCATGTGATTCCCGACAGATGTCATCCCTCGCACAACATTCAGCAGCCATTGCAGCCACAGAACCGTTTCGATGCGTGGCGCAAACGTGTTGATAGTGCGAAAAAACTGAAATGAAGCATGTTCGAGCTGGCGAAAACACTGTAATTATTTCTGACAGCAGTAATTTGTTCACAGACTTCCGCTCTTCTGAATAGTAAGTGTTGTTGATGGCTTTGTACATGTGTGAGTTGGGCACTTTTGATCCTAAGAACATTTTGAGGCTTTATATGAAGTACTACCATATTTAGAAGTCTATAATTAACCCGATTAAGGGATGGGAGAGAGAAGGTGAGAAGATGAAGTGCCTATGAGAAGTTGAACTATAAATAATAGCTATATTCATCCATTTCCCTATAAAACTTCTTTTATCCAGCCACGTGTCTTATCACAGACGAAAATGCGGTACATTGATATGAAATAAAAACATAGAGAAATGGAGCAGATACTGGAATCCTTGTTAACTGGTAAAAAATAACCGGCCGAGAAAGGCTTCGGTGCTGATAGCCGCTTCGTAAGGGAATTTATTTTCAGGTAAGTTTTCGTTGAATAGCAGGGTATCCAAACCTTACCAACATTTCCGAAGAAGTGCTTTGATCTAATTGTAAGTAGGTGGATGAAATCAGCCCGTGAAACTGAACATTTTTCAAAAACGTTCGGAAAATGATCAGTACTGGTGCTGGAAGCGGAATCGGCATATAGGGAGAAATTCGGTTTTCTAACATTACAATTTTTTAAAGGCAGAGGTCCACCTCATTTTCGTAGTTCAGCTAACAGCAGATTCTGCATCTACTCGGCGCGATGGTTCCAACGGTATACATAAATTGTCTCAGAATGGTCTATAAACCCGTCTTCCAGGACGGGCTCTGTAACAGTTTGCCAACCCGAGTTGACATGTGAAGCCGTTGATCTTATCGATTGAACACGCCAAGACTCGTTGACCAACGCGGCAGCCGTGGCAGGCAGCCAGCACAGCTTGGAGCAATCCGCCTCCGGGCTCCAAATTTTTACCCAGTTCGTGCCTTTCAAAAATGGGGATTTCGTCGCTTCTGCACCTGTTGATGTACATCCCAGGGATCAACATGATGAGAAGGTCTAGGATTAATGGTAAATCCAACAGGCAGAACGAGGTGGCCCCCTGCCTTTAAGGTGATATTATCACAATACTCAATTTAGTAATAATTTCCCACTGCTTTCCTTACACTAAACCAACGTGATTATTTTATGGGAAAAATCGATGTTTTGTTTGTGTGGCCTTAGGTGGTCTTCTCGTTAGGTATTGGTCGCCTCTCGCCTAGCAGATTATATGTATGCAGCAGTGGCGGACGCAGAAAGTGGGCGGGAGGGGGGGCGTGGGAAGAAAAGTGGGGTCTCCGCCGTTTTGGGGACCCAGACGGAAAATAAAATTAATAATAATATTAATTATAATAATAAACAATAAATAAAAAATATATTAAAAATAATAGTAAAAATAAACAATCAAAAATAAACTAGCACAAGATTTTTATTTGTGTTGTAAAGTAATTTCGAAAATTTGGCGACCCATTCTCGGGGGGGGCGCGCCCCCCCCCGCCCCCCCCTGCGTCCGCCACTGGTATGCAGTAGTTTCATTAATGATTTTTCATGAAATTGATGCAGTTGTTATAAGCAACCAAAGTCCTCACTATTAATGACAGCGCTATAACGAATCCTTGCCAAAGCAGTGCGACGTCGTTCTTGTCCTGGTTCTTCGAGTACTCCAACGTTGAACGACGTTTTCGTATGTAGGCATAGATCGTAATGTAGATGATGAGAATAGCTACCGGTACCAGATAGCCAATCAGTATGATTACCTGAAAAATGACTGATTAGATGCTCGGAAAAGTCAAGAAGTCTATGTGTCGCGAAGCGTTGGCTCCGGTCCATAGCAAGACTGCGGTACCGTACCCATGGCTGTAGTACCGCGCCAAGGACGACTGTGATCTAAATAGATTTGACCACTTCACCATTATCGGCAATCGATGAATTTGGTCTCGGGACAGCCTCAGTTTTGCTGCTCCTCGGGGGGCTGAGGCCTATTTCTCGCTCTCGGTTCGTTGTATTTATTATACTCTCTTCTCTCTATTACATGATTCATAAAACTATGGACCTTTTTTGATGTAATACATTAGGCTAATTAGGTATCAACTGTGATAGATTTCAAAGAGATCGCTAATACCATTCCTACCTTCTTGTCTTCCTCCCACTAAAGTTGTTTTATCTTTTGTTAGTGGATTCATTAAATCCTCCTTGGTCTCATTTTGCTCCAAATCCATCACTGGTTTTTCCAGCTGTTATTTTGCTCATAATGGGTTTCACTTTTGTTTCTGTTACCCTTGACTTTGGGGATGGAATCTGGCCCTCTGACCCACCAGTTCATGACCTCATATGGACTGGTGAAATTATCGCTAAGAATGGTATAAAAGTAGAGTGGTGGTCACTATACTTGCACATTTTTGGCAAAATTTCGAATATTCGAATAATCGAATATATTCGAAAATTGACTTTCTCGAATATTCGAATTTCGAATATATTCGAAAAACGGAAATTTCGAATATTCGAATTTTCGAATATATTCGAAAATCAAGTTTTTCGAATATTCGAATTTCGAATGATTATTCGAATAAATCATTCGAATGAAGGTCCTAGATTGAAACTTCAGACTCAAGACTCTAGCAATCCAGAGCACGTTTTGCTGCCACCCTCAAATTTATTGTCGCAAAAACCGGCAAGAGACCATCATGTAATCCGAAGAAATCAACTTAAGAACCAAAATTTCAAGTGACTTCAACTAATCAAAGCAAATGAATCCAGGAAATGAATCAAAGTTAAATTTTGAAAAAAAATTAGAGTATCAACAAAAGCAAAAGCAAAGTATTGGGTGTTGCCACAAGTCTTTGCGCTTTTTTTCAGTTGGAGTTTTCACTGCTCAGAGTGAGCGTCGATGGCGGTGCGTTTTTCGCACACTCCAGAAGCACGCGGCCCAGTTTTCTTGATAGCTAACATCAGATGTGATTGAAAAACTACCATGAATACTCTGATTTGCCACTACACCGGCGACCTCGCTGACGACGCGGGTGCGCGACAAGCTTGCCATATCCGCGAAAAACGCACTGTCATCGACGCTCGCTGTTTTTTTTTTACTTTTGACTATGAGTTATAACGATTCGATCGCTAATCTTTCTCTACAAGAATGTTACAACCGATTATTCTCGAACGATTTGCTTGAGGCTCGGCACTACGAGATGGAGTGTTGAGTGCATGAAAAAAAGCTTTATCGACACTGCTTCTCCTAGCATTCAGTGAGAAAGTTTAAAAGACCACCGAACTTCTCAAACTATTCATGCGGGTTGTGTTTAAAACAGTCACTCATCGGCTGCCTCATAACAAAAAAAAACATTTTGTCTGGAGATGCCATCTCGATCAGCCAGATTTTTTCCATGAAGGCGTGAGAATAACTTGAGAGGAATTGCATGGTCTATATGGGCAGCGCACTTCTCAGACGTACTATTCAAATGGAGTAATTCAGCCGTCCAATCAGAAAATCCAATAGGATCGGCTCAAAAATCCTACCCGTTGGCAACCTCTGGCGCCACTCAGCCAACATCATCAAAGCTGCATTCCGAAAATTTGGCTCATAGTGTTCTCTCATGTTTAAGTTTCAGCGAACCTACGCGTCGGCGCAGCATCGCATGCTTTCTGTTCCTATTAAATTTAGAGAGAAAACTGTCTTTTTTCAACTTGGTATTTTCCTCCCTGAGCGTGAAAACTTGGTAAGTTAACATTTTTGGAAGACCTCATGATGACTAAATTGCAGAAAAAGAAAAGCGCTCTCGTACGATTGCAAGCACTTTGTGAAAGCATGGTAATGGTACAGGAAAAAATTGCGACCGAAAGAAAGCGCAAGGACTTATGTCATCATCCAATAATCCTCTCCAAACTCTGCATTGAGAGCGTAATGGATGACTAAAGGGTGTTGCAAGTTGCCCGAAAGGAAATCGCCGTAGGACTACTCTGTACACTAGGATGCCTTCTTCCGATACAAAACTAAGCCAGCACAAGGCAAACGTCTCCGATCCATTTCGTGTGATTAGAATTTCGAATATTCGGGTGACGCATTCGAATAATGGGCGCTTCGAATATTCGAATAATCGAATATATTCGAAAGTTGACTTTTTCGAATATTCGAATTATGAATATATTCGAAAAACGAAAATTTCGAATATTCGAACTTTCGAATGATTCGATTCGAATAATTTATTCGAATAGCCGAATAATTATTCGATTCGGTTGCAAGTATAGTGGTCACGCTATGATTGGTCAATTGCTCTACTGCTATTGGACGTATATGGATAGGCAGAAATTTATATAATTCGGCATGATTAGTTCGTCATTTAACGCAAAATATGAAAGCTTCTTGCGCCTATGACGAAAAACATGTTCATTTCCTACCGCTGCGAATTGGTAATTGCGAATCAGAATGTGCAGAGTTCCGTACGGTACGAGAGACTTAGTTACAGTACTGTAGATGTCTTTCCGCATTGAGTTCATTTCATCAGCTCCCCACGGATGTAGTGTTTCTTTCGCAGTGCAATGCCGAGAGGATTGGAGAGGTCGCATTACTGTAGTTTCAGGATTACTGGGAGAAAGTACCTATCAATACTAACAAGGGAACTGCGATGAGGTGCGACGCGATACTGGAAACTGTGATCTATGTATCAAATAATTAGAATGCGCAGAGTTCCAAAAAAAATTCCTGAGATACCGTATCTACCGTATTCCTAATTATCCTACATACAAAATCACCGCGATACAAGGCGAATGTGACCGTGATTAGACGCATCAGTTAGGCAACATTTGAGCAAAAATGGTTTTGCTGGGATATTGGGGCGGACATGGCTGTGAACTGCAGAAAACTCGTCCATTTTTGAGTAGAAAAGGAGACAGCTGCGTTTTTTCTCATGGCTAGGCAGCAGTGGCGGACGCAGAAAGTGGGCGGGAGGGGGGCGTGGGAAGAAAAGTGGGGTCTCCGTCGTTTTGGGGACCCAGACGGAAAATAAAATTAATAATAATATTAATTATAATAATAAACAATAAATAAAAAATATATTAAAAATAATAATAAAAATAAACAATTAAAAATAAACTAACACAAGATTTTTATTTGTATTGTAAAGTAATTTCGAAAATTTGGCGACCCATTCTCGGGGGGGCGCCCCCCCCCCTGCGTCCGCCACTGCTAGGCAGTGATTCCCGAATAATTCGAAAGAGACCTCAGAGGAGTTCTACGGATCAAAATCAGACGACTCCTGCATTTATTTCCGTCACGTCCCACTGAATGATATTTTGGGCTGTACATATCTCCTAGCTGCTACGTAATTCTGACAAAAGACACAGTGAAATTCCGCACATTATTCACGTGCTCGTTTCGGAAACACGTAGCAGCTAATTACAGTGTATTTTGCTGTTTTTGTACTTCTGTTACGGTGACCTTTCCTTTGAACAATCGCCGTTAATTCGAAGTACTCGAAAAAGGAAATGTACTGTATTTTCCGAGAAATATATGAAGTCTTAGTGATGTCATTAAAATTGCGGAAATATCTAGAATACATGCGTATATACCCTACATTTCCTACTACTATGTACATATATGACTTAGCATGCATCCCATTGCTTGTTAAAGTGATGATTAACACCTAGTCAAATTGTTAATTTACTTAGTAGTCGACAGACTGGTAACTAATGAGCTAATTTAGCAAGTGACGAGATAAATTGGCTGGCTACGTACCAGCCATTAGTGCAGAAGTTTAGCGTAGTTTGTGTTCAGACATTGGAAGGAATGGAAGTCGGACTGGTAAACTGTAAGGTGGGAAACTATTCGAGTATTCGAACAATCAGAAATGATAAAGGCCACACAGACCTTTTTATGTTTACACCGAGGTTTTGAAGCCCTCACTTACGAGAACCAAGATTATCAAAAATGGATTTTTGGAATGGGTCACAATTCCAATAATGTAAATTAATTTTGACAGTGTTACATTTATAATTTCTCAGAAATTTTCAAAAAACAATAATGACGGGGAATTATAAAATACGTTGTTAAAAAATTCTTATTCATCCTATGCAGTGGTTTCAAGAAAAATATTTGGAGAACTACTCTCTAGTGGTCAGGCCCTACGTATATATAGTATAAGTGTAGTATAAGGGCAATTCATACTCAATGCGTGCGCTCGACATGCATGCGTCTATATAACAAAAAATAGGTCTAGTAGCAGCTTTGACGCGCCTCGGACGCAAGCGTTTGTGGCGGCAGTGTGCCACTTGCAGTCATTATTGTGCATGGAGCGCGGATTGGATTAGAGAATTCCTCGCAAGTGGATGCGTGCGTTTGACGCGTAACTGACGCACGTACATTAAATTGCCCTATACTACTCACTGTAGGTAAAATGAGAAGTATGACTTGAAAATGTACGGAGGATTATTTTCGGAAACAATCAGTCCCCCTGGATTTTATCTCCCTGGATTTCAAAGTTTCCCTTTGTTTCGCCGTTTGCAATAATTGGTGATGAACTCGCAGTTTTCCCACGGTCCCATACCATGCAAACCATTTTTGTTCTACAAAATTCCCACTATCTACCGTGGGACTCAGTGGTACGCAAGACTCACCGTCATTCCAACATCCTTTCGAATGAAAAAGTCGATGAAACTCCAGCTGGAATTCGTTTGTACCGGTCCAAAGTTGACTTTCACAACGAAAATCGCTATCACAGCCAGCCATGTGATGAAAATCGAGTACAGCACGCTGCTCCTGCAAATGTTCCAGTAACTACTACGAATCCCATCACATCATAACATCATACGTAGTTAATTGGACAGGATCGAACTCTTGAACTTTCTGCGCTAACGTCAGCAAAATTTCAGCGAAATTTCCTCCGAGAAATGTCACAAAATTGACGGAAAAGGAAAGATTAGAAGTGAAAAAATATTGGATAATTGTTTAACAACGACAGTGCCTATTACAGAAAGTGTTAATGGATATTTCCTGTGGAAATTCTATATCACTGCGTAGCGATCTTCCATGTACGAGATGGAAAAGTGGGAAAGACTCAAAAAATGAAAATTAAGGAATATGCAGGGTTGATGTTATACAATAATACACAGCTGCTGGCCACACATCGAAAAGGCTAAGTGCTTCTGGTCTACTTCTGGTCCAGACGGATAAAGTAGTAAACGGATAAAGTGATCACTCTAAGGGTAAACTAGGGTCAGACCACATTAGGGATCAATAGGGTCGTACGAATTTAGAGTTAGCCGTCTGAATGAAGCTCTAAGTGTTGTGTACTATACGCCTACTTACTACAGCACTATACTTTACTTCTTCCTCTGCGGCTTGGAGTACCGTACTGAACAACTTTACAGTACTTCAAGCTCACTGATGACGCTCCTAGCACCTTACACCCCTGAAATGAAGCTCATTCCTATGGAGGCACTGTTCACACCATACCCTTTTTAAACCCCCCCCCCTTCTCTTATTAGCTCTGTCCTCAGCTCAGTTGTTTTTCATAGCAAAGCCGCGTAATCCAACGAATTTCAACTGATTCCATGGACCTGCCCTCGTTTCCTCAAGAACTGTGAGCCTACTCAGCGTACACAGTGATTCTTCCCACGTCTACGATCCCACGCTAAGAAAGAACAAATCCTCTCTAGTAGTATAAGAGACACAAGATAGAACACTTTTTATTGTCTACAAAATAGAGGAATATTCCCCAGATTTTTCGCTGCTCTTC
The DNA here is from genome assembly GCA_037903475.1 of Ancylostoma caninum. Lineage (NCBI taxonomy): Eukaryota > Metazoa > Nematoda > Chromadorea > Rhabditida > Ancylostomatidae > Ancylostoma > Ancylostoma caninum. The sequence goes on along the minus strand of JBAJFG010000008.1, from coordinate 201,026 downwards.
TAAACTCTGACCCTGAGATCGGAACGGTAGGGTGGAGATCATTTTTGCTCTTTTGGCGTCTATAATTTCTTCATGTTCAAGCCCTCTTTCGCAGGATAATTTGCAAGCCTATATTTTATCTCTGCTCATGTACTTGCACTGTATATGAATGGAATGAAAATCTTCCTGAATCACTCGTGGATACGCTCACTGGAACTCGGACGCTCATTTCTACAACAGCGTTTTATGGCGCGCGCCATTTTTAGGGTTGTCTAGGAATTTGGTTTACACAATCATACCAAAACACAGAGAGGTACGAGTTTTTATGTCATTATGTAGAAGGACATAAAAACTCTCATATGGTTCGTAGGAGAGTCGAGAACTTTGCTGGTTCTAGCGTGTGGGTGCCAAATCGCATGATTCCAATGCATTGGATTAATTAGATTGCTCAATTCTCCAGGTGAAGGCTTTAGAGGCTTTCTGAGAATCTCACTATGGTTTGTACTCAATCAAGAATACGCTTCACATGGCTTCGAGTGCTCTTTGCAGATACTTTTTGTGCTTTCATTGGGAAAATTCACTAGTACATGCTTCAATACGTCTCTCACAGCTAAGAAATAGTGTCTTGAAATCGAATGGGATCTTTTTGTTCGCTAAGGTCTCAAGGTCATAAATTCAACGACTAGGATCGAATATTTGCAGCATTAGCTTTTATATGTGCGTTATTCCTTGGTAGCATAATTTCGAACATTTGAATGCCATGTGAACGCCTATAGAATGAAATTAACTGTTCTTGATCTTTGTCATGAACCTCATGGGTCAAAACGACACACGCAGCAGGTGAAGCTGTTGTGTTGAGCATTCCTTCGTTTCATGACGATCCACATCTGATCAGATGCTTTATGCCTATGCTATCTGAAGGCAAGAGTCTAGCCCTTGCCAAAGATGGCACAGAGACTCCGCCAATTCTCCACTTCGCCCAGATTGAAGAGAAACCCAACAGTGGGAAGATGGCAGGTGAACAATAATAAGAGATGTAAATGTGATGTATTGTTATCGTAGTAGCCAGAATGATCAGAACTGGTCTGCACACAATTTATAGAGGAAAATATTTTGAGTAAATATAGAGTGAACCATCAAGACTCCATTGGACCTTGATGAAGTCCAAGTAATCTTGCTGGTAACACTCTAAACGTCGCTGTCTGGCCTCCCCAATTCACAGGGAGGACATCGTAGCCATCATCGTGCTCGTAATCAGCTGTGATCCGAGTATGGCCACATTCATCTCACTTATTTCGTTAGTAGACACGGATTGCCACAACTCGCCCCTCTTTACTGATTGTGATAACCACTTATACATATTTCCAATTATTCATCCCTTGTGGAACTACACTTCAATTACGTTCAATCATCAATTTTTTACTATGAATTCTTTCAATCTGTTCATGATTTTAGCAAGTAATATCTTGCTCTTCCACTTAATTTGTGTACACTTCATGTACCTGGTACTGGGTGATCAACTCATTGGGTCCACTGACCCATCATTTTGCGACACTAACCATCAATTATGACGTTGTCGTTATGGTTACTAATGTTAGTAATTATTATGATCCCATGATTTATGGTTCCACGGCTGTATTTTGTGTCTTCGGAAGTTCTCAAAGCTAAGCACTACACTAGCTTCCTGTAGCAATATACTACTCAATTTAATGTACCTTCTGTCGGAGGGTCGCATTGTAAATCCTCGAAATGAATGAATGAATGAACGAATGAATGGTTAGAGGTCAACGTGCAGTCTTAGAAAATGTACGATTTACAATTTACGAATGTCAAAAATATAATTTTCGTTACGCCGGTCCCTAGTATTGAGTAACGTTGCACTAGAAACCAAAAAGGGCGATTAACATCCTGTAGTTCTCACAGTAGAACGAAATGTTCACGATAACAAATAGGTGAAATTGAGCTAAGTACACCTAGAGCGTAAGTTTTCGAGAAGCGTGCTAAGTAGATCATGTGATCTCGCCCGAAATAATTCATTCTAACACTATGGCTTTGTTCATATCCATTCACGAGTGAGTGCTTTTCAAGCGAACAATAGCTGCCGAGTTTGAACTACCTCATGAGTCCATGAAGACTTCTGAGTCAGCTACAAGTGCAGCGTCATCAGAGCGGAAGGGCCGGGAAGTATTTATTTAGAGTTATTGTTCCCTATAGACTCAAAACACTATGAGTACTCAGTGAGCACCGATTAGAGATGAAAAATAACCAGTACGGAATGTGATACAGGCTACACTATGGCTTTGTTCATATCCACTCACGAGTGAGTGCTTCTCAAGCGGACAGTAGCTGTCGCGTGTGAACTACCTTATGAGTCCATGAAGACTTCTGAGTCAGCTACAAGTGCGGCGTCATCAGAGCGGAATTTCTCAGAAAAAGATAAAAAGACAGGAAAGTATTTATTTAGAATTTTTGTTCCCTTTAGACACAGAATACTCTGAGTACTGGGTGAGTACCTACTCAGAGGTCAAAAATAACTAGTATGGAATGTGATGCAGGCAAAGGAAAAGCAAAACCATCTTTCTCTTTTTTCTTTTTTTTCTAAACTCTAAATGTTTTTGAGGTCTTCAAGGCATGGTACGCCCTGCAAAATTCCGGAAATTTTGTGTTTTCCCTAATTTCCGTTTCTCACATCAACTATGTACCTCTAGAGTAATTTGATTCCGGGTGAGAAATGCTACAGTAAACGCTCACAGTAGTGGTTTTTTGCAGGAGACGTGAAAGAAATCACATTGCAAGTCAATTAGATGGAATTGAAGCGTTAACCACTCCAAGATTACAGTTTTCAAAAAAAGTTATGTGCAGCTATCACACGAATTCTCATGAATAGGGCTAAAAAGCATATTTCAATTTGATTTCAGTGTACATTCGCGTAAAAAGACTCACTTTGTGAAAGCTTTGCCCAACGGCTTTGCAACAAATACGGCGAAACGATTCAACGCCATCAGAAAGACGAAGAACGACACGGAGTAGTCGGTGAAGTCGATGATGTACGCGCCGGCCGTGTACCTAGAAGAATTTCATCGAAGGGGAAATTTGGAAATTTATTAATCCGGTAGGTCTTCCAATATGGAAATTGTGAATAATGCGTAAAATAGCATGGACTTGGGCTAAAAAAAACTGGGTCTCCCGCCAGCTTTCCTATAATACAGTGAGTGGTTCTGGTCATTCTGGGATCTTCATCCACGGAGTCGTGGCGTTCTGCCTTGTTTCCGATCTTTGTCTACCTTTGGCCTTTCATTATCGCGACTACAGTGACGAGAAATTGTGAAACATACCCAGGGTAGAGCTAATGTGCAAACATCAGCCATTAAGTATGGGTTAAGTTACCCAAGCTTGGGACCCAAAACGGCAGCCCGCTGGGAATCCGACGAAAACAGGGAAGAAGGATAGGAAACAGCAGCTGTACAGGTTAGTTATTCTTTCGTCTCACCACCTGTCTGGACGAGTTGGAACAGGAAGCAGAACGGTGTTGTCAATGACATATGTGGATGCGCAGAAAGTCAGAGTGCAATGCTACATCTACCGCGTTCTATGTGCTTTGTTCACTGAAATTTGCTGTTCGCCAACGTCAAAAACTCACCATACTGATAAGTCGCCCTCTCTGGAATCCAGAAAAGTGCAAGGAAGTATACAGGTGGCTTGAGCTAGCAGATTTAGCGCGTTTGATATTGTCACTTGCCAAACGATGGTGAAGAACGGGTACTGAAAAAGAATAAATCTGTTTCTTCTTCATTGAGTTTATGAAAAATGTCTACTTGCGGAACTTCCGCAGCACAGCACAACACCTTGAATCTTGTGGAGCACGGGGAATTTTAAAAAATCTTGCTGGTATGTACACTGATGGCTTTGTGATACCGGTTTTATGTACAGAATCCAACGAAAGATGATGGGATTACAATGTAAAATAAGCGGAATCATCCAGGAAATTTCCTGAGGAAGAGTGAGGATTGCAAAATGAGAAGAAACTGCATTGAAATTGAACGGTGGTTCCTGAAGTTTCCCAAAATTCAAGTGAGATCCGTCTGTAGTTTGGGTAATGCACCATTTGTTTGCAAAATTTTCATCCAGAAATCATCGTAAAATAACCAGATTCGGTTGCTATCAAAAAGACATGAGGGGCCATTGACTAAATTTGTCCAAAATCCGCCAAGATGACAGTGCAATGCGAAAAAGTTGCAATTATCCTGCAGAAGTCCTAAAATACACCAATGTAATAGCCAGTTTACCTCCTTGAAAACAGATCTGGCCCTGATCAACACCGTTATAAATAATGACACAGTGACGAGACCGCAAAGTGTCAGCAGCGCATAGACGATCGTCGCGGCGAGTATGATCTGATATCCGTAGCCATCGATATCCAGACCGAACAGTGGATCTTGTAGAATCATCTGCAAAATTAACTGTAGATGCGAGAGAATTGTGCTAGTTGTCGCTTGCTGGACAAGAGCTATAAGAGGCGATGTGGGCGAGAATGGAGCCACGTACTCGATAGGGAAATTGATTTCTCATTGAGGATTCTCACGAGACATAAGTATCACTCAGGTACACGGGAGAATGTCTGAACTATTGAGAAATTCTCTATGATTAACAGTTTTCTAATAAGAAGCTCATAAGGAAAGACCACATAAATGGAGATTTCTAGTAACTTACTCATTGTGGGAAGTGAAAGGCACCTAATCCGAGAACATGAAGGGATCGATTAGTAAGGATAATATGAAGAACACAGTTAACGTTCCTAGGATTTTTGCACTAGCCGGTTTCGGGGCTTGAACTAGACCGGGAGTGCAGCATCCTTAGCACCCCCGGGTCGTAGACCCTTTCATCACTAGTTCCCAAGGAAGCTACAAAATGGCTTCCGGAACTACTAAATGGTAGGCGTGTAGATGGGAGAAAGTTCGAGTATTCGTCATGTCACTGGAGGCCAGTCGCAAGATTCACAAAAGTTCCCACTATGGTTCGGGGTTTCCCGCCCATCTAGAGCGGGTGAGTTTTTCGGGTGAAATGAGATATGTAAATCTTGGACCTGAATGTATCACTGAGATCACCCAGGGCAAAAGCGTTAAGGCTCCTGGTAACCATGGGTAAATTGGTGTGGTGCTAACACGTTTACCTTGGGTTATCTCAGGGATACATGTGGCCCTTGGTGACCTTAACATTATTTGTCTTCGAGACAAGTCTTGCGGAAAAAAATCTCTTTTGGCTTGACTGGATCAGTATCTTCTCGTGATTGTACTCATAAATTCAATCATGGCTAGTTCCACATATCTAGGAGAGATCAAGCCCTTGGATATAAGCCCCGACCCCTTACCGAACAAAGATGCTCAGTAATGGTAACAATCAAATGGATAACATAGCAAGCTAAGTATGGACTAACTGGAAGAGGGATAATTTAAGCCCCGCCCACATAGCTCAGTGACGCTTGTAAAATAGAATTCCTAAAAGGAAGGAAAAAAAAACAAATTATAATGTAACAAAGCTCTAGCGCTCCATCCGAGAATTCTTATTAGGGTGAATCAAGGTAAACATTTGACTTCCCGATAAGGACAAGTAGGAGGAACTGCTACGGGCGGAGCCTAGAGTAGCAGTGCCGACATCTCATTATGAAGCAGTGCACTACACACAGCACAAAGCATCCAGCAATAAGTAAGGCATTTCAATCCCACAGTCCTCCCGACCCCGCCCCTTTTGCAAGTTTTCTTGGAGAAAAAGCCTTGATCATTAGCCGCTTTAGCACCGAATACCTCTTTAATCAGCCTATTCGGGTTAATTTCATTCTGACGTAGTCACACGGAGCGAAGAATGACGCAAATTACAAGTATGCGGTGTTCATCGGACGAGTTAACAGAGAAAGTGATAGCAGAAACAAAGGAATCTGACCAAAAAGAAATGACACAAAGACCAAAAAAGGCTCAGCGACAGAAAATGCGCGATTATTTAGTAATTACATTAGGTGAAAGGGTTTCTGTTGAAATAAATCTTTTTTCTGAAAAAGGATTACGCTAAACGTTTCGGAAAACACAAATTTGAGGATGAATACTCGCCTTTGCCTCATACTTGATAAAAAAAAATAGAAAAAATAAATGTTGTCTAGTTTCCTGTTCGTTCCTACTACTACACGGAAATAAGACAAAGATATGCCTATCTTGGAACTCATCAATAGTGTGGGAAGGACAACGAGAGTGTGAAAATGAATTAGCCTCAATAGGTGACCATACTTCCACGTACTTGTACTGTCTAGCATGAATATTGAGGTTTTGTTCTCATTATCGAACTAGAGGTCTCTTTTTATATATATTTTTTTATTATATCAATATACATTATCTACGCGAAAAAAATGCTCTTTGATGGAAAAAATGCTCTTTGATGTTGTTAGAGTTGTATATTTCCCTTCTGATAGGACAAAAAACGCTGATACCGATTCTAAACGGTATCAAAACATTTAGCAGAAAAAATCAGAGCCTTCTTCTAATATAAAATTTATTTTACAGGTCCGCATTAGCTGCACTGATGGATATGTTGCTGTGCTTTGAATGACAACTAGTATTTTTCAACACGTGCAATTCGGCATGATACTATTCGTTGTTTTTTCGACCCCGTTACATTCAGGATTCCAGGACTTGTTTCTACAGGGTGTTTTTCCGGGAGTAAAATCGGTGCAATTGCGGACCCAGTACAAAGGCTACGTGCGAATTGCTGGAACCTCCGCTTTCACGTGGTCTTTCGACTGAGAATTTGATCTATTGGAATGGATCAGATCGCGCGCGATTTTACTCCCGGAAAAACACACTGTACTATTATTATTCTCTATTATTTCTACTAATTCTAGTGTATACTGTTATTCTGCTTTATTCTAATATCCACGCTGTATTCAATTAGAAAGGTTAATTGGCTTCTTTTCGTTTTTGAAGTAATTAGCTTTGGCCATCCCCACCTCACTGATGAGTACAGGGATGATCTAAACTCTTAGTTTAGTTTCCTTATAAGAATAGTGCCCGAAACGGAAACTAAACACTAAACAATTCAGTTTTTTTTGCTTTTTTTTTTGATTAATTATATGAACTGAAAGCAGTGGCTCACTCCAAATGTTACCCGACGAGAATTTCATCAATGCACTGGACGAATCCGACAATAGATGCTAAAAGAGTGTGAGAAGAGCGTATACGGATTCATTGCGTTTCCTTTGAATCTCTGAAGGAAAGGATAAAGTGTCGGCTCTAATCAATCCCACTTGTGGATGTGCGTCACATTCGACTTCATCTGAGAATCGTAGAGGCACTGAATACGCATGTGCCTTATAAAGTACTTTGCAGATATGGCATCCGATGTACCAAGTCAGCGCCTCAGACATTTCGCAAAGCTATCTCGGGACCTATCGCAGGCGATCCAAGAAGTTCCGGATAAGCTCCACGGAAATTCCGAACAGGCTTCGCGAAAGTCCCGAATAGGCCCCGCAGAACTACCGAAATCGTACAAGAGTGAAGTAATTCGCGCAGGAACGACCAACACGGAAGGGCGAACACCTCCACGCGTCCAGATACCAAAAGAGTAGAATCACGAACACCACCTAGATTCTTTCCACCACGCAGCACTAGTCATTCAGCTAGTGGGTTCAGTTTTCTGAAAACGAGCATCAAGCAGGTTTGCACATTGGCTATGATATATATATATATATATATATATATATATATATATATATATATATGTATTTACGTCAGGTTTCAATTTCAATGATAACATGGAAGACTTCCCTCTCTGTCAAATTATAGGAATTCCAAGGGTACATTTATTTGAAACGATCTTTGCCCGAAATTCAACATTAGCGATATCATTAATGGGGCACTCCAAAGTCAATTTCGTGGAAAAAGTAGCGAAAAAATTTCATATTCTATCACGGCTTTTCATATGCTGGCCGAAGTCTAACAAGAACATATCACAAAAATTAGACGAAAACATTCCATTGGATATGCTAGTTTCTTGGATCATTCTATCTGCCTCGAAGCTTCTTAGAGGTTCCAAGACAATCCCTATCGTGCTACCCTTCCGGAACTTTCGCGGAGCATCAAAATGACGTCAAAGATCCTCGGAAGTTCCGAAATTTGTGCGCGCCGTGCGTTTTTGATAGTAAATCACGCTCCGCGGAGATTCTGAAAAAGGAGAGTCAGGCTCCGAGGAAGTTCTAAAGCTGCTTTTTTCTCAGGGTCCCCATTCGGAACTTGTGGCGGGACTTTTAAAAAAATCGACGAGTGACGTCATAGTGCCGCGGAGGTTCCGAAAACTAAGCTCCAATAGTAAGTCAGGCTCTGCAGAAGTTCGTCTGGGCACTTAGAGTATCTCAGGCTTGCTCCGACCGTGAAGGAGGTTTCTCCCAACAAAGAATCACTATCCACGTTGTGAAGAGCCCCACCGCCCTAAGGCATTATATTTATATTAAATAAACACGCAAATATCAAGATCTGCATAGACAATAGATGTATAGAAGATCTGAATAGTCTCATTTCTCCTCTTTTGTATTCGTGGTCGGCCTGAGGAAGGCGCCAAGCTTCGAAAGCTTACTGGAGTTTGAATAACCTGCTAACAAGGAAGCTCTCATCACACGCTGATTACGATTGTATGAACGACCACATGAGGCTTCACGACAGCACAATATTGAAACACGCGAATATCAAGATGTAAGGAAGAGGACTGCTTAATAAGCTGAGTTAAGGCAGGATGCCAACCTGTACTGTTCCTATTCGCCTCGCGACGAAACAGAAATGTCGGACGCACGCACGTCGGAGTGTCGCGTGCACTGCAGCCTATCTTTCGTACTACTAGCAAACGTCCAAGACACCAGTCGGACGCACTGCAGAAACACCGCCGAACGCAGCCACCGTGGGTTATCGAACGCCTACACGCTCCTTCACTCGCCCATTCGCGATAAATCCGCCCATTTATTAGAGGGAATTCAATGAAAACAAGGCATTCGAGTGAACAATGTAAGCAATTAGACCCAGCTAAAAAAACGGCTCTGCAAAGTTCAAGACGGTTTTTAGCCTCAAGCGCAGACCCGGGCAAATAAGTAGCAAACTGTTTGTGGGGTGAAGCTCTCAACGGAAATGAGTTTATCAGGGTAACTTAAACAAGGGGAAATTGCATGAACAGTAAAAGTTACCCAATTTCCTATGTGATGAGTTTCTATAACCGTCACTTCGGCTAGTTGATAAGTTTTTCAACTTTTCTCAACATCTAATTTCCGCTCTAAGTCCACATGAGCCGTTTGAGATCATATCGGAATTTTTGTGAAAATAAAAAGGGTAGAAGTCAGGATCATTATTAGGTTAGTGATAGTCTTCACCTTCTCATGCCTAATTGCAGCCAGCTGTACTCTACAGGAGGTACTGGAGAGTGAGTAGAAGTGCTTGGAGAGATTTACTTTCATGGATCTGAAGAGATCCAAAGATTTGAGCAAGCGATCTGCACCAATTGAGGAAATATTAGCTATATCTATGCTCCTCTCTTAATAAATATGCTACATAGATGCGCATCATCCTGATTTTCGGAATCCCTTCAAACTTCACTCATGTGTCGAGGTGATGAGAATGTTACAGCTTGAGTAAGCGAGGTTCACTTCCTCTTTTACTCAGACTTACAGTGGACGTCAATGGCGGTGGCCCATCTGCGGCCTCGAGAACGACGCCGCGCAATCGCGCCGCGCGCATCATAGCCGATGTGTTTTGGTGATGTTATGCTATTTCTAGCAGCTTCTCTACCCTTTTGAAGGATTTTCGACCAAATCGGGAAGAAAAGCGTCTACGATAGCATTCCGGTGGCAAACGGCACCGATCCCGGTGCGCGCGGCGCGGTTGCGCAGCGTCCTTGTCGACGCCGCGGATGGGCCACCATCATTGACGTCCACTGTAGATCTGATGGCATATTCTCCACGGAGCGCTGAGTGTCTCATGAAATTAGCTTCACAATTATCTGTCGTTTCTGGACTCCAGCCTAGGAACAGAGTGGTGTGTTTTGGGGAGTCTTTGTCATCTCTAATCTGCCTGATTTATTAACGGCATATACATACACTATTTAGAGCAAAGCAATTGCCGTCGCAGTGCAGCCCTGGAATTCGGAACAATCTTCCGATGCAGAGCAATGATAGCACCATATCCTTCTTTAAAACATCATCTTTTGAGCGGTAGGGAAAGTATTGTCGGGAAAATATGATGTGTTTTCCTGTTGAACACCAGTGTTAACATTTGAAGCTCTAAACTCTGAACATGTTTCATAAAAAGTCAGAAATCTGCTGCTGGAAACATAAGCCACATCCTATCGTACAAAGGTGGAAATTTTCAGAATGCACTACGCCGGAAAAACAAGGCGAAAATAAGAAAATGACACAAACGGACCTCTGGTAATAATGTTAGCTGATGGAGTAGGCACAATCAAATAATATGTATGTATGTTCTCTGCCACAGATTTCTGAATTAATAAGATAATGGTTCTGTGACCTAATTTAGAAAAGTTCGTCACAGAAAATAACAAGATACGACATATGTGGTAACTTTACTAATTTCTAGCTATGAGATATTAATTTTTCCCGCTGAAGCTTCAAATGTACATATGTTGTAGTTGGAATCAGTCAACAATGAGAAATTTTCTCCGGTGAAGACCTAATTTTGAACTTCGACGGAAATGAATTCGTTCAATGCATTCTGGGAAATTCCAGGGAAACAAGCCGGGATTTATTTTCAACACTGACCGTATACGACAGAGTAGAGGCGTTGTGAACGCAAGTAGGCGTGGCTTGCACTTTAAAGCCCAGTCAACATGTCCTTGGTAGGAAAATTTTGTGACATCATGCACTATACGATTGGTTGTTCCAAAAACATGCAAAAGATTAGATATCAAAGTTCGTTCATTCATTTTCCACTTTATTTCATTACACCATGGCACCATTACTACGGGGTATACAGCTGTAATAGGAAGTGAAAGCAAAAAATCAAAAAAGAAAAGAACAAATAAATGACGCTATGACGGTAAATCCTAAACAGAAAGCAACAAGTTTAGATTGTGAGGCGTCTGACCACAACCTAACAGTGCGTTTCATAATCATGAGATCACCACCAAATTTGGAGTTTTCTGGAGAGGCAGCAAGCATGAGAATTTTCCGCTATATCTACCAGATTCCCCACCCTGAAAAACCATTGTGGCCAAAATCTCGTATCAGTACCTCTCACCCTACAATTTTTGCAAATATTTTTTACTTCTCATACCGTTTCATAATTATAAGATCACTTCACGGAGTCCACCAATTTTCCGACAAAAATTGAAACACATGCGAGTGTTATAATCTACACTTCCTCCACGTTTGTTTAGCGATCTCGAATTGTCATTAGGGCATACTGGAAATGAAATTTCTTATCGTTATGGAGCCAATATCGTCCAAAGCTCTCAGGATTGCCGATTTCAACCAATCGACAGTGATCTTGTAATTATGAAACGGCATGGAACGTAAGAAATACTTGTAAAAATTAGTGGGTAGAAGGTACTGGAACGAGATTTTTGTTACAATGGTTTTTCAAGGTAGGGAATCTGTCAAATATAGCAGAAAATTCTCCTCATTGCTGCCTTTCCGGAAAACTCCAAGTTCGGAGGTGATCTTATAAGCATGAAACGCACTTATGTATGTCATTTTCTGTCTTGACATTCTTAACTTGTTGCTCGGGTCTTATCTAAATCTGGTATTTCATTTTTCTATACCAATGCACGCTCAAGTGTAGTAAATAAAGAGTAGGTAGGTAGAGGCTGGTCTTGAAGACGACGCGCGATTGTCTTCGCCTTCTTTTTCTCTGTAGCAGGGGTTCATTTCCTCTTCTTTCTTCCCATGTTCAAATTTTAGATTTACTCTTTTGTGCCTTGCATGTAGTAAGAGGTTTTTGGCATGCTTCGCGCTTGCCCGTCTTCTTGTCCTCACGCAATCACCGCAGTGGCCTTCCGGCACACAAGATCTCCAAGCAGGTGAAGGTGTCGAGGTAGCAGGACTCTGTAAGTTATAATTCAATGGTCCAACTATTTGGTTTAGTCTAATGCTAAAAGGGTGTGCCCTTTTTGTTACAATAACTCTGGATCCCCTGTAAATAAATCCATTTCATATCCATCAGTTCAGTTCACATGCATAAGCTTTGCTCGAACCCTCTTCCATATACCCTCGTGTAGGCTCCAGCAAGCGGCGTTCATGAAATATGCGTGTCTTTTGTCCAGGTGAATCAATTTTGTAGGAAAAGAAAACTGTCTGTCTTGTAGATAATTGTTCATGGAATGGATTATCGAATCCAGCAACAGTTCATAAAAAACATGTAGGTTAAAGAAGGTGCTGTCATCTAGAGCGACGATGAATACGTGCTAGCATTGGTATCATTGCACATCAGTGGCGGACGCAGAAAGCGGGCGGAGGGGGTAGGGGGGGGGCGTGGGAAAAAAGTGGAGTGTCCGCCGTTTTGGGGACTCAGACGGAAAATAAAATTAATAAAAGCATTTATTATGAAATTAATAATTAATAAAAATTATATTAAAAACAATAATAAGAATAAACAATTGAAAATAAACTAATGCAAGATTTTTATCTGTATTGTAAAGTAATTTCAAAATTTTGGCAACCCATTCTCGAGGCCTCTCCCCTCCCTGCGTCCGCCACTGTTGCACATGGATTCATATACACAGATCAAGGTATTCGGTGTCTACAGAACCATTGCAGTTCTCAAGACCACCGGGTCGTTGGAGGCAGCAGTTGGAAGAGTCAGTGGTCTTACTGTTGTGCGCTTAACGTTCGAGTCTAGTCGCTGACGGCTCCTGTCTAATGGTTGTCGTCAAGGCGCATCACGTGTCCGGCCCACCTGATCTTACTCAATTTGACGTAAGCAGCAGGGCTGTGCGTTAGATAAATTTCAAATTTCGTTAATCCATTAATTCGTTACGTTAGACCAAAAATGGCCGTCACGCGTTAATGCGTTAATCCGTTAATTCGTTAGAAGACGGATTTGTGAATATCTTGATAAGTGTCATCAGATGTAACAAGCAGTTAAGATCCCTGACTGATATTCAGAGCAAATAAGTTGTAGATTCAACAAAAAAAATTGAAGCAGATGCCAATATTGGTTACTTCTGACATTGAACAAAAATGGTATAGCAAGATAAAGAGATTTAGAAATAATAGTTTCTCAGATTCAAAAATGGTTCTCTTCAATGCATACAGAAAACAAACGCAATGGTCAGACGACTGAAAAAAAAGACAAGTGATAGAGATGCCTTCGGTTAGGAGTTGCGCTATTTTGCCTCACAATTTTCACAATAAATCTTTGAAAGAAGGAACGGATGAGAACTCTTCAGATCTTAGGCTTCATAGAGAAGATGAGAGACTCAAAGCAGTAGGCGCGCAAGCGTACCTCAAAATCCTAGTATAAGAATTTTATGGTGCAAAAAGTAGTTTTTCTTTTCCAAATTTCTACAGTCAAGCTGGCTTTTAAATCTGTATATATAAAAGTGAAAGTTTGTGTGTGTGTGTGTGTGTGTGTGTATGTGTGTGTGTGTGTGTGTGTGTGTGTGTGTGTGTGTGTGTGTGTGTGTGTGTGTGTGTGTGTGTGTGTGTGTGTGTGTGTGTGTGTGTGTGTGTGTGTGTGTGTGTGTGTGTGTGTGTGTGTGTGTGTGTGTGTGTGTGTGTGTGTGTGTGTGTGTGTGTGTGTGTGTGTGTGTGTGTGTGTGTGTGTGTGTGTGTGTGTGTGTGTGTGTGTGTGTGTGTGTGTGTGTGTGTGTGTGTGTGTGTGTGTGTGTGTGTGTGTGTGTGTGTGTGTGTGTGTGTGTGTGTGTGTGTGTGTGTGTGTGTGTGTGTGTGTGTGTGTGTGTGTGTGTGTGTTCCTTATAGAAATCGCGGAGGATGAACCGATCCGGACCAAATTTTGCATACAGGCCCAACGGGGACCGGCGGAGGTTATAGGCTACTTTGCACCTGGGGTTATCGATTGGTTTATCGGTCATATCGATTTTATCGATTTTTCACAATTTTTGTCCAGGGGTCGATGAGGACATGTCTACTAGGGTTCTTCAAAATGCTGAACACGACCATGACAGCCGTTTTGCATGGCGGTATCGATTTATTGATTTTACCAACTTTTTTCAACTTTCGCTCGGGGATCGGTGAGGATATGCCCACTGGGGTTTTCGAATGTGCTGAAAACGAATAGGGCAATCCCTGTCAATGACGGTATCGATTCACTGACTCTATCGATTTTTCGCGGCTTCTACTCACGGGTCAGTGAGGACATATCTACTGGAACTATGCGCTGATCAGGAATATGACAACCACTATGCATGGAACTTCGAGTTATTGGTTTTATCGGATTTTTGATCAAGTTTTTGACTTTTTCCACTACTTCTCGGTTAAGAGTAAGAGCGCATTTACTGAGGTTCTCAAAGATGCTGATCGCAATTATGGCATGCTTTTTCCATACAGCTATTATCCAAGTAACTTCACTATTTCATTTTTCTCCAATATTTCGCTTAAATGAGGGTCATTCAGGTCCGTCATCACGCTGATCACCAAAATGATGAGCATTTTCAATGGATTTACCGGTAGTAGCAGATTTCCTCATCAGTGTGAAATAACCGGGGTAGTAGAACACCCGAGCGAAGCCGGGCATACCATCTAGTCCGATATAAACCTGTTGCTGAGAAGAGGTACTCACACTCATTTGCCGGCGCGGAAAGTTATTTATATGCTAACATTTTGATAAGAGGGAATTTCGTGGTGTCGACATCGCTGCTCTAATATTCAGAAGGATCAGTCGAGAATGATGGCTTATGCGCGAGGTGTTCGCCTACTTCCTCAAGTAGTTGCAGGTTCATGAAAGTTCTCATTCGTGTTTCTATCCTCGACAATTGTACCGCTAGTACACCTGCCGCCATGGCTTTAGTTCATGAAAGCTAACAATAAGATAATAAGATGTCCATGAAAGCAGATTTTTCTTCAGGTGCCTTACTGCAAACCATATTACATATTGCAATCATCGTGGTTATGCGTTTCATCTGCTGTATATTATGAGAAAGTTGTGTAGAGCGAGAAAAGTACGCATTTCAGATACTATTTGGCCTTCTAACGAAATCGATTCTAACGGATTTTTGGGGTTTTTCGTTAATTCGTTAATTCGTTACGTTGGGCCAAAAATGGCCGTTAAGCGTTAATGCGTTAATTCGTTACATTAGTAACGTACAGCCCTGGTAAGCAGCAGCGTCTCCGATCTTTGACTGCTGACGTAAGGGAGTAAAGCAGGTCATAGCTTTGCAAGGATGATTTCTGGAGCGATGCGATTCTAGCGGGGTCACGTTCAAAGAACGAATTAGAATCAAAATCTGATTTCTCGAGCTTTACGGCTGAAAAAGTGTGCTATTTTTTGCTACCTTCTGTCTGATCAACTTATCCATCGCTAACGTCAGCAAATTCTTGAGCGCTGCACTCCTAACACCATTGCTCAAAATTCCGCACAACAATCAGTAATGGATTTCATCAGAGTACATGTTTACCCTCTGAGTGATAGAGTAAATGAGACGGAAGTAGGAAAAAATCAACGAAGCAAGCGATCAGTGCGGGGGGAGAGCGACACTTGAGCACTGACACATTATTTTCGCTAATTGAATACAAGCAGTAAGGAGACGTCAACAATTAGTTTAACAAGTGGAGAGTAACCTGTTCAAGTTCTAGAATAACGAGATAATTAGATTTAGGAGCAGTGACCAGAAATTAATTTATTCATCTGCCGTTGTTTACTCAAACATCTGCCCAACCCTTTTCTCAACAATAACACAAGCTTGACAAGGAATCGAACCGAGGCATGGATGAATTCCAGGATTCTGAGGTATTAAATGTTCTGGAGAACGAAATAATTTGGCAATGAGGAGTATTCGATTTCTAAGGAGTCAAAAATTTGAATGGATGAAGAAACGGGCTCAGGATGAAAGACAGTGAGCGTATACAGCTTTGTCCCACTCGAGTGCACCAATGTCTGCAAAGGTTGCCAAATGGTTGATTCTAATACGTTACCGAATTACTCGGTTTCTACTGGGTCCTAGCCACACTGAAGCTTTTTCGCTTTTCACTTGGTTTTCAAACTTTAAAAGATTAAGTTTTAGCTGAAGGAAAACTAATAGGTTGAGAAAATAAATGACCATTTGGGCAAAAATCCATTTTTTTTTTCCAA
This sequence comes from Ancylostoma caninum, assembly GCA_037903475.1. Taxonomy (NCBI): domain Eukaryota; kingdom Metazoa; phylum Nematoda; class Chromadorea; order Rhabditida; family Ancylostomatidae; genus Ancylostoma; species Ancylostoma caninum. The sequence goes on along the minus strand of JBAJFG010000008.1, from coordinate 184,764 downwards.
TGGCAAAGCTCGCTCTTTCACAAAGCAAAAGGCAGGAAATTCTAATTTACGCATGAGGCTTCCATTTACTTTTTTTAAAACTCATCTGAATTAAAAAAAAGACAAAGTAAATATTACAAGATGGTGGCGTAAAGATATTTCAGGATATTTTGTCTCAATTTTTGGGCTCAACCTAGAAAACCCATAATAACCCATAACAAGCTTTTGTATGGATAACATTACTCACAGTAGAGTGCAAGAATTGGATATCTATCTCTAAATTTTTTCACACTAAAAAAAAAAACTCACTCTAAAAAAAGGACATAGCTAGACCGCTTCGCTCAATTCGCTGGAACAGGGGCCAAATATGCAGCTAGAAGATGGAAGGATCTGTTCAACGCTGCCGGTTCTTCAATATTCTTCGATTTTTTTACTCATAATACAAAAATTGAATAGCCTGCAGTTCAGAGCATAAATAGTTCATGATCAGAAGTGACTGAGTTTCACACGAGGCCAAGATCGAGAACCCTCGGTCGCTGAGACCAGGACACAGAATAAAAAAAGCTTTGCAGGCTCCCACACCACCTCCTTGGTTCTCGCCCCCGTACTGCTTAGATTTTTCTCGGATGTGGGGATGACTCATTTTATAATCCATCCGGAAAATAGGGAAAAATAGATTTGTGTAGCATGACATTCCTCTGTTGGGAAATTGGTTTAAACCTAAATATGTAGCTGGGCGACATTAGGCATTCCTTATAGACTGGCACTTTCCCATTGGTCCTGATTAGCTGTGACATACAAAAATACCACAGGGGAACATTTGCAGGAAAGTGTACTAATAAATCCCAACTCTTTATCCAAGGTTGAAGTTTATGCAGTATGTAAGTTGCATAATAATAGGACATTCTCCCTCCCCCCTCTCTCTCGCCCCTGTTTCCCTCCACCAATTTTTCCGTCATATATTTTTCTCTCATGGCACTTACATTATTTTTTCTCTTTGAGATCTTTTTTTTTTTGAAGTACACAATCTATCACACAAGATGCACATACATACACGGGCTGTAACATATTGTGAAACTACATTTTATCCTGACACCTTCAAATACATATTGCCAGGAATAATTCCATGGATGATTAGTACAACTCTCGCCAGTGGGAAATAAAGGAATAGGTTAAAGATAATAATAAAAGAAAGTGTACAATTTTAGCACCACATAGCACTGAATACGCTTATAGGCTATGTAAGTTTAAACTAAGTGTTCTGCAAATAGCATATGTAAAGTAGCTTATCAGTTGTTGTCGAGAACTCGTAAAATCATTCATATCTTCTCGGAAAGGGATTTCCTAAGCTCATTTAAAGCTATTCGATTTAATGAAAAGCCGGCAAAGATAGTAGCCATTAACGCTGGCTTGTGTAGGACAATACGAGCTTGATTATTGCAGCAGCGCGGAAAACTATGATGCTCATTTCCAAGTTTGGAATTTCGAACTATTTTCATGGTTGACAACTTCTCCATGGTTGGAGACATTCATGCTGGGACCGGAGCAAAGTACCTGTGCTTGAATGCTCATGTACCAGTCCGTACCTTGGAGCCCCCTATTCTCAGTTCCGTCTAGATTAAGAATGTAGCTGTCAGGGACGCTAAGCACCATAGAACGGACATCCAGTGCACCGAACCAAAAAATTTTTCTTCATTGAATTGAACTTCAAGAGGGTAGTATTGTTGCTCGATCACTGAACTTCTACACAGCTTCCTGTTCAGCACCTAGGTATAAGCGGCAATAAACTCTTTTATACAAAAGACATTCCACAAAGGCCCTCACTGAAATGATCAATGAAACTGCGCAGATTTTGCTCTAAACTTATTTGTTTGTGTGGGTAAGGTTGATCTCTGGATTTCTTTAATGAAAAAGGAGGCAGGGTTTTTTTTTTTGGAAAACAAGGGCAAAAACCATTGTAATGAACAGCTAGGGCAAGATTTGTGAACTTTTCCAGATCCCACATTCATCATTGAGGCAATCCATGGTAGATGTTAGATGTGTCGAAGCACTCAAATTTATCCTTCAGCCGGCACTGTTGGCGAAAATAATGGGCGGATCTCGGACGAGCTCACCACAACTTACCCTGCTCGCACGTAGCCTTTGTACTGGGTCCGCAATTGCACCGATGTTTACTCCGTGACAAATGCCATATAAACAGAGTCAGCATCCCGACCGTCGCAGCCTAACTCCGGCGTGAGGCAGAATCCGACATGACACAAACACAGCTATAACGATTAGCGTGGGTGTGCAAGATTTCCAATCCACTAATCATCCCATTGAAAGCGAAAACACCTTTGAAATGCTAGCACAGATTTGAACGGCAGTAATCTATGTATACTGGTAATCACACCACCCAGACTTCGACGATACGGGAGGACGACAGCAATGGAGATGAGTGGGCGCCAATTGACTCTCAGAATAACTCGTTGGGAGTCTAGACGTTCTGAGAAATTGTCATCTATTAACTCCCTATAAGCGAGCTGAGTCCCAGACATAGAACATCAGGACAGAAGTCATTGGTTGGGGACAAGATTCTATAATAAAATTCTTATAATCCAATCATTTGAACGCCTTTTTCACTTATTTGTTTTCATTGTACTGTGTCACGGACACAATGCTACCTTTCACAGCGGAGATAACTAGGAATTAATTGTTAAAGAGGTTTTCATCTTCACTGTACAGTTGATGTCAATGGCGTTGGCCCATCTACGGCCTTAAGAAGGACGTCGCGCAACCGCGCCGCGCGCGCCGTAACCTTTGTATTCTGCTGCTGTTATGCAACTTCTAGCAGCTTTTCTACTCGATTCTAAGGATTTTCGAGCAAATCAGGAAGAAAAGACCCTAGAAATAGCATTCCGGCGGCCACGACACCGATCCCGGCGCGCGCGGCGCGGTCGCGCTGCGTTCTACTCGAGGCCGCAGATGGACCACCGCCATTGCCGTTCACTATACGTCCTACTCCTTCGCAAAATTGCAATAAACCACGCTTACGGGAGGAATAACCTTTGTATAAATTCCAGCGGAAGCTGATATGGCAGAGGGAAAATTCCAGAAATAAAATGTTCAATCCAGCTCTTAGGGATGCAAATATCCTAATAAGAACAAGGTGAACGAGAAGATTTCATCCACATCATTTAAACTCGTATCACAGCGCTTAGCGCTATGAAATCTTATGCCTGATCGAAAAATCTGGATAGGTCGTTGGACAGGAGAAGTATCCTCACGGGAAAAGGACCTTTTTTTGTTAGCCTGCGTGAATCAATGGGATGATTAAGGAGGCCCACATAGTATAAGCAGAGGAGAAATTCTGACATTAGCTTACAAATGACATCAAACTTTATTCAATGTGACAGGGCAACAAATGCACTAGATCTTAATCCTCTTTATTATAATAAACCAACCTTAGCGCAAGGTTTTCACAATAGTCAATATACAGTGCGTTTCATAAGTATAGACGCACCCCAGAAAACACTGGTACACAGTTCCACGTAACTTTTTGGAGAAAATCACGAGTGCCAATCGAATCAGCGTGCCCAAAAACCCTTGTTTCCGTCGTTTCACCCGATGTTATGGAAAAAATAGGTAGATCCAGCACTTCTCCCTCTAGGGACCGTTTCATGAGTATAGACGCACTTTCAAAAACCAACAATTCCTTAGCGGAAACTTCCTTGCAACTGCAGATTTGTATTTGATAGGTCTCCGCAATTCCTAAGCAACTCAAAAAAAAACGTGGGTTGGCTTAGATTTACCCATCTTTTCCACCAAATGGCTATTACAACGGCTCTTAGTACAGGCAATAGCATTTTCCTGGTTTGTTGTGTCTGAAGATGTTCGGTTCCGGCCACGAATGTCATCTGGTAGGATGGTTCAGGGATGCTCCGTGTTGCTAGTATTAGAGGGCAGATAGCACCGTCAGTTAGGATTTCTCAGAATGCTTATTTGTTGAGCGACTGGTATGGGTCACGCCAGTTTTTGTTGTATCGCTCTTTCTCCTATCCATGGCTGGATAACATCAATGTGAAGCAATGATGTTGTGTAAATGGGCCAGTACGGGGTACTGCATCGAAACAATAGTCAGATACAAACCGTATAAAAACTATTCTTAAGTCAATGAATGGGTTTTATTTCGTCTAGTTTTCAAGATTTGTATCGCATACTTAGAAGACTATTCAGCAAATGTACTCATAGAAACCGGAACTATGAAACAACTCACGATTTTACAGGCGACCAGCAGTTTTCTTAAATCTGACACGAAGCATGAGGGATGAAAATTGGTTAGTAAGCGGGTGCGCCGGCGATCAGCTTCTGATCGAATGCAGACCAGCCGCGCACTCAATACCTGACAAATCGCGCGCTTTTTGGACTGCGTTTATATGTACATTGGTAGATTCTTGATGACTTTGACAAACACTTAACGAAAGTAGATCATATCCATTATTCAAATATATTTTACTTTATTATTTCACACGTAATATTATAGCTTGATGGTCTGGAACCAAAAATCTGGTCCATTTGATGGAAAATGGCGACATTTGGCAGTTCCTTTTCCTCGGCGAACACGTTGGTCCGTGACTGGAAAGTCCTGATAGTAATTGGCACAAGTTTTGAATCGTAATTGGAAGTATGTGCAAGGTGCGCTTACATTTGCGCACCCCCCCCCCTCCTTGACTCTCTCTCTCCTCTGCATAAATCATTATATTAGGTTGAGGAATTAGAAATGTCCGTTGCATCCGTTTCCGTTTCTTTCCTTATTTTCCGCAGCATCAGTATTCTTCAGAGGGCATGTGGATTCATATGAAAGAGAACTTCATGCTGCTTCGGAAGATAGGTGACTTGTTTAGTATTCTCTAATTTTCTACTTGTGGAAAATTATTTTAAATTGGTAGCTCACCTACTCAAAACGGACATACTATGTGTGCCAGTCGTCATCGGCCGAATCTTTCACTTTAGAAGAAGCACTTTAGAAGCTGTGGTGTAGCCAAAATTTGGGTGGGTCGCTACTGCGTCTCGAATCGCTGCGATTTCTTCACAAGGAGCTCTCATTCTTTATATGGAGGAAGTAGAAGAGTCACCCATCAATTTGGGAAATGCCTGTTGGATGGAGCCTTTGTAATATTGTTGCTGTAGTAACCTTCATTTGAAGGTCAAATGGACATTTATAATTCCTTAACCTAATATATACATACTTTTCTTTCCTTAAATAAAGTAAGCTGAATTATTAATTATAACTTCACTTTGTCGGACTTTTATTGAGACTTGATTAGAATTCTACCAACCTGGTAGCCTGATTAGTAACAAACAAAAAATGATATGATCGAAAATATGTAGTAGACTCTAGCATTTATACAGACGTATAGAGATGAACCATCAAGAATTGAAGAGTTCTTTGGGAAAAGTTTCACTTCTAGGAGAGAACTACAAGAACTAACATACGAAGCTTCGAATGAGTCAAGTATGGTGTCGCTTGCGAAGCGTGAAAATGGTAGACAAATCTGCACATTGCGGTGCTTGTGGAAGTCTACACAAAAAGAATGAAACACTTTTACAGTCTTTGAGAGAATGATATTGGCTACCAAATCTGATGCAATGCCCCGCCCACAATTTAAGAAGAGCGTCTGGTCCGCTAAGATAAGGGTGGGTACGCGGCTGATACTCAGAACCCTGAGAACAAACAAGGCGTTCGTAATTTCCGTTCATCTTCCGTGCTTAAATCAGAAACGGTTTCTCATCGGATTTCCAGGATGTAGAGCATTTTTAGTAACCAGTCGTGATGTGTATTTTTTTTTGCCGTAAGGCCGCGAATTTGGAAAAGAAAGCTAAAAATCGCTTCAGATGTCAGACGGGTAGCTTAGATAGCGCGATAAATTTTTTCATATGTGACTTCGTATGTGGTAAAAGCTAATTGACTTGTTCGATACATACGTACATACAGTGGACTGCAATGGCGGTGGCCCATTCGCGGCCTCGAGAAGGACGCAGCGCGACCGCGCCGCGCGCGCCGGGTAGGTGTCGTCTGCCACCGGAATGCTATTTCTGGGCTCGTTTCTAACCCGATCTGGTCGGAAATCCACAAAATCGGGTAGGAAAACTGCTAGTCGAATTATGTACATCTGATAGCAATAAAAGGAACATCAGACAGGATCTCCATAGAATTATAACAAAACAAACAGCACAATGCTGGCTCGTACTAGAAATTTTTCAAAGAATTGCATCCACCATCTTCGCAGTGTGCTCCCTAATTGTAGACTCTCAGAACCTTCTGTGATGTTGAGTTGAGAACACGATTGGTCCCAACTTCCACCAAAGTGACAAACGGAATAAACGGGATTATAACTATTGGACTCGCTTGTGCTACTTAATTGTACATTGCAGTAGTGAATAATTCTGAAAAATCACTGTAAATCAAGTACATAGTTCGAATTTGAAGAGTGGTTTCCTGAAGTGCATAGACTCAACTACTCACCACTGTTAAGATATCTAATTGCAATTTTACACGTCAGTTGTATTTGGTCGAGATTTTGTTGCCACCCTATGTAGATTATTTTGTCAGAATGCTTGTCCAATCTACCAAAGCCCTTTACACGTACATATCTTCTTTTCTAGCATAGTATTGTACTGGAATAGTTATGCAGGTAAATATGAGTATACAGAAAACTGAAGACTTTTCCCACAATTAACATTCAACTTTTTTTACAAGTTTCACATATTTATTACAGACATGAAGTTTTATAGATCTATCAAAGGCTCGAGCTCTTATCAGCTATTTTTGAGCTATTCCAAGATGAAACGACAAAATTTTTGTAAAACAATAGGATTCTCAAAGTCTGGGATCCTGTAGAAATACTTGCGCAGTACTTCGAAATGCAAAAGAAAACGGTGAATATCCTCTTTATTTGCCTTCTATGCTTGCCGAATATGAAATTTCATCCGTTGTAATTGCGTCGTTTTGTACGGAATTTAAGCTTCGTGAAGTGTCATAAAGTTGGCATGATCGTTTATAAGGGAATCTCCGGCAGAGACGGATGCACTTCGACATGAAGGTCCTTGCCTTAGTGTTACTTTGGGCTGCAACAGGTAAGCCATGATCCAGTGGACGTCAATGGCGGTTGCCCATTCGCGGCCTCGAAAAGGATGCCGCGCAACCGCGTTGCGTGCGCCGGATTTGATGTTTTCTGCTGCTGTTATGCTAGTTCTAGCAGTTTTCCTACCCGGTTTGGAGGTTTTCCGACCTGATCGGGAAGAAACGAGCTCAGAAATAGCACTCCGGCGGCAGACGACACCGATCCTGGCGCGCGCGGCGCGGTCGCGCTGCGTCCTTCTCGAGGTCGCACATTGGCCACCGCCATTGCCGTTCACTGTAGCTTTGCTACTATTGTTCTATTAATGGTTCCTTTTCTCAACAGGCAAAGAAAAAGAATTTTTCAGCCACTGCTCTGCTAGACATATGTAAGGAGGAAATCAAGACTGGAAATTGTAGGGGGGCCTTCCGCAAGTAAGCTGTTATTTTTGTTTGTGCTGCATCCATTACAATTTCGAAGGAGATATAGAAAGTTACCTAAATTCTTCCTACCAGAACCCCCTTCAAAGACTACACAATGCAGCAAAATCTCTAAGGTTCCTCTTCGAACACAACCATATTCAACTTCCGTTTTCCTTCTTCGTTAAACCTTGGCATTTGTATGTAATCTTTCAAATTATTATTGTGTCAGCAAGGTTTGTTAGAAGGACAAATTTATTTTTTATCCTTTCGACTTAATTGTCGTCTCCGGAGGCCTAAAATTGGCTCACAGTTTTTATTTGTGTCCCAGACCGCCAAATATCTCCTCTCACTGCTAGTTCTCAACCTCCTCCCAAACTTGCTACAAAAAAAAACAACCAGGACAACAGATATACCCATTCCGAGTCGAGTCCATACCAGAATAGTCCGAATCACTCGTGACTGTCGTTGCGGACAAGTGAGAAGTGCCACACTGTCCACTCTTGATGTTATCTACAGCCTAGAAGTCACTTGTTACTGACACTCGCTTTTATTGTTCCTTTCTGGATTCTTCGCAGTAATCCAGAACACTTTGAGCGCTTCTCTCGCCGACATTCCGGCCTCATATATCGAGACCTTACATTTGTCGTGTAAAGTCATTTATCCAGTAAAGATGGACAAAAGCCATAATTTATTGCGGGTGGTCCTTTGTTCTTATTCGTTGAAAGTAAATCCCACTTGAGATCCTCAGAGTAGAGAAGTGTAATTTTCTTGGAGCTCATCTCATTAGACGTCGCTGTTATACGTCGATGGTTGAGTCACCACGTAATGTTGATCGAGCCTATCTTCTATGTAGGGAACCAGGCTCAGAATTCGATCCTCAACTGGACCGGCAATAGCGTACAAAGAGCTCTGTGAATTGCGCTCACGTTATCATCTCTGGAGTGAGCAGCCTGGAGTGGCTAGAATGATAGAGGGAGCCCAATAGTGACATCCGTATTAGGACTAGCTGAAGCAATTATGCCCCTTGAACGGATGTCTATTTACGAAAACCACGATCTTCAAAAACAACTGCTACCGAGCTTTAATTTTTTATTCATGCCAGGTTTGGCTACGATCGATGCACGAATAAATGTATTCCGTACACGTATGGAGGCTGTGGAGGGTCGAGCAACATGTTCGACACTTTGGAAGAATGCCAAGAAAAATGTGGCAAGCCCGAGGGTAAGTGTATTGCACCCTGTAGTGGTGATGCTTCAGAAATTTGCCAGAAATTTGAAAAGGTGAGGTGTTGGAGCCATGCCGACAAGGAGAAACAACTTTGGCCATCCTTCTTTTCCCTTCTTTCTATCGAAGATCTTGCAATAGCGAGCGCCACCACGCCCTCTCGTAAAAATGTATGTAGAGAAAAAATCCTTCGTTAAAAAAGTTTTTGGATAAGATCTAACATCTTTCTGGACCTAACGAGGTGATAATCATGGGTTTTGTTTCAAAATGTGTTAAATGTGAAAAGAAAGCAATGAATTGCCTTGGTTTGAGATGATCCACAGAGGAGAGCTTTCATCAGAAATCTATAGTGCATATCAATTTATTCAAGCACGAAGTATTACAGTTTATGCAGCAAATGGAGAAAAAACTAGATAGGTGCCATCTGCAGTTTCCCAATTATTTTTGTATTCATCCCCAAAGGGATTAAAAGAGAATGAAGAATACTCCACTAGGAGAGAAAAACTGCTCAAAACTCTTTCCAGACCGCTGCTCAAAACCACTGGAAAGAGGAATATGTCTGGCATCAATGAAAAGGTATATGAAATCACAATCTCATATAGAAAGCATATTTCGTTTACATTTGAAGATATGGCTACGATACAAGCAGTAAGAAGTGTAAGGCCTTCATCTATGGCGGATGTGGCGGTAACGAGAACAATTTCGAGACAATGGCTGAGTGCCGAGAAACTTGCAAGGACACCTCTTCTGAAGAAGGTATCGCTCTATAGTAATATCAGCCTCTAAATGAGCTTCATTCAAGCCCTCTCAAGGACTACGTCTTATTATTGTTTGGAGACAGGAACATTTCCGGAAATCCAATTTTCACCACTTTAGAATCAGTACCTGATGCATGCCTATTGCCATCAGAAGTGGGGCCATGTAAAGGAAAAGAACGTCGGTATGTCTATAGTGTCGTTGTGGCCAAATCCATACAATATTTCCCATTATGCTGTAGACCTAAAAGAGCGCCAACTTATACTCTTTTCAAGACAACCTGTCAAAATAAGGTTCATCAGTTTTGTGCTCCTGTGTGTTGAAATATCTACGCACACGATCATCAAAAGACTATCGCTGACGCAAAAAATAGTTTCTAGCCGGGTGTGAGCTGGCGCATGGTGGAATTCCATGTTGAGAGGGAGAAGCTCCCATGATAACTTCTGATTACTGCCGAACTTGCATAAACTATGTCGAGAATCTCCCAACTCTCCTAGAAAACATGTTTTTTTCCTTTTAAGTTTGTTGTTTGATTGAGAAAGTATAGAGTGTGAAGTGTCTTCCGATCTGAGAAATCTGTCGACCAGTAGCAGATTCCCAAAAATTGCTTATGATTCAATGTAGTCGAACACTTCAGCTTCTACTTTGATCAAAAACGTGGCAACTGCAAGTCGTTCTTCTTCGGCGGTTGTGGTGGAAATGGAAATAATTTCATGACCAAAGCCAAATGCATGGAAACCTGCTCGAAACACATCAAACCTGAAACAGAGCAAGGTGAATTTGCGCTTGATCTACCCATGTAAGAATTGCAGTTGTTAAGAAAAGCTCTGCAAATGAGATCAATGAAAGAAAAAAAGAACTATCTGGAAAAATTCAGTGTTGAGGGATTATTGAGGAGACTCATTTTATTCTTAAATAAATATTCCTAAATATAAATATATACAAAAGCCGGTCAACGAAGATAAATTTAAGACGTCTGCTCACAGCCAATTAAAGCTGGACCTTGCATGGCAATGTTGAAAAGGTGAGCAATTGTTTTTCTCTTCAGTGTGATTTTAGTCTACCAATTCGAGACCAAAGTAAAAATATATCTCAAAGATATGCGTACGACAACAAGAAAAAGAGGTGCGTGCAGTTTATCTATGGAGGATGTAAGGGAAACAAGAACAACTTCGAGAGCATGGAAGAGTGCACCCGGACATGTAAGAAAGCAGTACCAGAGCCTGAGCAGGGTAAGTTCATTGTCTGTAAAATTAAAACTGTATTTTGATGACACGTTTAAGACACCTGCTCACAGCCCATTGAAGTTGGACCTTGCAAGGCAATGTTGAAAAGGTGAGCAATTGTTTTTCTCTTCATTGTGATCTCAGACTACCACTCCGAGATTAGAACAAAATTATATTCCAAGATATGCGTACGACAACAAGAAAAATAAGTGCGTACGGTTTATCTATGGAGGATGTAAGGGAAACAAGAACAACTTCGAAAGCATGGAAGAGTGCACCCGGACATGTAAGAAAGCAGTACCAGAGCCTGAGCAAGGTAAGTTTATTGTCTGTAAAATTAAAACTGCATCATGGATGACACGTTTAAGACACCTGCTCACAGCCCATTGAAGTTGGACCTTGCAAGGCAATGTTGAAAAGGTGAGCAATTGTTTTTCTCTCCGTTGTGATTTTAGGCTACCACTTTGAGATTAAAACAAAAATATATTTCAAAGATATGCGTACGACAACAAGAAAAATAAGTGCGTGCGGTTTATCTATGGAGGATGTAAGGGAAATAAGAACAACTTCGAAAGCATGGAAGAGTGCACCCGGACATGCAAGAAAGCAGTACCAGAGCCTGAACCTGAGAAAGGTAAGCTTACTGTTTGTCATGTCAAGAGTGTATTAAAGATGATGCATTCAAGAGACCTGCTCTCAGCCCATTGAAGCTGGTCCTTGCAAGGCAATGGTGAGACGGTGAGAAGTCGTTTTTTTCCTCACTATTGTTTCAAATTGCTGATTCCAGACCAAACTAGAATCATACTTCCAGATTTGCTTACGACAACGCAAAGGAAAAGTGCGTAGAGTTCTTTTACGGCGGATGCAAAGGAAACAAGAACAACTTCGAAACCATGGAAGATTGTACTTTTACGTGTGAGCAACGGTTGCCAAAGCCCGACCTTGAGAAGGGTGCGCTGAATTTTTGGATGTGGATTTCTTTCTTCTCAGTCTTTCATTGAGGAAGTAGGGATTTTTCCCCTCTGAGTCTTTTACTAAAGTAAATCACCGGAGGCTTCCAAATTGCCATTGCCTAGAACTACTGCAACCGAAACAGAACTTCTCACTATTTTCCTTATTTTCCTTTTCTCTTTAACTAACGTTTCAACAAATAAGCAGTGACAGAAACATCGTTAAGCAAAACCTATTATATTAATTTCCAACGAGTAAATGATCGAACAACTAGAAAGAGCTATTAAGGCAAATAAGTAAATACTTTGATTTAGATGTGTGTTCACAACCTATCACGGCTGGTCCTTGCAGAGCATCAATACCGCGGTAGGGTTTTCTTTCTTTATTGTCTGTGCATGCGAAAAAGAAATTTTGGATATCCGTACGCGTTATGTATGTACGGGTGTTCCGACAAGAAATGTAAGAGGATCTATCGACATGGATCGAATGTAGACTCTTCAGGTCCATTTTGTCTGCCAAGTTTATGAGTTAATTTATTAAGTGTATCAATTTTATTGTTTTTCCGCAGTTCTTGGGCAGAATTCGGGAAGTGCATGTCTACTAGGGTTCTTTAATAAGCTGAACAGTTGAATAGCTGATATGATAGCCACTAAGAAATAGAAATCCAGCGACTCATCGACTTTGAGGATTTTCTAAACTTTTACGGAAGTGTCAGTAAAGACATATCCACAGGGGATCTCCGGCGTGGGTGCTGCCTTTAAGTGCAAAATGCCTTCCATGATTATGAGAGGCATTTTGCACTTAAAGGCAGCACACACGCAGAAAAGGGTTTTCTCGCATTTGTGCTCATTTTGAAGGTGCCATCAATTGGAGTGTAACTGGAAGAGGAATCAATCCGAATTCAGCAGTTACTCGAGTAACAACACTCGTACGCATATGCAAATGCGCAAACCATGCTCAACCCCGTCCCATTCTCTCTGCTCGTGTGCGGATGGACCCCGCATCTCAGCGGCCGCACCCATCTCAGGTCGTATAAATGGCAAAATACAGCACAGTATTTCTCCTGAATTTGATGGTCTTTCCTCTATTATGGGCACTAGAGTAGCCTCCAATGCGGAATTCCATGAAAAAATCGACAACGTTTTTTATCGTGAGTGCTGTCTTTGAGTAGCGGTTCATCAAAAGAGTACATGTTCATCCTCATCCTTGATTTTTAACTATCTTGCACTGGCGTCGGTGAGGAGAATCTAGTAGAGTTCTTAAGCGCACCAAAAACGACAACCGCTTTGCACAAAAGCAACTACTTGTTGATTTTACCTTTTTTTTCGCTTTTCGCATGCGTGGGTAAAGAAGCCCCTGCTGGAGCTAAACACTCTGGATACGAATGATGCAAGCATTTTCTATTAGATTCTTATCCATTTACCTTTACTGATTTTTAATGCCTATCGGTCAGTAAGGAAAGGATACCTGAGCTTTTTCAACAAGTTATAGTCACAAAAAGATGAGCATTTAAATGGACTCATCGATCACGTCAGCTCACTTGTTCGATTTTGAAACAAATACTCGGATCAGTATGAAATGGCCGGGTGTGCAAAACACCAGATCTGAGTCCGGTATGTCTTTTAATTGCTAATTGTCAATAAGAAGAGCTTCGCCTTCGTCGATTTTGGAACTCTCCAAGTAGGACTGTACGAAAATGTGCAGGACTTGCAATAATATTTCTGTGCGGAAACACTGATAGATAAATTGATTGAAAACTTCAACCACCTCTTCCACGATTCCTCCCCTGTCTCAGTATGGAATTGGTCTCAGTATGGAAATTGGTTTAAAGAGTTCAAGATAGCGGCCCCTACTGTTGTATAATCAGATTTCTATCCTCCTGAGTGTGTACATCATAGAAACCAGTTTTGGTTTCAATATAGTTCCAGGTTTACAGAAGCAAAACAAATAAAAACTTGCAAATGTTTCGTTGTCACATTATAGATACGGCTATGATTCTAAAAAACGAAAGTGTGTGAAGTTCACCTACGGAGGATGCAAAGGAAATGGTAATAGGTTCCCGACGAAGAATGAATGTGAGAAGACATGCAAGAGAGGAGCAACTGAAACTACGAATCCAGGAGGTGAAAATAGTGAGTAATTTTCATTAATCTCCACCGAAACAGTGTATTTAACTTAGTATGGTATGGAAAGATTACTGACGGAAAATACTTTTGGGGCACAAATGGTTAATCGGCTGATAACGAATCAAAAACTAAAAATATCAAAGAACAACAAGTTCCAGATAAATGCTTGCTACCAATTGTTACCGGTCCATGCAAAGGAAAAAATCGTCGGTAAGAGTCCAAAAGAATGGCAAAAATTCACCATTAACCTTTGAACTTACCAGTAAGTTATCTATTTAATTCTTTTAAATTGTAGCTATGCTTACAACAACAAGACCGGAAAATGCGTGAAATTCACCTATGGTGGTTGCGGGGGAAACGAGAACAACTTCAGGACTAAGAAAGATTGCGAGGATGCGTGCAAAAACATAAATGGTGAACATTTCATGATTTCAAGCAGTGGGTGAAGGTAAAGGACCGGATTTGTAAATTGCGATGAATTTCGCTGAATGATCCTATTCGCTTAACAGTTCGTTTGCCGCACTAGCGCAATTCCAGAGTGAAAAAGAGAACCGCTTTCCTAAACTGCTAGAAATTGCCTGCTTCTTTGACCAAGCTGCATATTGTAAATATTGCAAAAATATGCATTGTAGTTTTAATTTATGAATTATAGCAGCTAGTCCATGCACCCTTCCTATCGACAAAGGAGAAGGCGACTGGAATCTGCCCAGGTAAGTTACCTAATGATGGTGTTTAATCCTCTTCTTGCCGCAAACGTGCCTGTCAAAGATACGGCTTCAAAAATGGCAAGTGTGTCGCGTTCAAATACGGTGGACGACGGGGAAATCTCAACAATTTTGGAAGCAAAGCCGATTGCAAAGAAGCCTGCCTCAAGTAACTACGAAGCTCCGCTGCAAATCCCAGAAGATCATTCGGTTGTCTCCGCCGTCTATGAAACAATAAAGTATTAATTTTGTTCCCTTTTCCATCATGTCTTTTTGGCACAGAAACCACACAATTTGGTTATTCACTTTGCTTACGCCTATTTAACGAATCAGAAGCTTTCCATAGGTGTTATGGTATGAAGATTACTTTCCTTCAGTTTTTCAAATTACAAATCTGTTTCCTTAGTATTAACTCACAAGAGATTTGAGGTTCTGGACCTATGCGTAGATGACTGCTGTTCCATACCGTGTACTACCGTATACCTTATCTTTTCTGATCTGCTACTTGTTCATTAGTGTGGACTGTACGTGAGCCAGTGCTCACATAGTTAATATTAGTCGATATGAGTTGGAATGTAGGTAATCTAAGGTTTACTTAGTTAATCGTCATCATTCTGTTGATTAAGCACGTTCGGAAACTCCTAAGAACTACCTATGAAAGGACGAGCAAGGGTGGTAAGGATGTTACCCTGATGGTATAGTTTAAGCCTCGAAACTGTTTGGATCTTAGTTGGCGAGGAGGGGGGGGGGGGATTTTCCAGCTTCTAAAATGGCAGGAGATGTGAAGTGGGAAGAGGAGCTACTGCGCATGAACACTGTTTCATATTTGATTTACCCTTCCATCACCTCAGGTCGGTAATTTGCCACCAGAATGGCGTAGACACCAGAATGGCGTAGAGGGATGAAGCGCCGCATTCGCACATGTATTGCTTCCTTCATGTCGATTTATAGTGCATATAAGCATTGAATGCCTCTGCGGGTTTGAGATGATGTTGATTGAAGTGTGGAGCATCCAAAAAAGATCCAATTAACGCCAGCTAGTTTACAGTTGAGTAGCGAGTTCACAGCTGGTAGGTGAACAGACAGTGAAATAATCTCATTCCTTAGATTGAATGGTCGACTTTTGAGTTGTTACGTAAACGCAAAAGCTCCGAGGCACTTACTCCTTATTTGTCAAAATGCCAGATTGTCAAAATTTCTCGAAATCAACATCTGTGAAAGTTGGAAAGCACTAGCGTCTGTGCAACTTTGCCAACACGTTGCAAAATTGTTGGGATTTGTTCATTATCACATTAGCGGCAATGTGTTCAACCGGTTGAGCACAAACGTGTGCATAAGGGACAGCCCGTGTCCATATGGCATACTATGCCGAAATCGTAAGGTTGCGAATGTGTTAAAGTTTTTTTTAGTAATTGCGAACCCATTAAAGCTTGCAGGCTGTTAAGGGCAGATTTAGGGAGAATATGAAACGAGTCAGAACCACGAAGCCAAATGAAGTTTTATACGTTTTACGGTGCAACATGCTGAGAAACGAGGAGTCCTACTAGAGTTGTGCACTGATAGGGTCACTCTGAATTTTTCCATCAGAAGAAGCATAAAGGATATGTATATCACAACTTCTCAAAAACAAAGGAGGCACCATCAGCACCTCCAGCAATGTAGTTTTCTTACGCATCACGAATTTCTAAACATTGCAGCTCACCACAGCAGAATCCCTCCCTCCCCCCCCCCTTGAGAATGCTCTACATATGGACTAGCTCGTGTGAAGACTGAAGTGAGAACTCTGGTGCGAGGCCGGGTATTGTCAAGTTGAATGGACAGATCGAAAACAACACTCGAAGAATGACAAATGACTCAGAGTGGAGAGCTAACAGCCACTGCCCAATTTTCATAGACAATATTCCTATGCGAAGACTGCTTCTATGAATGAAAGCGAAAATATTCAACTCCGCTCTCCATGAATGTAAATCTCCAGTCTTTGACTTCCAATTTGACTTTTATTTCTCAAATTATCACCTCGAGTGTGAAGGCTTCTACATGGAGATAAGTTATTGTATGTACAATATTTGCTCCTCTATTTATCTTCCAGGAATCCATGCTTTGCTCCGCTCTCTGACCAGCCGAATAGAAAAAAGTTCAAAGTATTTTAAAGTTAAAACAGGATTGCGTAGGAGGTTTTTATTTTGGAGAAGTTGTCTTCGAAACGCATTTCTGAAAAAATGCAAGTTGTTGTGTCACTTTTTCCTGCAAAATCCGCCAAGAATTCCAAGAGAAATTCACCGCCTAGGTGATTCTCAAAGCGCAAAAATTACTGCTGTACCTAGGGTTTGTCATACAGGACACCGACTACCCCACGGTACCAGTAATGGCCAATTTTCATCATATTTGCTTTCGAGAATTTTTCTACTGGAATACATTGCAGCAGCCAATGATCAAGTTGAGGCAAATATGTATTCAAGATTTGCACTGAAATAAGACGTTTACCTTTCATCTATTAGTGGGATTTCCATTGTGGAATCGATTAGAGACAAACGTGTGCTACGTGCTGATGGTACTCGCTGTCAGTGCTTCACAAAAAAGGTCATTTCAGGGAATTATAGGTTATTTGTCGTCGGTTTTGTTTGTTATATCAGGTTGTTGCGAAACTATTGTTATATCAGGTTGTTGCGAAACTAATTGCCGAAATAGACAGCCCAGTTCAACATGCTGTAACTCTGTTCAAACTCAACTTTATTTATCAAAATAAAATCCTTCAGATTCTACACATCTCTGCCAACAATCCGGTTATTCATTTATACCTTTGCAATAGAAACTGAGATCACAAGATTTTAGGAACTCTCTGAAGGCAATTTCAACGTGCTCCAAATCAGGAAACTGCTGCTGAAGCAGTTTTGCTTCAAGAGCCCGGAAAAAGTGATAGTCGGTAGGGGAGAGGTCTGGAGAATAAGGTGGGTGTGGGAGAACCTGGATGCCTAACTGCGTCAGTTTTTGCCGGGTGAGCTTTGAAGTGTGAGGCCTAGCGTTATCCCGGAGCAGGAGAGGCCCACCTCTGTTTACCACTGCCGGCCACGTTTGTCGCAACCTTTCATACATCAGGTCTAAGTCACAACAGTAAGACTCTTATGTAACAGCCTGACCAGGTTGCAGAAGGCTATCATGATTTATAATAACGAACCTTTTTCGTCTGTCACGTGTGTGTGTGTGTGTGTGTGTGTGTGTGTGTGTGTGTGTGTGTGTGTGTGTGTGTGTGTGTGTGTGTGTGTGTGTGTGTGTGTGTGTGTGTGTGTGTGTGTGTGTGAAACGAAATTCCCTGATTGGTCAGTGATGGTGATTACGAGGTCAACAAGATGATAGCGGCAGGTATGGTGAGGTGGTGAGGTTCCAAGAATGAAGAGAAGCTCTAAAGGATGGGGAAGTGGAGAGCGGTGAGTGCACTGCGGTGTGGAGGGTGCGCCGGCGCCGAAAAGTGGGGAAACGCCTGGAGTCGGGTCCAACGGTGTGATAAGGGTGCGCCGGCTTCCACAAGTAATAGGAATTCGCTAGGCGGGTCTATCTCTGCATGAGGGGTACGCTTACCCTGTTTCGGCGGACCTTCCTACCTAAATCACCTAGATGTAAATTGTCTCCTTTCGTATCCGTGTTCTCTTCCCATTCCGTTTGTGTCTGAATGAACCACTCCTTCCTTTCCGTTTATGTACACTGGTGGACCCTTATCACTTGAATTACCACAACAACCAGTTAAGCCTAAATCATTTCAAGGTAACATTTGCACTGGATTAGTTACATTCAATTCTTTACGGCCACTAACTCCGCTCATATAGGAGAGCATAAGTTCGTTCATATGGGGAAAGGTACCATCTACGGGATCAAGGGCTTCTCAGGAGAGCGATAGAACTGCGTGGAAAAATACCGATTTTATCAATCCATTCACATTTTTGTGTTTGCTTTCAATGTGCAGTATGCGAGCGAAGCGAGCATCAATAGAAGTCTGGAAGTCACGGCCAAACTGGTAATGAATAACACCCTTACAACACCACCAAACTGACAACATAAACTTTCTAGGGTGAAGATCTGGTTTAGGGAAGCTTGGAGGGGTAGAGAACTTGTTTACCCCTCTAAGCTTCCCTAAACCTAAATCCCTAAAATACATAACCACGTTTCTTGTTATCAAATAGGAGCCATTTTTCATCTACAGTTATTAAACGGTCAAGAAATGGCTCGTTTTTCTGGCGAACGAGCAGGTTAGAACAGATCTCGTAGCAGGTGGATTGCTGGTCATCGGTCAGATCATGGGGTTTCCACTTTTGCATTTTTCTCACCATGCCAATAGAGGCCAAATGTTTTGAAACTGTAGCATGGTGAACTCCCAGGCCTGCCGCCAACGTACGAGTAGTAGTATCGGGTTTCGTTGCCACCGCTGCTCTCAGTGCTTGGTCGTTCAGCGACATCCTTCGACCACGACCGGGTGTATCTTCAAAATTGCCGGAAGAGAATTTTGCGAACCAGCACCTCACTGCCCTTCCGGAAGGAGAGTCCGTGCCAAAAGCAAGCGCTATATTACGGGCTGCCAGGAGCTAGCACAAGTTGGCTTGATATTGTTGAATTGGGCAAGAAAAAAGTTTTTCAAACATACCGTGAAACGGCAATTATTTTCGCAACAACCTAATAGAAGTTTCTCTACTTTTGCGGAAAAGGCCCTCTGGAGAACAATTAAATAAAAAGAGAAATCCAAAAAGGCTTGTTCCAATATATGACATCTGTCTTCCAAATATTGGGCAGAAATATCTGTCTTGAATTCTCAGAAGAAATCAATATTTCCCATATTTTCATAATAGCTACATGATACATACGAGTCAGCGCTTCATAGCTCAAGATTCGTCATTTTATGAAGCCAGGGGGTTATTCGTCATTGTTCTTATTTGTTCGTTTGTTTCCCTTTGTCTGTGGGAATGAGAAAAATTCCTCTCTACAGATAAATTACTATGCGACAGCTATTTAAGAAGCCTTAAGAGGCCAACGAAAACATCTATGTAGAAACTTACTTCTGTACATATTTATTTCGAATCATGGGTGTCTCTAAATCCAGATGCTTCCAAGACAATCACAGCGACTCGATTAACCTTCTCAAAGTCACTAAATCTATTGTGGACATTAATTCTCAAATGGCGGGCGTTACGTTTCAAATCGCAGCCATTAAGTTCTATAAATCTATCGAAAGCTCGAACTCAAGTGTGTGATCTCCGAGCTTTCGCCAGATCGAACAATTAAATCCTTGCAAAAATGAGGAAAACTCTCGAAGTCACTGCACCTACAGGAAGAATATTTCAATCCTTATGGAATCCAAAAAAAAACATGGGTTCTTTTGATTTGTCCTATGCTTGCCAAGGATGAAATTTCGTCCGTCGTAATTGCGTCGTTTCGTGCGGAATTCAATATTCGCAGAATTGTCATAAAGTTGGTATGATCGTTTATAAGGGAACCGACGACAGAGCCACTTGCACTTCAACATGAAGGCTCTTGCCTTACTGTTACTCTGGGCTGCAACAGGTGAGCTACTCAATGTACTATTAGGTGTGGGATTCATAGACGTTAACCAAAAAAATCAACGATGGTTAGTGTGATTGGTCATCTTAAAGACTACGTAGCCTCAAGAGGCGCAGAACGTGAAATTCGACTTGCTAACCTGGTTTCGCTTGGTTCTGTTTTTTTAGCGCGGAATGTTTTTCTGTTACCACTGTTCTATTGTTGTTTCTTATTTTAAAGCTGTAAAAAATTTGTTTCCAGCCACAGCTCTTCCCGACATATGTAAAGAGGAAATCAAAACCGGGAACTGTAAGGCGAGCTTCCGCAAGTAAGCTGTTACCTATACAGTTACTGAGACGGTTGGAGAAAGCCACGTGGTTTTTCTCCTTGCACATTCCGTTTGTCCTCCCAATCTCTTGAATTGGTGTCAAGGGCAAGCGTTTATGTCCAAATCTACATGAGTTTACGTTTATCCAACAACGAGCCACTGATGTGCTCAAAATTTTCCTGTGTAGTGTCGAACAGTTATATTCTTAAATCTAGCATCAAATTATTTTTCTCCCTGAGCCTTCGGGTGTTTTCGACTCTCAGGCAAACTCTTAACAATATTGCGGTAGAAGTGCTGTCGAAAAGCTCGCCTTTTCCGGGCTTTCACGAGTACAATATCTGCTCAACATTTCAACCCAGGCTCCTGCTGCGAGTTGCCAATGCCGTATTGGAGTGCTGTGGGTTACCCTGGTGTTGACATCTCAGAAGTTAACAGCATTTACTAGACAAAACGACGGGTGCCAGATGCAAGGGTTGCTAGCGATGGGGAGGGGGGGGGGCACGGAAAAGTTGGTAACTCCACCTTTTCTTAGAACCAGATGAAATTAAAAATTTCTACATAATTTTAATTTACATGTTAGATAGTTGATGACAAATATTTTAGAAATAATTGGAATAAACAACGAAAATAACCTTATACAACATTTTTTTTCATTTCACTAAAATTCAAAAAAGCGGAGGGAGTAGCGCTTTCTCCTGCGTCCGCCGCTGAAAGCGAAATAGTCAGAGGAAGTCGAGAAATTAGATCCGTAACCTCTGTTGAAGGACTGGCTGTAGTGGCTACGTCTTCTGAATTGATGCTTGCTTGTAAAACTAACAATAAGATTTTAGTGGAATAACTACAACTCACTCTCGTTTTTTACTCATGTCAGGTTTGGCTACGACCCCTACACACACAAATGTATTCCATACACCTATGGAGGCTGTGGAGGATCTAAAAACATGTTCGACACATTGGAAGAGTGCCAGCAAAAGTGCGGCAAGCCAGAAGGTTGGTTTTTGGGGGCTTTACTGATGCTGCCTTGAGAATATGGTGAAATAATAAGATATATATGGATGTGAGGATTAGGAAGAACATTTCCAATCACTCGCGGCCTTCATCTCTTTCTATTGAAGTTGTTGGTGTAGTGTACATCTGGCTTCAAAATTTACGTCAAAAGAAAATAGCCGAGATAGAGACGAGACAAGATCACGATGCGATGCGTTGCCTCGAAAAGCTTAGCAACGCAAGCGGTTTGAAACGCAAAGCCAATGCTGTCAGCGTTGCCATAGATGAACGTGATGGTGTTGGCAGAACTGTTGAAATCACCCAAGCATCTAATGTTCGACTCTCCAAGTAAAAGTGAACTGGGTGCCCGTCTCCTTCTCATTGAATCTGTGAGTCATTAGGAAGCGAACTGTGGAACTAACTGGCTGCTCGCCGTTTTAACACTGTGAAGACTACACCTTTACATATTTCTTCTAATTTTTCGGTACCACCGTCGCAATTATCTTGGTATGACTACGCAGAGCATCAAAATATTTCAGGTTTTAAACATTACAGGAATTGCTGCAATTTTTCATTTGCTCAATCGCCTGTTTCTCACGAATATATAAGGTTATAGTCGATCTTTGTATGAGCATTATCGTTAGGATCACGTCAGGGATCTTTTGAAACTTAGTGCGGATCCAATATTGAGAGAGCCTCCTAACTGTGTAGGAGCGATGCAGCAGTCTGATAACTACTCCAGCTATGGAACCAATATGCTCACTCACTAAGAAGCGCTATTTAATAATGTAATGTGATGGTGAGAAGACATCTTACAAATTTAACCGGTAATTCCAGTGTGAAAACGTCAATGCAAGGGATGCAAAAAAAACTTGCAGAAGCCCTCAGATGATATTTGTACGTGGCTATATCACGCTGATTATAGATACAATACTGAGATTACAAGTACAATGCATAAATATTTAAAGACAGTATCTGCCTGGAGAGTAGGAGTGACTCAATTATGTCAGTACAATATGTATGTACGTACGTATGTAGTAAATCAATAAATGTAATCGCTCAGATGCTTGTCTACCTGTCTCTTATATTGCCTGAGTGAACATGGCGGAGCGAATTTCTTGAAGAACCTTAGAAAAATCGAGTCACCTCTTTGTGTGAAAAAGTTGGATCGTAAGCAGTTTTTTTTTGCTGTGGAAAATTCTATTTTGAATGGGCCACCTTTTGCAGACGAAGGAGTAATCTCAAAAAATGCCATGTCCTCAAATATAGAGGGAGAGTTCTCCATTTGCGGAGAGTGCGGCGGCTCGTCCGGTCTCCGTACACAACCACTTCGTCAACTCAGACATCATATGTACGGATCTATATGCAAATAAATAAATGTAGAACAACGTCACTCGTTCAGTTGCTATGTAGAGAGTAAGAATAAGCAATACAGAGAGTTTAAGAGAGGAGAGAAATTCTTTTTCTTGGAACGACTATTGAAAACGTTTTTCAGATCGCTGCTCAAAACCGCTCGAGAGGGGGATATGCCTCGCATCAATGAAAAGGTATGCAGAGTAACCGTCATAAACGGAACCTATATCCAGTGTTTACTTGGAGATACGGCTACGACACAAGCAGCAAAAGGTGCAAGTCCTTTATCTATGGCGGATGTGGTGGAAATGAGAACAATTTCGAGACAATGGCTGAGTGCCGAGAAACCTGCAAGGACAAGTCCTCTGAAGACGGTACTTCCTTACAGGAATGTTGGAACATTCGCGGGGATCAAGGAGCTAGTACAAATCCTAATTTTCATTACTTTAGAATCAGTACCTGATGCTTGCTTACTGCCATCAGAAGTCGGGCCATGCAAAGGGAAAGAACGTCGGTATGTTTATAGTATCGTTGTGGCCAAACTCGTGCAATCTATCGCATTATGCTGCTGACCTGACGAAGTACCAATTTATACCATTGTCCCGCCGCAATGAGATTTGTCAGTTTTACGCTTCTTTGCGTTAAAATATCTTAGCACAAAGTCGCCAAGAGATTATTGCTGACTCAGGAAATGGTCGCCTGCTCATCTAAGCTGGACCCTTGCTGCATCTCATTTTGCGAGCAAAAGGCGGTTGCGACAATGATAACCTGTGGTTTCTGCTTAACATGTATAAACTAACGAACTTACGCAATACAGTGCGTGTCAAAACTTTACGCCCACCCTAAAAATTCGGCGTTTCGGGGAAGGATCAAGCTTTCTCCAGTAATGGCGTTTACTATGGTTTTCAGCGTGCTTGAAAACCCCAGAAACTTTCGCCAAGTCTTTTCTAGGTGATCCTCTAATTTTTTCATTAGTTTTTGAAAGGAAAATGCCGCGGTTCAAAACTTTACGACCACCCTTGAAAATGTCAATTTCGCAGGAGAGGAATTGCGAATAAGCGGGAAAATGATACGAACTAATGTAGTAGCTCTCAAGAAGACTTTAGGTAACCTTATGGAGCAGTCAAAATTAATGCCGAAGGTATTTCAGCTGTCACTGACTGAGCAAACTCTCCTCCGAACAAGTGTGAAGAGAACAAAATTTTTTAAAGACTTCGGGTGGTCGCAGACGCTTAGCTGATATTTCGATGAATAATCTTAATACGCATAGATGGGAAAGGACACACTAGGACACATTTCAAGGTTGACATGACGGCCATATCATCCGTCTGGTCCTCTTCGCCCACAGTGTCGGCCGAGAAAGAAGCCCCAAGTCGTGATCCTGGCGGAGTTGTGGACGCTGTGTTGGGAAAAATATGAGAGCAAAGGCCTTTGTAGAGCACTGCTATGAATAGCTACGTCCATAGGAATCCTATCTGCGCAATTCCGATGTTAGTGGTCTGTACTGACCATCGATGTTCAACCGCCAAAGTTGTGGCAAAAAAGAAACCTCCCATTTCCCTCATAAATCCCTACAACAATGCAAGATTCGGTCTGAAAAAGCGTTGCCTGTCTTCTACACCCATCAGTGAACAGCGCATTCAAAGTTAAGGGTGACATCTTGCATGCTAATAAACACTATGAAAAATGCCGCCCAAGCCTACATGCTATTCAAGTTGTGCCTCGCAAAATCAATCGACCCCAAGGGTGGTGTGGCGTCCGACGGAGAATAGGCATGGTGTTCTTGCTTCAAATGTCCTCAAATGCTGTTATACAAAGAGTCTGGTCAATTTGAAAACAGTTGGAGGGAATTCAATGCTGATTTTCTCGGTCGACACTGTGAAGGAGAAGGACCAGACGGGTGATATGGCCGTCGTGTCGACCTTGAAATGTGTTCTAGTGTTCCCTTCTCCATCTATACGTATTAAGATTATTCATGGAAATATCACCCAAGTGTCTGCGACCACCCAAAGTTTTTAAAAAAATTTTGTTCTGTTCACACTTGTTCGGGGGAGAGTTTGCTCAGTCAGTGACAGGTAAAAAACCTTCAGCATTGATTTTGACTGCTCGATAAGGTTACCTAAAGTCTTCTTGAGCGCTACTACATCAGTTCTTATCTTTTCCCTGCGTATTCGCAATTGCTCTCCTCCGTAATCGACATTTTCAAGGGTGGGCGTAAAGTTTTGAACCGCGGCATTTTCCTTTCAAAAACTAATAAAAAAATTAGAGGACCACCTAGAAAAAACTTGGTGAAAGTTCCTGGGGTTTTCAAGCACGCTGAAAACGGTAGTGAACGCCATTACTCGAGAAAGCTTGATCCTTGCCCGAAACGACGAATTTTTAGGGTGGGCGTAAAGTTTTACACGCACTGTATATGTATATATTGTCTTATTTTATGTTTTATTGACTTTCCCCACTCCTGGCAAAACCAACTGTTTTTTCGAGCTTGTTGTTTGGCACAAAATGAGAAAGTATAAATGCAGGATAATTCAACTAAGAAAATAGGAGTGTAGTGTTATTTGTTATTGTTGGTATTAGATCTGGGAAACCAGACGTCATCTACCAAGCTAATGTAAGCGAGCAATTCAGCTTCTATTTTGATCAAAAAACTGGCAAGTGCACGGAATTCGTATTCGGTGGTTGTGGTGGAAATGGAAATAATTTCATGACCGAAGCCAAATGTCTGGAAAGCTGCTCTAAATCCAGCGAACCTAAACCAGATGAAAGTGAGTTTGCGTCTTGTTCAGATTTTGGTTTTTTTTTTGCAGATGTGCTTAAAACTTCTTCAAGAAGAGCTGTTGAGAACAGAACATAATTCTTTCTAACCAATACTAGGAGCAATACTCATATTTTATTTGCAAATATATTGAAAGTCAAAATATACGTGAGTAAAATACATTCAAGATAGCTGCTCACAGCCCATTGAAGTTGGACCTTGCAAAGCTATGATGAAACGGTGAGCTTTCGTTTTCCTTCTCACTTTTTTTGAATTACTACACCTTCTACCATGAAAGCAAAGCAAAGTTGTATTTTACAGATTTGCTTACGACAACACAAAGAAGAAGTGCGTGAAATTCTATTATGGAGGATGTAAAGGAAACCAAAACAATTTTAAAAGCATGGAAGATTGCACATGGACGTGCGAGCAGAAGACATCAAAGCCTGAGCCTGAACAAGGTTGGTCGATTGCTGACATTGACTGATGTGCATACACTACTGAACGTCTCCAATTAAAGATGAAGAAGACATGTGCTCAATGTCCATTGAAGTTGGACCTTGCAAGGCAAAGATAAAACGGTGGGCATTTGTTTTTCCTCTCACTGTTATTTTGAACCAGAATTCTGAGACCAAACCAAAATCATGATTCGCAGATTTGCTTACGACAAGACGAAGGAGAAATGCGTAGAATTCTACTTTGGAGGATGTAAGGGTAACCAGAACAACTTCGAAACTATGGAAGATTGTACATGGACGTGTGAGCAAAAGCTGCCAAAGCCTGAGACCGAAAAAGGTAGCTCTTGCCGTGTTTCCACCCCTTTCATCAGAAAAAACAACTATTTTCCCTATTAACTTTCCCACTGAGCAAGTATCTCACTAAAGGCTCCAAAATCTGAATCATTTTCTAGAGATCCTTGTATGTAGTTCGCGAATTTCTCTAGAGCACAGACATAAAGAACGCCTTTCTTTCATCATACAGGTTTCATCATGGGCAGCACATTGGTGATGTCGTATAGATGCAAGATGTGCGACTGTTAGTCAGGCGATTTTTTCATAGACACATCAGAGTTCGTGACTGGCTCCGTCTTTGGATCTACAATGTCAGATTCAGCAATCTCAGCAAACTTCCAATCTGGAAACAGTACGTATCCGTTAACAATGGAAAATCCTCACAAAAACAATGAGGGTAACACAAATTATATACAGGCAAAACATTTAGCTGTCAAAAAAGTAAATAATTGAATGAATAGAAGAAAAATAAAAACAGAAAAGTAAATGTCTCGATTCAGATGTGTGTTCACAACCCATCACCACCGGTCCCTGCAAATCATCCATGCCGCGGTATGGTTTTTTTCATCTTTATGGTTATCAAAAATGAGCCTTCCTATAGGGCAATTCATACTTGATGCGTGCGACTGACGCGCGTGCGTCTATATGATGAAGAATAGGGCCCAGTCGCATTGAAGTCGCATCGCAGTCGCAGCTCAGACGCACGCGTTCACGGCCTCACGGCGGCCGCACGTTCTTTTCATTGAGGATGCACATGCCGTGTTGACCGGTCTTCATGCAAAATCCTTTCCAAATGGATGCGTGCGACTGATGCGCGACTGACGCACGCAGCTGGTATAAATTACCCTTATGTCGATCTTAGACCTCTGCAATGAGTCGCAGTTTCTTGAGCAGGTTGTAATCGATTAAATCTTATCCACATCTTCAAAGTTTACCCCACTTTTGTAAGAAATCGTGGAGTTAACTGGTACAACGTGTTTCGTAATGATGGCCCTTACACAGACAGAGTGGGATTTTTATTCTCCTGAGCGTGGGTATCATGGGAGGCAGTCTGCAATAGTTCTACAGGATCACAGAAACTCTCTATTACAGCTATAGTCCCTGTAATATTACAGCTATGGTTATGATGCCAAACGAGGAAAATGTGTGAAGTTCGTCTACGGTGGATGCAAAGGAAATGATAATAGGTTCCTGACGAAGAGTGGATGTGAACAGACATGCATGAATGGGTCAAATGAAACTCAAAATCGTGGATCTGAAGACGGCAAGTGTTTTGCAATGATACACACAAGAACGAAAATTTAATGGAATAAAGTGCAACGAACAGAATGTATTTCTGCGCACTAGCGAATCTGATACTTCAAACGTTGAAGAACATCACGTTTTAGATAGATGCTCATTGCCGATTGCTTCTGGGCCATGCAAAGGAAAAATTCGACGGTAAGAATCCAAGATAAAACAAATGTAGTATGGACATTCAGATATTATTGAATCTTCCTCATATTACAGCTTTGCTTATGACACCGAAACCGGAAAATGCGTAAGATTCACCTATGGCGGTTGTGGAGGAAACGAGAACAACTTCTCGACTAAACAAAAGTGCAAGGAAAAATGCATGAAGCAGGATACTGATATGCCTAGTAACGGTACGTACATGCGGGAAACTTTCATGTAGACAGACTTTTGCCGACTTCTATTTTTCTGTGGGAACCTCCGATAACGAAAGCGTGTTTTTTTTTGCAGAACATAGGAACAATTTCAGAACAGGGAGAAATTTTTTCGGGCTCTTGAAAGCAACTCTTTCACGCCTTAAACCTTGAACCCTAACATTTTTACACGTTTTCTTCATGACATTTCTTAATTTGCTCTCAGGAGTACCACAATTGTCAATCGTCATTTCACTAAATGTAAGGTCTAAAGTGAACAAATTTTTCAGATGGACTCCCCACTTTCTTCAAAATATGAGGCTCGAAAAATTAATCCAGGTGTTTTTGCGAGGGATGATTCATACCTGAGCGAACAGCGTGTAAAAACTTCAAGCACAAGAGCAAAGTGAAATGCTGCCACCAAAGCTTCGCACGCCCTCACGCTTTTTAACCAAAACCAAAGTTAGAAAGAGGAAAAATGAAAATATTTTAGTGAATTACAAATATACACAGAACTTTTTCACTACTGTGCATGTCGTTTTAAAATTTACAGATCGATGTCTACAACCTATCCAGAAGGGACCGTGTTTCGGATCTTTCAGACGGTGAAACCACACCAAATGTGTACATACTTATTCCATAGCTTTCATGAATAACGCACTAATTTTACAGCTATGCTTACGACCGAAACTCGCGCCAATGCGTCTTGTTCACGTATGGCGGATGCGCTGGAAACGACAACAACTTCAAGACTATGCAACAATGCATGGATACTTGCGAAGACATTAATGGTAATCATTCTTAGTTGTGTTGTTATTTTTTCTTTCAGATTAGCTCGAACAGAGTGGAAGTGAGCGGCTGTTCACCAATTCTTCCACCTGCTTCGTTTTGAAAATATTGTAGTTTCAACGAGTGATACAGAACACATTGAGATGGACTTGGCCTAGTTCCGTTCGTCTCTTGAACTAAAACATGATCTCTTTCCTTCCACAAAACAGTTGAACTCCCCTAGGTGGAAAGATTCGAACAGATTTCGCTTATTTTCCAGAGTGTCTCTTAGGTGTTTTTTTTTCGAGATCGGAAATTACTTTGGCGCAAAATAAGCGAAATCTGCTCGAAAGCACACGTAATCCCACCGGAGTTGTTAAAGAAAGCATTCTTCAAAGTTTTCGACTCCGAGATAAAGTGTAAGTGGAGAACAACACTGCCAGCCCATCACAAACTCAAACTAATGAAATAAATCCAATACTCAAATCGCAAGTACGAACTCAACTTTCCTTGCATAGCAAGGATGTGCCGGTCAGCACAGGCTGGTCTCTCGCACAAGCATGTATGACTTCTGCGTGTCGGGACTCACAAATTTTAAAGGTGGTGCGGCAAGACGCACGAAAACAGCACTAGGTATTTCGTGATTTCTCGCTAGCTGCAGAATGTGAGCTCTAGGTCTCTGAGGCCCACCTGCTTTGGCTAGCTGCCACCAAAGAGAATCCTACGTATTTTCTGTGAGAATCTCCAAAATAATTTTGGAGGAGGTGGAAGCCTGTCTTGAGTTAACACGCAAACAACGACTCCTCTTAGAAGCGGAAGGACATTTCATATGAAAAACGTTCCTGTGAGAAAAGCCTGGAAAGCCAAGCAATATGAGAAACTGTCACGCCGTAGGCGATTACGCAAGAATTGACATGCTCGAACAAAGTCGATTTCTGAAATCAGTAGAGTTAATACGAGAACCGTTCCTCCAGGAATGTTGAAGATCCGTTGGTTTCGCGACTTTGCTTCCTGCCCCTAAACTATAAAATTAGTTGGTACTAATTGAAAGTGTTAATTATAGCAGCGAGTCCGTGCACTCTTCCGATCGATGAAGGAGAAGGCGACATGGATTTGATCAGGTAAATTACCTAACAACGGCATTTATCATCCCTCTTTGTATCTGACGCGTAACCTTTGCAGGTACGGATTCGAAAATGGCAGATGCGTAAAGTTCAGATACGGTGGAAGACGGGGAAATTTCAACAACTTCGGGACCAGAGCTGATTGCGAAGAAGCCTGCGCTGAGTACCTACCAACACCCGCTCTCTGGAGACTAATCAGGTTCCGCCTATGACCAGCATAATAAATGATTGATTTTCGAAAATTTCGTTCGTCTCTTAGAGGAATGTTAAAAATTAAGTCCTTATGACCCGAATGTGGAGGACTCTCTTCGCGTCGACTCAAGACGCATTGTCGATACACAACTCCCAGGCAAGCCCTTTAAAAAGAGGCCAGTACCACCAATTTTGTACGCTTTTTCTTGCTAGCTCGAAAACAAAATTTTTAACTAAGACCTTTTCTAAATATAAGCCAACAGAAATGAATACTAAAAGAATGACTACTGATTTATTATGGAAAACAAAGGATTCAATGACAAGTTGACACGAAACTATTGTCTGTTTCAGAGGAATTTCGGAGAATTTGGTGTCTCTACTGACCACCATCGCTATCACATGCATTCACCCGATACATGAGCAAGGTCCTCGAACTTGGCTAACTGAACCGACTGCAGCCAGTGATACCTTGCTTAACAGCATGAAATCTTTGTATATCGTCAAGAGATCAGTGCCGACAGTGCTCTTGAAGGGTCATACCTTAGCATCGGTTATGATGTTGGAGGAATCCGCAGGAAAAGCACATTACAGTGATGCACACTTTACCTTATAAAAGCGAAAAACCTTTCCACTATTTTTGAGAGTTTGAGGTCCTCGCACGGAAACAGCTGCTACAAATAGTGGCATACCGTGACAGAGATGATATCGATCGCTGACCCCACCTGCGCGCAACTCGCTGTAGTAGCTGTCGTAGGAGGGGGGGGGGAGACCTCCTCTAAAAATACGTAGTTCAAAAAAGGATCTTCGTCCCTTTTGTTAGGCAATAGTATCTACCACTGTGAAAAGCATCGCCCATGGATTCTCATGATGTCAAAATCGATCCTGTGGGCACTGCTTCAAAATGCACGGGTTAGCCTAAATCTCGGAAATTTTCAGAAAACATCTGCAA
The DNA here is from genome assembly GCA_037903475.1 of Ancylostoma caninum. Lineage (NCBI taxonomy): Eukaryota > Metazoa > Nematoda > Chromadorea > Rhabditida > Ancylostomatidae > Ancylostoma > Ancylostoma caninum. The sequence goes on along the minus strand of JBAJFG010000008.1, from coordinate 153,860 downwards.
AGGTTCTTCAGATGCCGTGATTGCATGGGAAATTGAAGCCGGTTAGAGAATTTGGCGTACTCTGCTAAAATCAAATGGGAATATCGGATCAGACGTAGGAAGCGTTTTATACAAGGTGGCTCCAGTACTCGATCAGGTGCACGTTTCCGGAGCGCTGCATACATACATAAATAAACGAGAACATATTGGAAGGAGAATAGTAATGAGTGCAACTTTAGCGAATCATAAGCGATAGACAGATGATTAAAGAAATGACAGGAATGACTAGTACACATAAACTGATAAAATAAGGATTACAAACAAGCAAGAACATTGGTAAACTGTAAGAGCTGCCACCACGTGGATTCATTGCAAGATGTACTCGATCAAATGTTCCTGAAAGAGTTCACCTCACTCGAAAAATTTGACACCTCAGCAATGCAACTCTTTTTGGTTTTAAGGCAGTGGTCTACTCTTTTTCTATGGATCCTGACTTTGTCAGATTATGCTGCACCCAGAGACGGCTATACATTCAATGACCGTGTTAGACCTATCCCACCAGTACGAAGTCAAACTGCAAGGGCTTGGACAAGGCTTGCTTAAAACTGAGAAATATGGTATGGTTACTGCAATCAAAACTGTTGAAAACTTGTCAAATAGAAGCAAAATACTCGTATTGAAATGTAATCTTCTGTAATGTTCCCTCTGGTCTTTATCCATCCTGCTGTACAATACGAATCATAGACTCCTGTATTCACACAGTCCTTTTGTCCGCTGCTCTGAAACCAGTATAAAAATCACTAACCTAAAATCCGGTCACGTGTTGCCGCCTCCTTTGTGCCCCCATTCAATCGATAGTGTAGTGGTGTTACTGGGCCGAAATGGAGCTGAAATTTCGACGGTGTGCGAGTGTTTCAGCTTCAAAAGAAACCAATATTCTCGTAAAACAATACAAATCATGTACAAGATCATGTACAGCGTCACTCTTGCATCACATAATACTGAATCGCGTAGTTCGTGCGGCGCGGCAGACCAGCTAGACGCTCTTGTTGCCGAGGGGTGTTTTTCATCGTTTTCTTTGTGTCCGTGTCTTCATTCCAAAATTCTTGGTTAAGAACAGGCAAAACATCAATTTCGGCAACGTTTGACGGCCACAGCACCTAGCTGATCTTCCGCATCGCGTTGGTAATGCGGCGCTGCAGACCAACAGGTGACTATGACTGACTGGTATGCAAGAATGATTCTCCATAAAGATAAAAGAGCAGTTCTACTGAACCAGAAGCGCATACCAGAAAGTAATTTTTCGGCAACGATCGTGCTTCCATGGATTATTCGCGACCATGTCTCTTTCTGCTGCAGTAGTAGACGTACATACATGAGCATTTAAATGTCTAGCACTCACCATGAATGCTAGTTTTGGATCCTCTAGGAACATTTTCCAGTCCATATCGGGTGCACATCCTATAATGTGACTCAGCTGATCCATGTAGTTGATGAAGTCGACTTGCAGAGAAGCTTTTCTAGCAGAGCAACGATATCGCACTGCATTTGCTTCTTTTTCCGCTGAAACTCACTCTCTATTGCTAATGTTATTTTTTCTCTCGGTTCTTTGGCCATCTACCTTCAATATCACTTAGCATGTCACCCTCAGAAGGACAATTAATCCGCCGCGCCCACATGTGTGTCACCGCTCTTGCCTGCATTTCACACGTGGTCGTTGTTGGACCCAATGGATCCACAAGGCCAATTACCTAGAACTTCAGGGTGTGGGTCATGATGAGGCAAAAGTGGGTGGGCAATGTGTCTGCGACTGGTTCATTCGAACCCTCGCCCCGCCCTTCAGGACCTACTCGCACTAATTCGCGCGCGATTTCACCATAGTTGTCCATGCAAATTTGAATATGAGTGGGGAAGACCGGAGGGCGGGAAGACGCCGCCCCATTTTGCCTCATCATGACCCACACCCGAACTTCAACAATCCAGTGTGTGAAAAACATTAAATCCAGTGTGATCGAGGAATAGTCGTACAGCTAATGAATTCCATCTCAGTCTTGGTGGAAAAATTCGCTTCCAAAGCTGAACTTGATTGTCATGAACTTCTATCACCCTTCCGTCCTCGATGAAATCAAAGTTGAAGCTGTAGCCTGTGCAATAGATCACGTCATCTATTTCCTGGAGTGAAATTGATCATCATAATGAAAATCACTTCATGACTGTTGAGCTGGAAATACGGGACTCACTTCACAACTGCCGTCATCGAAACGAACAGTGTCCATCGTGAAACGACTGATACCTGGACGAATTTCGATGAATCCACTGGAAGTAGAGGGATTTGCTAAATGTCACATCAATATGCGAAATTCTTCGTTTTACATTCTTCTCTCCACACCTTTTTTGGGTCATATGTCTTACGCTCTACGTGAATAGGAATTTCACATTTGTGAAAATTTGTGAACGAAGTCTTAGACCTAGGTTTTCTTGTTGACAGAGATCGTAGCGTCGATGTGTATTTTCAGCAGAATGCACTAAATGATAGTGAATAGAATGTTGTAGAACCCCTTCCGAGCACTTCCTATCGGGAACCCCTCAGTTTTGCTCAAGGTCTTCTAAACTTACATACATCCAATCCTTGAGCATGGTACCGTAGCGAGAGTTATAGAATGTCCAGGATAGCTTTACGCGTAAACTAATGATTAGAGTGATTCGTTTCCTATATGATTCCATCCCTTCAATTAGCGTGGGAAAAAGAGAACTTAGGGCTCCACTCGTACAGGAGAAAAAAACGTGACTTGCTCCTGATGTATGGAATCTCTCATGGGTTAGTTGATCTGGCACTATAGGGGTATCAAAAAGTTTCCGGCCTCAACCTGTTCCATCCCTTTTTTCTCAAAACTTTGAGTGCGATCATGTAGCCTAAAATCTTCAAATCCACCATGCCAAGTTTCATGCTCTTAAGCTGACTCATTCAATAATAATGGCCCTTTTTTCTAACCTAACTATAGTGGGTTTCACATGCTTTTCGACAGCGCACCCGTCCACAGATTGAGAGTTGCGCTTGCTGCCACACGAGAACGTGGATTCGAATTACTGAATCACATGTCCTATAGTTTGGACCTTGCACCCAGCAACTATTTTCTGTCTGGAAATTTGAAACAGCATCTTCGCACGATGGGACTGGATGTCGAAAACGTCAAAGAGTCGGCTGTTGAAAGATACTCTGAGTCAAATGAGAAAAGCAGCTCCTTGAACGGTTTAAAAAAATTCAAATCGAGCCATGAAAAGTGTATTAGTGTTCGAGGGACCTGTATTTTACTACAACAAAATTTGCTCGCTGTAGATCTTTTGGAAGTACTCTAGGCCGAAAACTTTTTGATACCCCTATAGTATTTCTGACGTTATGGCTTCTGATACTCGAAGCTCAACTAGCAAACAGATAATAGCTAGGTCCAGGAAGGGTGTTAGACGACAGTTTCACGTTTATAGAGGTACAGATCACGAAGGACTCAGTGAAAAAAAATTCATTCCTGCGGAACTCAGTTGGTTTGAAAGAACGCTCAGCTTGCATTTGAAGTCGTGACATGACATTCGGTCTTCTTCTTCTTCTTCTTCTTCTTCTTCTTTAGCGTTTGTCCCGTTCGTTGGCGGGGTCCGCTTTTCTGATCTTCTGACGCCATTTAGCTCTATCGTGAGCCTGGTCTGGGTGGGCGCCCACATGCTTCAGATCCGCATGCAGTGTGTCAAGCCACCGTTGCTTCGGCCGTCCTTTTGGTCGCTTTCCTGGTACTTCGAGATCGAGGCCTACTTTGCAGACGGTGTCTTTGTTGGCGCGCAGTACATAGATACAATAACAATACTCCTACACACCCTTGCCCACGACTTTGTCAGGATATTGCTATGACATAGCCGTTCCGTACACCCTGCTGTTGAAGCACCAGTGGCTGCTTCCTCTCCTCTATTTCTTTATTTTCTCCTCACAAAATAAAGTTTTTTTTCCAAAACGAGGAAACGTTTGCTTCCACGATATTTTCCTGTAGCCTCGGATCATACCAGTATTATTGGGTGTTAACATAAGTCCTTGCGCTTTTTTCAGTTGCGATTTCTTCCGACTCAATGTCGTTTTCCCGAACGTGCTCTATACCTTCTGGAAGCGCATTTTTTGCTCTAGAATCCTATCATCATGCGAGTTTACAGATTTACTTGATTTTGAGCATAGAGAAAACGCCATTTGGAGAAAACACTATTTTCCTCCTCGTAACAACATGAACCAGAAAACACCGATACTATTTGAACTTGTAAGCTCTGTAGAATATAAATGTGGAAGAAAATCAGCAATGGAACTGTTGGACGGCGAGTTTGGCGATGCTGACAAGAGTAGGATCCGACGTTATCATGGGGTAAGATGACTAGACCGCAACGATTCGATCCTTCCAGCAGGATTATCATAATTATTTGGTAGCTTTGAGAAGTATAATGTTCATCTAGACTATAAGATGCCTCTGGAACAATTCCCAGCCGTTCATGGAAGAGATCCGTTCGGTCAACGTGGTCGGTTTCATTGAGACCAAATATGTATGTCTTCTGTGAGCTTGGAAAATCAATGATGACCAGTCATTTCAAGCCAAACTTCCCTTCCATACTAGGTAGAGGTCGCTCGCCTAGTTTTTTTTCTCGCCTTTTGATGGCCTTTTGAGCTTCAACTGAATGCCAGGATAGGTACTTAATTGTCGGTTGCGCTGTTTTCCATTGGCTCATTGCTCCACTTCGCAAGCTAAAAACTCAGGCATACTGTCGCTCTAGAAAGAGCTCTTTACAACCCTCTTGTAGAGGAAGATTAGTGCTTTCAAATCGTATATGAGCTGTACCTTAAAAATAAATATTTAGTGGAGAAAAGTGCATCCGAAAAAAAAGCGCAAGGACTTATGTCAACACTTAATTTTTATTATTCATCATTGATTTCAGAAGCACCTACCTTGCTAGATATAAGGGCATATCATCAGCCAGCAGAACAGGACTTTGCCCAGGCAGTTCCCGAGGGCGCAGCCCGTACAACTTGTGGTCCATAAAGTTGTTGTAATCCGAGAGCGTCAAGTAGGATCGGAGCCAGCCTGAATAATCCAGTTGGACTGAGGCTATTAAAGGCAGCACCCACAGAAATTTGACATTAGGATCTCAGCATATTTCAGAGGTATCGGGAGAGCTCAACACTTTTTCGACGGCAATACTTTCTTTTAGTCTCAAAAATACTGTCTTTGACGTTCATTATCTGGTTAAGTTCAACAGGAGTGGTCGAGTTGAGCGGAGCCATGGGATGAAACCGATGGCTCGCTCAACTCGACCACTCCTGTTGAAAAAAATGGCAAAAAATCGATAAGGCCGCCTTTTTTTGCTAGACGAATCCTCGCGAAATCATTTATTCCTCCTAACCTACAGCCTACCCGCATCGTAACAAAACGAATAACAATTGGAAAATTAGTTCCACTTAACAAAGAAGTCACTTGAAGATCCAGACATCACGGAATTCCCTAACAAAAAAGAAATGAGAGAAACTTAACATTTTTCAGAAACTAGCTCTAACAATAATCAAACAGCTACAATTACTGTAGAATTCTAGTCACAAAAAAAGGAAAGCTGTTGGCAGAATCAAAAAAAAATTAAAAAGGTGAGGAAAATGAGTATGATTCTCGAAGAATAAAGAGGAAATTCTCTTGAGAAGAAGAAAGTGACAAATAGATGAGCTGCTAGTCGATGTTTTCCGCGCCCCAAGAAGAGTTCGATGCTATAACAGCAAAAACGAGACCGCGAATACACGTGCAAATGGCTGAGAAACAAGTCCGTCTGGTCCTGGGAAAACCTGCTATAAGTGGGTAAAAAGTCTTTTTCAGTACAGCTTGTACGACGAAAGTATTCCTGAAGTCCAGGGTTTTTCGAAACTGTAAATATGTTCGAGCCGAAATTTTACGTGGGTGCTGCCTTTAGCATTATAAAACATGTTATTTAGGACGTCTCCAACGATGTTTCGGCAAAATATAAAATCGGAGTAATTTCAGGCGCAGACAATAAAGCCGTTTCTGCTCATACCACCATCCTGCAAAAACAAAAAATACGCTTGTAGCGGCAGCTACGCTATTGCTTACTTGAGTACTAAATGCTGTGCACTCAAACCTGGCAAGAACCTCTGCAACCTTTCATAGTGTCTTGTCCTCATGATCACATCTCTAGGATACCCGCGATTTACCACTCTTCGATTTACCCAGGTGCCATGGCGTGTGCTGCAGTAGACCTTAAATTTTCAACTTTACACTAATATCATGCGTCACACAGTAAAGTACTGCAAGCTTTGCAACCGGGATTCCTTTGCGTAACCGCCCATGGGTTATTTCGTAGTTTTTTTTTTCCTTGAATCATTAATAAATCTATCTAATACGCACTCTTTTAACGAGTTTAATGACTTGATTCTCACTTGCTTCGGTATGGCACTCAGATCTGATGTAAGCAAATAAACAAATGAGTAAACAAACATGTCACCTGCTTAGCTACCCTGGCCAATTCACAGGCGATGTCACCGCCACTGTTACCAAGCCCGACAACCAGCACACGGCGTTCAGTAAATCTTTTGAAATCCTCAAGAATTCAACAAATTATGCGGAAACTATTTTTATGGAAAGATTGCTGTGCGGCTCATATGAACTTCCAACATAGTTGCAAGACTTAGTGTTCGTCATCAAAATCTTCGAAATTTCTCATAACTCCTGAGAAAATTTCAGGATATGGGGAGAAATTTCCGAACTGAGTATACGTTGGAGGAATCTGCAGCTTTTTCAGTCAGCACGAGTTTCTCTGGACAATTTGTGTACCTTGTAGTCGTGGCTATGAGAAAATGTCCCATTGAAGAGATGAGCTCCATCGATGGTTGGCTTGTATGGGCAGACATGGTGCCCAATGCAGATCATCACATGGGAAAATGTTGCTGTGCGGACGATGCCTTGGCTGGATTTATCGAAATTATTTGATAAATGTTAGGATTTTCTAGGACTCACTTTTCTGTGGTTACATTCCATTCACCTGTTTCTTCATAGTTAGAGGCGTGGATTACCTGAAGGAGCAGGAAATCCTCAGTTACACGAAGAAGGTAATGCAGAGGAGTAGCGGTGAATGTGGAGGCAAAAGGCAAACTCACACTTTTTACAGTTGTGCCAAACTGAATATGCTTTACCAAATCAAAATGCTCGGCATATTCAAGCAAATAACTATAGAAAAGCTGATTCGGCATGAAATTTGGCAGCGATGGATCCATGGGAAAATCGGAGAATGTCACAAATTCCTTGCTGGTGTTCAGAATGGTATTCTTCATCACAGATCCGTATCCTGAAGGAATATAATAATTTTCAGGATGCAATCATGAAGAAAGATTCGAAAGTGTTGCCAGAGCAGCTGAGGAGCAAGGAGAGATTCGAAGGAGATTTTTTAAAAACTCTCATGGAAAATGTGCAGAAAATTCAGATTGCAAGCCAGTATTTTATGGTTATGTTGGTTAGTTGCATACGTAAAGATACTTACCCTCCCTGTCTTCCTCATTATATCTCCAAAGCCCACCAATATGTTGAGATTTCTCAAAACACACCACATCCATACCGTTCTCAAGCAGGTGTTTAGTCGCTGTGAGACCCGAGACACCGGCACCAATCACACACGCGGTGCCAACGGTTTTCGGTGCTGACATCTGGAAAATGAAAATTTGAGACCGTTGTCGAGGTTAAAGAAGAGGAAGTTTTCTGGATATCAATGCTGCCACGAGAAAAACAAGTTCTAAAATTCAACGGCTTTTGCAGAAATATTTTCTGCCTACGACATACCAACAGTGGTGTTTTTGACTTAGATTTATCTCAGGTAAGAAATCCTTACAATAATGGAAATAGAAGCGATATTATGCTCCAAGGTGATGAATAATTAGCGAATAACCGGCCAAAACAAGGGGATCCAGAATTATTCTTGAAACCCAAATGAAGAGAAGGAGAAGTCTTTGGAAGCAACATTCACAAGATTTACGCGTTATCAGTGAGCGGATGTTGCGAAAACACTTCACGACCTGAACCCAACGCTTCAATGGGTCGTAAATCATTTCAGTTATCGTTTAGTCGGATCATTTTCGGCGTTATCAGTCGAACGTTCGCCTTATGCTAGCTGCCGCGTTGTCTTTGCTTGAGAGCGTTGCAGTATGCAGACATCTGGGTCTACTGATTATGTAATACACCATCAGCGAAGTATAGATATCAATGGCTGACATCGTGCATGGGAACTTTGATTCTGAAGCTCTTGAAGTCTCACACCACGCGGACTTTTTACACCTAGTTCTTTTTTCTTCCAGAATAATTCGAAGTAACTGATTTTCTTTTCAGTTAACATAAGTATGTAAAGCGCGGCTCAGGTTTGTCGGGCACAAAATGTTTGTTTGATATTCTTTGTTCCTCTTTTGTTGATGTCGTGGAAGCTCGTGAATATCTTTATGCGTTAGCTTTCGGCGGTTAACGCCTTCGTCGGACCTTAATCTTGCAGATAAATTGCTACCTTATCACAATCAAACAAACACTTACAGTAACAACACCAAATACACAGGTAGTAACTAAGCCTTTCGACTTCGAGGCCAATTGGTAGTTGTTTACCTACATTTCAATAACTACTCTCAACACAATTTAAGCCGTCAAGCAAATGATAACCTCACCTCTACGATGTTATTTACAGAAAGGGACTACCACAAAATTATTCTGGTCTTTGTTCCATTGAAGCGCTGCCAAGGGTCGATGCACCCAACGCTGGACCTGTCTGCATCTGAACTCGAAGGTTTCCACGGTGGAGCATCAGCCCAAAGAACTGGAAGCATTTTTGATTTTGCTCAAGGAACTATCTCTCAGCTTCTTGTGTGTAGCCTCCAAACCTAGCTTATCTCAGTCCCTCAGACTTTCCAATCTCTGAATCGCTCGAATAAAGACTTTTTGGGTGAAGGCAGCGTTAAATCCCTTTAGATTAACCGCGGAAAATTTGGTTGTGCGTTCGAACACTTACGGTTGGGCCAGAACTGACTATGTTGGAAGCAAGTATATGTTTTGAGCTAGCTTTCAGTTAATAATGTTCAATGACAGGACCAATGTTAGAGGACCATGCTGGGAGAATCACTTGCACAGGACGCCAGAAGAAAAGTCCCTGTTCCGCTCCCTTAGTTACACTTTTTTTTACCTAAATTACCGGAATCCTAGATTACTTGCGCAATCTTTGTCTCTGCACATGTCCTAGGAGGGGAGCCGCTGTTGCCTGCAGAGACAGTGAGTTCCACGGCTTTTGTTTGATACGGTTCAGGGAGAAATCTGATCATCAGACTCAAGTTTAGCGTAGGATGATATTCCAGAAATATCGGAGGATCCCCGAAAACCAATGCTTATCCCTGCTCCAAATTAGGTGTTCTATGTAAACAAAAACTTTCTCGTCCCGAAGCAGGTCATAAATCATTCCGCTTCATTGCTCTCTGCCATCACTTTTCGCCCTATCAGTGAGCATTCGTCTCCGCGACAAAGCTATTACACCCTCACTGATTCGGATCACTTCCTCCTTGCAAGTAATTCTTCCTTGATTTCTCTCCAGTAAGTACGGAGACAACTGAAGTAACGTTATGGCCTGATTTGTTGTCTTAGTGGCTGGCCGCCGTTTATCTTAATGCGATCGTAAAACAATTAAACATGGCATCACTGAGATATGTGTGGCCCACTATACCCGTCTGTTCCCTAGTGCGAGTGCACAAGACTCTTTTCTTTTCGGGAAATTCATCTTTCGATAGCGATAGGAAAACTTCTTACTGCTCCCCAATGCCGACTCAGCCGATTCCTCTGCCAGTGAGGGCCTCGGTGCATTCATGCAGACCTTTAGCTTTCAGACTTACATAGGTCGAGAAAAGAGTGTAGCCGGGCGACATTACAATGTCTCTCGACCACATTTTGTGTAATTATGTGTCCGCTTCATAGATCTTCTTCTCGAATTTTCCTCTCTTCGCTGTTTTTTATTTGTGAGCAATTAACACTTTGTCTACTGGTTTCGAAAAAGTTTATTCTGAGAAAGTTGTGAGAATACTTTGCTTTCTCCTTCTAGTATGGAAAAAACACTTATCACCCTGTAATCATCTCTTTTTACAATCTTTTTTTCGATAGTAGTAGAAATCCAAATAAACCCACATGGAGAAACTTTCAGGCTTTTCATGCAAAACTGTGAGGGACGACTTGCTGTGAGCATCTGAAACAATTTCCACCTTTTTCACATCTAACGTCAGAGAAAATATGTTTTGGTTTTAGGTTTCCGCTGGGCCAGTGTAATTGGAGATCTTGCCTCTTCAAATCTTCCATTGTTTTCCTCATGTTTTTTCTGGGTAAAATTTCTGGGTAACATCAATCTGCTCAGCTGGGACAAGCCCGGCCAACCTAGCAGAAGGCGATTAGATTTAATATGTAGTGGATACTCTGCTATCTCCACAACATGTATCATGTAGGAAATGTCTTATCTTCTGGATCCTCTCTTCTGGTCACTTTGTGCTCCATATTCTTTTCGTTTACATTCAAATAAAAGGATTCTTCACCTTTACATTGCTTCCTTCCCTCATTCCTGAGTCTGATAACTGTGCAGCATGAACGCAGCCCGAACGGCATAATGGTTCGAGTAGAAACCCTAGCAGCAACAGTTGCCATTTGCTGCCAATCTCCCCTTGATTGCTGCCGTCCCTCAGCAATTGATGCTAAAGGGCCGACAGATTGAGCAGCAATCGGGGGGGGGATGGTGGCAACCGGCAACCGTTGCTGCTAGGGTTTCTACCCGAATCACTACACCGTTTGGTCTGCGTTCGTCCTGCACAGTTATCAGAGCAGGTGTTGTTGTCATCGCTGCAAGATCTTGTCTGATCCCTGAAGCACCAGTCAACATTGAAGAACAATTTATAGGAAGGACTCGACTGAATGGATAGAGAAGTTCGTACTCTCTCATTTTTGTGAGAATTATATGTAAAATCATATGAAAGATTCTTTCTCTCAGGCGAAATTTGAAAAAGCACTTCAATTACAACGTTCTTCCTCTAATCACTACCTGAAAAGGTATCTTAGTTACATCGTTATAAGTCTTCTTACCTAACAAATGCAGAATTCCCTGGATATCTTCCTATTCGTTGAAAGCATTTCCTCAGTAATTTTTGCACAGAGCAATAAAGTATGTGATTATCCGTGATTATTCCCAGGATGACCAGAGCAAACCTTCTCAATCGCCTACGATCTGCTGGCGTACAAAACGTGCTCGTTCGGAATTTGATCTCAGAATTCGTCGGGACATTCCTACTTGTGGTGAGCACACACATATCAGGCTTCTACCAGAGGCGGACGCAGGGAGCCCCCCACCCCCCGAGAATGGATCGGCAAATTTTTGAAATTACTTTACAATACATATAAAATCTTGTATTTGTTTATTTTTGTTAGTTCATTTTTATTATTATATTTAATATAATTTTTAATAATTATTTGTTATTATAATTAAGGTTTTTATTAATTTTATTTTCCGCCTGGGTCTCCATGACGGCGGAGACCCCATTTTTTTTCCCACGCCCCCCTTCCCCTCCCGCCCACTTTCTGCGTCCGCCACTGGCTTCTACAGTTATTTTTTCTCATAAATCATGTGAATTCTCAGTCACCTCTGTTTAGTTCATCGGTACCTGCAATGTGGCTCAATTTCATCTGGGACGGGAGAAGACAACTACCTGGATCGGTGTTAATATTGGTTGGGGTTTCGCGATTATGTTCAGTGTGATGGCTACGGCCAAGCTATCAGGTAAATTTTTGGGTTTCACTGATTTGCATGGAACGTGTCTGTAATTCTTATGAAATAGATAGTACGCTAGAGCATTCAAAGCAATATGACCTTTATTCCATTATTTCACTAGTATTTTTTAACATCTGTTATTTACCATTCAAAATTGGAGTCGTTTTCGGAGACATTTTGATTCTTAGGCCTGTCACTGTGGTGAAGGTTGTTTGTTCAGACCTGTCAAGGTCCTCCTTCGCTGTCGATCCCATTTTGCCTCCCAAAGTTGTTCCTTCCTAAGGAAGAAAAAAACTAAGGATAGAAAGCATCCCCAGATGTGGTCAACTATCCCAAGCATGCCTTGAGAGCTCAATTTGCCTGCTAGTTTATGCAAACCACAGATAGACTCATCCCTTTCACCTAGCCATACACTTGGTTAGGTTATAGATCGAGCAGATTGAGCAGTTCCTAAAACCGATGGGTGAGTCTAGTGAGGTCAATAATTTTCTGGATCAATCGATGAGACCTGAAAATGCAAGGAGGAAAATGAAACTAAGAAAGAGGATGTTGTACATACTTTTGAACTCCCAAGATTATCTTACCTTGGATGAGCTCCGCACAGTATCCGTAAACGCAACTTTACAATACATTTACATTTGAATTTATTACATGAGCATGCTCATGCGAGAGAACAACAAACGATAAAACATAACAAATCATAACATTTCCGAGCAGTACTCGCAAATGTACTAAGAAAAGAAATAAAAATAACATTAAGAATAGTAAGGACCTGAAAATCGAATGAAACTACAGAACAACATCACGGACCTAGGTATTAATCTATCATGCTCTCAGAGGAACCTAATTCGGGAGGGATCGGAACATTTTGTTAAGTGCTAGAAAAGAAAAACGTGCAGACAGTAAATAAGTGACAAAACGAAGCAATAAAGTTTTAAAAAATTACCTGCTTCTGGTTTACTAAATCTTGGAGTTCATGGTCAACTTCAAGAGTAACTGCTTTCAAGGTGGTCATCTCAATCCAGCTGTCTCCATTCTATTCTGGTCATTTGGACATTTACCAGGATTATGGCTAGTACTCTACTCTGTTGTTCAAACAGCTGGAGCTTTTCTAGCCGCTATGTGCATGTACCTCTATTATTATGGTAAGTCGCAGTACTAAACATTCATTTATTTATTTGCTTGTTTATTTATTTATTTGAGTACGAGCAAAGTGTACAATGGGAAATATAGCAAGTAACCAGTTACGATGCACTGAAAGATGCGAGAAAAGAACTTGGGAATGGGGAATATTGAAAATTAAAAATAATCATTATTATTACTGACTTGTATGCCTTTTTCGCTAGCTTTTGCAGGTTATACTCGAAATTTTCCTACATTTATTCACGAAATCGTGCTCCACCCATTATTGTAACACATCAGCAGAAAAAACCTAAACATTGCGGGAAAACTTGTTTATTTGCTACTGTAACTGTATGTATATTTGCTCTTGTAAGTGTATTAACCTTGGCAGCTGTTTCTCCCTCTATACTTGGGCAAGCCACCAATCATTGCTGGAGGGGTGGCGGTCAGGACGTACGCCGCGACGCGACCGCGCCGCACGCGTATGCTTTTCAAGTTCAGGTTGTTTCTTCAAATTCGGCACACTAAATGACATCGACGGCCACCTTCTCACGGTTTGTGGGTTCCGATAACATTCATCTGTCCCATTCAAGCTTAGAAAAGTTGTCCATATCCGCATAGAACTGTGCGTACCCTTGAAGGCTGCAGTCGCGACGCGCATTTGAATCGACCAATCACAGACCAGCAGTGTACCTCTTGTCATGCAGCCTTAGTGGAGCAGTTCGCGGCGAAGAACTGGGCCTGTGGTTCGCGAATGATTGGTGCGCTGCCGGCAGGAAAATTTCATCAGAGATACTCTTAATTCCTACTTATTTCGAGCTTTCTTATTCCCCTTTCTTCTCTGTCCCCAAAATTTATCAAGGATGAAAGACAATTCAAACTAAATTCAGTCCCAGCCAGCTTATTCCCATCCTCAAACTTCAGAAAAATTGCTGAAAAACAACCTTCATGCTAGAGTTCTTGTCCTTTATTGCATAGACATTTTTCCAGAAGCATTCGATCATTACGACAATGGCATTCGATCCATAGCTGGTCCTACCGGAACAGCAGTGGTATTTTGCAGTTATCCCGCTCCATATCTAAACTATTTCACTCCGTATCTCGACCAGGTATAGAATAACTCTTTTCTTACTTTGAGTGAACAGATCAAGTTATAATAATAAACCGGAGATTTTCTATGTAAATAGCACAACGATACGTTTAGGTCATCGGTACGGGTATACTTGCCTACTTTTTATGTGTGGTGATTGATGAGAAAAATAAGGTACCTAAGGTAAGTTGAGCTCTTTACGTGAAAAGCTGTGAGCGTATCGGAGAAATAAGGATATTACATAGGTATGGCATCCGATGATTTTTGGATTTCTCGTGATGATGATCGGCACGGCTTTCGGGATGAACCTTGGCTATCCAATTAATCCAGCTCGTGACTTTGGCCCACGTCTATTTTCGGTGTTCACACACGGCTTGGGGGTGTTCAGGTGCGGGTGTTTATTTTCTATTTACTCTGTTTACTTCATTAACATAGACATAGATGCTTTTTTTCCTATTTCAGCACACCCTACCCATCATATTTCCTCGCTCCCATCATTGGACCGCTTGTTGGAGCTCTGCTCGGTGGCTGGTTATATCAAGTGTCATTAGGGATGCACATCCCGCACGATGCAACGATAGAAGAGCTGGAAGAGCCGACTAAGGAACAACAAGAAAAATTACTGGAGAAACCTTGAGATGTCTTTCATCTGCTGTGCATAAATTCATGGCAACACATTTTTTATGTTGTTTTTTTTTTTCATCGCTGCACAAAAAGAATAAAAAAAACTAAGTCCTTCTTTCCTTCATTGAAGCACTCCCGACAGCATCAGAATCGGTACTTTCATGAGTGACTCGAATATCATGAGTGATTCGAATATTCGAATATCAGCAGGTGTCCGGAAAAAAGGAGAAGAAAGCGAACATAAGCTAAGCAATTCTGTCCTCGTACTATCAATTGTAGAATAGCTAAAGCATGGGCTTCTGGCAAGAAAATAGTTGAGGAAACATTGTAAAATACGTCATGACCCACCTGTATCCGCGATATGACTACTCAATCTATGTAAGTGAGCAGTTATTTAAAGTAAAACGAAGAACGTGGTGAAAGTCTGATAGCTGGGTTTGCAAGATGGTTCGACAGAGGATGGATCCGGTGGTGAATCATTAAAGAAGTATAATAACCCTTGAGGATATCTCTCAAACCTAAGATTAACCTGATCTAAGCACTTAACGCTTAGTGCTAAAGTTTCTAATACGTTTTTTTTTCCTAATCAGGGACATGGCTTGGAGAAATTTTCTGCTTCATTAGTCCGTTAATCCTTCACGTCAAGGGAAAGTCTGTGCACATTAGTACGCCAATTTGCTCATGTATAGCACCAAAAAACCACTAATTTTAAATCCTTTGGAATGTGAAACCCCTCACGTTTTAACTCGACACTTCTTCGCAGTCAACGTGCATGCGATCGGACGGATTATGTGGCGATGTGTGTTGTGGATGTAATTCTTACGCAGATGCGGTACTTTGCTGAAGTGAGTGATCACCTCCTCGTGAACTTTTTCCGTCTAGGAATCACGTGAAACTTGGAAGATGCATGCACTGGAGGCTGATGATTGGTTCGGTTCGCATGGAAAGATTATGTAGTGGCTTGAGAACATGAAGAAGTGGTTCCAAAAGGAACCAGGCGATTTTCTTCTAGTTTTATAAGAAGTACTGTTGCTAGGTGTAGTTACTACACGATACTTGTAGCACACGATTATAGAAGAAAACTTCTCGACTATGGTCCAGAAATGGGAATGATTGTTGTCACAACTGAATGAAGGAGAACCCTCGAATTTTAATTATACTTACTTACTTAAATACTTAGATGGCCCGTGTCGTCACGTGTCATTCGGGCCCCAGCATCGCTTCCATTCGATTCGTTCTCGCGCCACCGAGTCTTAATTATAAAGAATAGAAAAATCAAAAGCAAGGATTGGGGCAGCCTTTCCCTGGATTGCTGCCTTGAGGTCTCCTAGATTAGTTCTCTGATGACCTTGACGTAGTATTCCTAAAAGAGAATTTGTGAAAACCCTGTTCACTTGACTCCTTTTCAAAAGTCTTCGGAGAAATCGCTCAAACTTCTCCTAAGGTGGTCCTTTAATTTTATTTTTTTAATGGGCTCTCTGCCAGAATCATGCTCATTTCCTACCATCATGCCGTTTTTGCACAGGCACCCCTACGGTATTGATGGTTTACATACCTTCTTTTTTTAGATGAAATTGTACTGTATGCCTAAAAGAGTTGGTTAAACAATCTTTTAATATTTTATTGGTAAAAGATCCAAGAAAAAACTGTAGAGGATTTATTTTATCTCTAAAGTGGTCTTGGTATGCGGTCATGTTCAGGTATGAAATGCAGAGTATACATAGTGCAATAAAACAATGTGTAGATGCAGTAAACAAGATAGAAATGTACATAGATAGAAATGTCGAAGAATCTTTTTTACCTATCCTGCCCATTTTTAATTATAATAGCCTCAATGATCTAAGAGCGGCTATAATTATCTAAAGTGAGGTAAATTCAAGAAATCACCTAATTATGAAATAAAATTATTATAAAAAAATGGAAATAATTCAAACTTTCCTCACTTACACTCTTGAAGGAAACAGTTGTGCTCGAATTAGAAGCCCTTCTCATGGAAAACACCATTTCAACTGGTTCCTACCCCCATTGGGGATACTCCCCATACTCCCTCACTGGGGATCCTACCCCTATCGGATCCGAGTCCACATCTGCACTCGTTTGATCCCCGTCATTGGTCTCGCTCATTAGTGCGATGATAATGCACCACGAGTTTTCCTGCAACTGTTCTGCCCACATTTTCAGAAAAAGATCCATCGACACATAATCGATTGAGTTATGGGCTGCAGTAATGCTGGCCAGTTTTCATGATTAATGATTGTTGATTTTCTTTGGAGAAGGCACACGGAAGCGCAGTTTGGCCACAGAGACTCCCTTCATGGAGGAGTTAATTGGTTGGTTCCCCAAAAAGACCCTCAACAAACAAAAAAGCAAAAAATATTGCCGGGTTAGGACCCGCAGCAGCAACCACAGTGGTCCTAGCAAAACAGTTTATTTAATAACTACAATACAAAAAACGAGCCGCTACAAAATTGATTGGCAAGGCAGTGGAAGTGAGGACAAACAAAGTCAACTGAAGCTCAGTGCTACAAGAAGATGGTAACAGTGGGTATGGCTACCGACCTTCATTAGACAAACGCCTTTCAATGGCCACGAATTTTTCATACGATTCCAAGCAGAGTTTCGTTACAAAATTGATTTCCTCTGCAGGGGTTTCTGCCTTTCACAGAAAGATATTCGCTAAATGGCAGCGACGGACGCAGAAACTGGGCGGGATTGGGGAAGGGGGGACTGGTTAAAGAACCTTAGTTTCTGCCACCTTGGGGACCCTGGTGGAAAACTGATGAAAGTATAAATTATAATAGCGAATTTATTTATATCAATTTTATAAAAATAATATAATAATGAATATAATAATAATGCTAACCTCGCTTGAATCTCACAAAATCAACTAAATTATAATAATGAATATGAAAACCGTTCGGAAAATAATGTTTTCATTTCCCAAAAGGGAAGATAGGTCAT
The DNA here is from genome assembly GCA_037903475.1 of Ancylostoma caninum. Classification (NCBI taxonomy): domain Eukaryota; kingdom Metazoa; phylum Nematoda; class Chromadorea; order Rhabditida; family Ancylostomatidae; genus Ancylostoma; species Ancylostoma caninum. Next base: position 136,246 of record JBAJFG010000008.1, on the reverse strand, counting down.
CAAAGGGCGATGGGGCAACGCGATGACGAAGAGCTGTAGCAAAGCTCTGAACAGATTTCATCACCCGACTGATTGGAATTGGTGCCGCACCAATTCCTGCGGTCGCGTTGCGGTGGCTAATCGATATATCGATTCAATTCTGGTGCTACTAGAAAAAGTTCAAGAGCAGATGACGCGGCGAAGACCAGTGTTGGAAAATATTGCGCTGATACCTACGTATATGTACATGTGGTCGCGTTAAGTCTCCTAATCAATATATCGATCGAAGGAAATTGAGCACTCTATTTTTACGACGCATAGGGAACCTATGTTCACCTAAAGTATAATATCAAATGATCCTCCATTCCAAACCTCCAATATTTCCCACTTCACCCTCGAATTTCTACCGTAACTGATCCGACAACCAGTCGCTCAGTCTCCACTGATCAATACATTCAGCGTTGCTTGCCTCGGGTGCGAATGGACGACCACTGGGACCAAATTTTTTTGCCAACCCACAGCAAATACTCCGAGAATCCGGAAAAGTAAATGCAAAACGACAATTTATCAAAGGAATCGTTCACCGTTGTCAAGTGTGATCAATCTTTCCCTTGGTACATACATTTCTCTGTGAACATTGAACATTCATAAAGGATTAGTTCATTCAGGAGGTGCAAGTATCTTAAGTGTCTTTTCCACTACATGTAAGGTTAATGCCGTGGTGAAGAACTGTTATGGTTGATGTTTTCCTGACAATTACTTCAAGTTTTGAGGCGCTAGCAGGTGAGGAGCACTACCCTATGTGCAAACCCGCAACCTAGCTTCACTCATGAACCTGGCACCAATACTCCTATGTTTACTCTCCGTATAAGGTTTATGCTCAAAAATGGTTAAACAGAAAAGGATGGATTCTCAGTGTAGATTTAGAATCAACACTACAGTGATAAAAGAGGTGTGACGAGTTATACCCGGAAAGTGGGTGTGGCCGGAAAGGTGCTACTATTGGTCGGTCTAGCAAATGGGCCAATCGCAAGGAACGTGAGCGCCTCCCGCTCCAGGTATAATGCTTCATACCCGTGGTAAAAGACTTAGGGAGCCCAGAGTTGACTCAGAAAAATCTGCTGGTCACCTCAAACTGACATCGTTACAGGGAGCGTCACCTCGTCCCTGACCCATTGCGACGCAGCAAATCAGCTAGACGTGGTGGCTGCCAGGAAATGTTAGGATTCTCTCTGTCTACATTTTCTACGACTATTTTCTTTATGTGCAGGATTCTTATCACAGTGTTTCAGTCCACATGGCACCGGTTCCCCCGACAACACCCATCAGCCAGAGCCCCGAACTGGTCTGCCGCGCCGCATGGGTATGCACCGCGACGCGCCGGTGGAGAGGTGCAATCGTCATTGGCGTGTTCTGTGCACCATAAACAACACGTTCATGTGTCATTCACTTCGCGCACCCTCGAAAATTGCTGAACTAACACAAATCATAACTTGTGTTACGTAAAAACAAAGTACAAAAACAGTCCTGAGGCGACACGGCATCACTTTATGAGCAATCAGCTGTTTAGTGAATGCGCGACTTTGGCCTCTGGAATTTGTCACTTCAAAGATTCGAAGAGTGAAGAAAAGCAATTTTTCTGGAACTCAGGGGTACATGGATGAAAACTAGGCATTCCGTGCCAGGAAAGAGTTGTGAAAGTAGGTTAGCCACATAAAATTATTTACTAAGATAAGAATTGTCATTCACTGCAACATTTATGGGGAATTGATATGTTATTAAGAATTCAACGGCTACAACTCTGTCCGATCTATAGCTGAAATTCCGTGATTTTCACATGAACTAGGCTTGTGAATGAACTGCAATTATTATGTATGACAGTTATATTTTTTTTTCAACATTAATCCCCCCTAATTATTTTTAGATAAACCCCCCGCTGTGCTCCGTTCTCAGTAATTGTTATTCTGCAGCATACAATAGCAACGGGGTATTTGTTGGTTTTATTGCTGATAGTCGTACCTGGCACATGATGAAATGCATTTTCGTCGAACTTTCACCGTTTGATTCACATTATCGATGGAATCCAATGCATCTCCTCAGCATCTGCTCCAACCACACTTTTTCTGCTCCTTGAACAGCTGAGCTCTGCTGCCATTACTTGGATATTGCTGATGGCCAATTCATTTTCTTCGTTACTGCACAAGGGTTCGCGAAGAATCTAGTTGGATAGTTGATGTTACAATGCATGCTCTTGGTTCCGTACCACTTTTTTGTTAGCACTTTTTTCGGATCTTTATGGAATGCAGGCTGCTTTGTAGCCTTTGTTTTTCCTTATTTGAAGTCTGGACAGATGCTTGTATCGTTTGGTTATACTTGTTTGGTTACATGCTTGAATAGTTCGCTAAACGCGGCGACAGCCTTGTGGACGGTCTTAGTATGCATTCAGTTGGTTTCTAGCACTAGATCTTTTTCAGTGGAAATCATAAACTTTCGTATTCCTATTGTTCCCGAGGACGGTATGACTTGCCCATACCTCTGAAATAGGCGAGTTCTCCAGGCAAAAATAAAAGCACACTGCTCCAGAAACTCAAAGGCAAGTAATGGGAGAGCTCAAAAGATTTCTCACATTTATCCCGGAGAACTCGTCTGTCCTGGAGAAAAGGGAACTTCAGAATCTCCCCGGGAGCATTCATGAACCCATCCTGGACCAGCGAATCGGGCACTTCTTTCTGGAGCAACGCATCATTGAGGTTACCCAAGGTAAACGTGCCAACGTACATGGTTCACCTTTTACTGGCATCAACGTGTTTACCCAGAAGTGATGTTCTATATGTACACCAAGATGCCATTCATGGGTGATCATATCCATGGGTATGAGATTACGTACCCATGCTTCCCACCCATGATGCATCCAGGCGCGGATCGTCAAAGTTGGGTTACTAACCTGGGCCAGAACTAACGCTACTCAGGGTAAACGTATTAATAAACCCCAAATTTGCCAAATCATTAGCACGGGCGTCAACAGGCTTTCATTGCCAATCTTAATGATGTGCCTAGTTTCGGACGATTATGTGTTCATTTTTCCTAGCCTTGGTTGGAGATCGGCCGAATAAGCGTTTTCCATGCTGATACAATTCTGTTACTTCCGTGCTCTATCGATCATCGCTCCTGCTCATCACATTTCGTAGTTCTGCACTATTCCCACACTCAAGTGCGTTATGACTTTGAAAATACATCGAAAGTCCTGGTTATCCGAGCCATCAATGTCGTTGTCCAACAACAATGTAAACAATGAGTGAAGAACGCGAAATTAAAGGATATGCTCTTTAGTACAACGGTCATTCCAGCCCTCTTCGACGTGTTCGAAAACTGAGGCTCTGACGAAGGCTCCTGTGAAGCAGCTGAAAGGCGTAAGTAGGTAGACGCAATTTTTCCACCTCTGAGCTCTTGCTTATTCTTCCGTGGTTGTTTGCGGATATTTTTAAGTTCCATATTTTGATGCCTGTAAGAGAAAAGCTTTTCTATTAAAAGTAAGCCCACAAAGTTAAGGTATGCATATACATACATACAGTGTACGTCTACGCTATTTCTAGCAGCTGTTCTACCCGTTTTAAGGATTTTAGACCGAATCGGGAAGAAAAGCGCCTAGGAATTGCATTCTGACGGCAGGCGACACCAATTCCGGTGCGCGCGGCGCGATTGCGCGGCGTGCTTCTCGAGGCCGCAAATGGGCCACCGTCATTGACGTCCACTGTACGTGTGTTAGTGCTATGTGTCTGTAAAATGTATAAAAATTTCAACTGCCACTTACTCAATAAGAAGATTTACACGCGAGAAATCATTTGTTGCAGAACAGAACTTGGGTACGTGAATGTAGTTGGCCTCATGCTACGTGGACAACAACATTAAACAGCGATTCAGATCTGGTGCGCAGTCCTTTGGAGCCAACATATTCATAGCTCCAGCGACTTCAGAACTTCTCTATTACAGTGGTGAATTCCTTCTGTGCAATCAGGTAAGTGGGCGGGCACAAAATTACTAGAGTATTACTTTCCTGCTCTAACGCATTCTGGTCACATCGTTGTTGAAATGCTTTGTAGACTTCATGGAAATTACATTTGATTCCTCAAAAATTTCATATTATCTTCTTATGTGTTCCTTAGACTCTGATAAAAATCATCGCCGTTGGGCTTCTGTCTCCCCTGTGGCGTGGATGCCCCACATTACGTACATTCATTTAAGGATGAATGTTAAGTTGTCCAATACATAGGAACCGAGACGAGGTGATTTTGTTCCTGAAAGTCACATCAATAGTGAGAGTACGAGAATAAAAAAACAAATATTAGTTAGGTCATTAAATGGATACTGTTCTCATTCATACAGGCCCAAAGCAGCTTCTCTGAGACACCATGATTAGCATATGACCTGTCCTATTCATCTCACATCAGCTTGCTGAACGCACTTTTTAACTAAACCAATTTGCTAGGGTATTTCTCAGCCTCCATAGCCGAGATGGCAGAAAATGTCGTTTCATTGCATACGCCTAACACCTGTCATGAACCGTCCGATTCATGGTGATTCACTCTGGTCCCACGACTCCGTCTTATGCAGAGGGGATCACAGCAAGGTACAAGTTGTATAAAGGCTCTGGTCTGTTCTGTTCTGGTCGTTCACTGTGGACTGGTCTTACTCTTTGAGGCCTTGAACTCTATTTTAAATACCTTAGTTAGTCCTTATTCCTGTACCAAGACTCGCAGAAATTAAATAGGAAGACCACCTGTACTGGAGTAAAGGTAACCGGTCAAGTAGGGGAAATCGTAATTCCGGAAATTATCTAGGAGTTAGAGATTGTGTCCCTTTATGATATTTAAAACTTGTGAGACGCATACGAATACTAAGACTTGCACATTTTAGGACTACCTAACCATATTTGGATACCACATCTTGCTGTGGTACTACATTGCTCTCCAAAACAACACCTGGGACGGTAGTAAACCCCTTATGTCGCGACAGCCAAGATGCGAACGCGTTAGCACCTGGTTCGCGACATTTGCACACATGTCGCAAGAATCTCGCGACATCGATGCGCGTCTCGTGAATCAATTTGTCTCTGCTGAACCTTTCGGCAGGAAAAACATGTGCTCATAGCGCAGCAGTTAGCGTGATTGCCGATAAAAATCACTACTGTATTAGCCGGGGTTCGATCCCAGTTCATTTCAGCCCTTTTGCAAAACCATAGCAGTACGTGTATCCTCTTTATGACAAATGTGGATGTGGAACTAGCTTTGCTTATGCCTTCTCATTGAATGGAAATTGTCACAGATGAGCTTCGAGAAGGCCTGAGGTCTTCTCGCCATATATTTCTAGGTAGGTGCATAAGTTTGGTGCGGTTTCTCAGGCAGTGACAGTACAATCTTCTCGTCTCTTCCACTGCAACATTTGAATCATGCTAGAAAGTCTGTCTCTTTCTTTTTCTTTTTGAGTCGTCTTTTTGAAATTGGTGCCGAGACAAGCAATTTAAGCAGTAGTGAACAGTTCCCTCGTGTCAGTTGTATATTAAAGTTCCGCTCTGCATGTTTCGTGTTCTCTTTGTGATTTCTCGCTCATTTTTGCCGCATAGCCGCTACTTAGTTGTCCTATGCGCTGAAAAAGGATATCCTCGTCGATAATCTATAAAGATCACTTTTTTGTGGATTCTTTTCACGGTTTGTTTATCACCTACTTCGCAGATCTTCTCAAAAGATCGAAGGGTGCTCAATATGGTTTGGATATTTGGAAATCTAGTCATTTTGTTTCTTCCTATCGAACTGTGTGTCGAGCTTGCAACTGGACAAAACAAGCTATGTGGACGAAGGCTTGAGAGCTGCGTAAATCTGCTCTGTTTCAAAGAAACTTCTTTTGATCTTGACCAGGCGTCTGTGCCGATGCCTGACCGTTGTCAACGAACTGGACGTCCACGAACTCCGTCCGGGTTCGTGACATCGCGCCTTGTTGAACCGCGCACTATTTCCCTAACTTTGGCTGTCTGCGCATCATGACCACGAGGTCATGAACATGGTTCGCGACAACATTTGTGAGAATGTCATTGAACTTAGTTGCCAACTATGTCGCGACACCAGCGAGAACACACGTTTCATCACGGGAAGTTCATGAACATCTCGCGACAGATGTGAGCGAGAATATCACGACATGCTGGCAGCTGAGAGTTCACGACACTATGGGGTTTACTACCAGCCCTGTGTTAGTCTCTTTCTTACCCTTACTTATATGGATTTGTGGGGACTTCCTGTACTCTGGTTCATCACTGATTTCTGGACTTTGTTGTGCAGAACAAGCCCATCAATTCCCAGCAGATGATGCTGCCAGCTTCCCTAGCATTCGTGCTTCTACATATTCGATCTGAGCTTCCAGACCAAAACAAAGTCTTTTCAAGCTTGTTTGCATAGATCCCGCCTCTGTGAGCCCGTCTTTTCGCTAGTGGTGTTGATAGTAGTAGGATATTTTTTTCTGTCATGAAAAAATCACAATGACCTCGTATAAGATGCATAGTTCTTAGACTTGCTGGGCTTCATGTAGCGCAACAGTAGAAATGCGTGCTTTTTAGTGCATAGAAATTAGTAAATTACTCGATTAACATATAGATAAAGTAGCAACTATAATTATTGTAGTCCGTTATGAGCCCTCCATGCATACCAAATAAGGCTTGAAGTCCATCGCTTCAATGTTCTCGACTCACTTCCGTGGGAATTTTCTTTTCTTTTCTCTATTAGTACCTGTTCTACTATTCGTTTTTTCAATGAATGACAGCCCAATTTACCTTCGTAGTACATATTCCTCTCCAACAATGCATTCCAATCCTGCGCTATACCATCCTATAAGCCTAAACTTTGTCCATGGTTGAAAGAATTGAAATGCGATTGGGTGTGGGACACATACTCACTTTGATACTTTGATGGTCCTTTCAGCTGGCAATCTTCTCGGCGGGGACCACAACGTTTCCACATGGTACGATTTCTGGCGATCTGCATCCAATATGGTAGACCTCGTTCTCTGAAAAACTTTGTAAATGAGTCGGCCCATCTTGTCGGTGGGGTCTCGTCTTGTTTCTTGGGGGTGTGAGATACGAATGCAAAATGCTGCTGTAAAATTCCAGCAAAACTTCTTTCAACATCGTGAACCACCTTTCATTTCGATACTTTGGCCGATGGTACCTCTTTCCATGAAAGAACCTACTTCGTTCTGCTCTAACCGCTTTTTTCCATATCACTATTTCTTTGGATCGATGTTACAGTCGCGTAGGGAGAATCTATTAATTTACTAACCTACTCAATTGCGTGTTTATTCACTTGTTTACTTGTATATTTAATTCATTTTATGTGTCCATGTAATAGGCATAGCTTAGGAGACAACACTAAAGAGGTAAACAGGATGAGTTTCAGAATGACATACTCACAACTTAGTAGTAGAGAAGCCAGAGAGAACGCTAGAAAACTTCCGAAAAATTCGTTCTGACACGTGCTGCTCTGCTAATTTCTAGCACAACCAGTAACAGAGCCTCTTCTATATGTGATCCATAGTGGCAATACTTCTAATTTGCTAATGTCACCAGCGTTAAATTTTTTTCATTGATTGGCATGGTCCCAACCACTAACCAACGCCCATACAATGAGAACTCTGTCATAAATTTACTCCATTTCTCGATTAGCCGCAAAAGAGGCAGAGTATACTGCTGCTTCGAAATGTTTTGAAGAAAAAACCCGTGGGAAATCGTTACTGTTTCTGTCTTCTTTCTTTGCAGTACAATGCTGCTGGTAGTGTCCTCGCGCATTTTCTTCGGCAACGTCAATTTGGAAAAAAATTGAACAAAACTTCCAATTGAGTCACAATGTTAAATAAAACGAAAAAAACTACTGGAGCCTGCTAAGGGAATTATTTCAGACATTGCATGACTCTACTTCTCTCTAGGATTTGCGCATGTAAGAAAGAATTGGCCTAACTTCTGAAGGAAGCCTAAGAGTTCATGAGAGTAGTGGAAGTACATTCTTAATTTAAGCTCAATTTGTCCCAGTCATTCATTTCTGATGAATGTTCTCAGGTGGGTCAATATGTCTATCGATTTTCCAGGGAGCTTGACTCAGGAAGATCCCGGGTTAAAAGTAAACAAAAGAGCGGAAACTAAGATAAAAAAAGAAAGTTCAAAGTTTATCGTTCATTACAATGAGTAACGATCGAACTTATTTCTTTTGAAGCCTATCATTCTCTTTTAAATTTGCTGAACTAAAGAGGAATCATTCCATTTCATTGTCCACACATCTATTTTCTCATAAACATATTTATTTAACCATTTATTTTGTCATTTGTAACTATTGGTCATTTGTTTATTTAATTATTTCCGTGTTGGATTACCACATTATGAACGTACTGCAGCGAAGTCGCATAGGAATATGTGCCCAAAATAGATATATCAACGGAAGGAGGCAAAAAACAGACAAGATAAACTCAAAATTGGAAACGAAAAGGTTCTCCAAAGCATGAAACAAAAACCAATCAAATGCAGTTCTCAAAGCCAGACCATTTTCGAGATTTCCCACAGAAAGAAATTTTTCAGGAGATGCTGGTCGCAACAGTATACATGTCTTCTTACAAGAGCGCAAAAATCCGTGTTGGGCCCCTTTCTTTTATCCAAGAGTTGGGGATGCCCTTCGAGACCTGTGCCACGAAGAGGTGCAGCTGATGATATCGGTACCTTGCGCCCTCTAGTGGCAGTTATCTCAGGCAACACTTGAAATTCTCCACAACAAACTCAAAGACAGATTTTTCGGCGTTTCTGCGAAGAATTATGTGGGACTTTGTGATCAATTTCTCTCAGAGATTCTCTGTGATCAATTTCTCTCAGAGATTCTCTCCGTGTAAAATCCACAAAAACGACTCTGAGGTGAGACGCCGTGTCTAAATAGGTGTAAAATGATAAATAGTAGCTATTTAGAAACAATAATAAAAATAATCAATTGAAAATCATTCAGTTAAAGGTTTCTATCTGTTTTATAAAGTGATTCAGAACATTCGGCGACTCATTCCTAGAAGGGGGAGGGGGAGGCATCCCCAACCCACCCCCTCCCCTTGCATCTGCCACTGATAGCTACCACTGGAAGGAAAACTCTGAGCTTATCTACCAGTTCTTCTCCCATCACTGTCATTTTCCCTTTTTTCACTCTAATCTTGTCTATTCTGATAAGTTACTCAATTTTAGCACTTCACTGACAATTTGCTTCTAATCCCCTTAGCTTAGTTAATCGCAGTTTGCATTGCTCGGTTTGTCAGGATTGTATGTACGGCTAATCAACAGAGCGTAAGGTTGAAAATATAAATTGTGATAGGCCTCTTTGTGTATTACAACGTCAACGACATCATGAACAACCAATTCCTATCGTTTCGAGCCCTTGCGTTCAATAAGTGCGACCACATTCGTTCTCGTCAGCTTTTTTTCTTGAATTCCATGTTTTTGTCTGTGGTTCCACTTTGCAATCATTCACTTATTTTTTTCTCACTCAAACACCCCGCAAACACGTATACTAATTTGAACGTATACTAATACTTGAAAATTACGAAACGTCATAAATGTTGTAGAAGGAAAAACAGCAATTACACGGAGTTAAGGCGCCTACTACAATGTTAACATATATGTAGATGGCTTCATACTTTTTATACGTAATTCTCTTGCTCTTCTACTTCCATTTTCTACGTGCTAACCTAACAATTTCGTTTTGATCTCCCTATCATGTTGATTGGGCTCCTTCTAGGTGCCATCTCTTGCTCGGCACCAACAAGGGATCAGATCATAATTTACGTTTCAGTTTTTGGATCTGTTGCTTGTTGTCGTTTCGTGCATTATCCTTATACGAAAACAAAGCTATTGTAAGTTTCCTCCTGCACTCGTCAGTAAGGTAAAGGAAACTTATAATGTGTAATGTGATTATATATAAGACATAGGGGTTTGCAAATTGCACATATTCGAGCATTTGTTGGACTGGCAAGCTAGAAGAGTCTGTTCAATTGGTATATCAATTTGCTCTGTTGTAATCCTAGTAAATTTTTCCCCCTTTTTTTCCTTTGTTTTAGCACGTTTTAGACGTATGAAATGAAAGTGGAAGTAAAAATAAAAAACAATCATTCTAGAACTGGATTAGAAATAAATTCAATATTTGTTGTTTGCCTAATTTTCCTTTCGCTGCCATACTGGTGAAGTCCGAGCCCTATTCTGCATCCATTCACTAGCAATCAGTCGTACAAGTTGATCCGCACGTTTCACAAACGCTCAATTAGCACAAAGTGCATGATGGAAAAAGGTCTCCCGAATAAAAATTTTAGATGAAAATAAAAAAGTTCATGCACAACGTGTAGTTTTGCTGGGTCACTATAGCCGTCACGCTGTTTATCGTTCCCTTCTAACTTTCACTTCTGTGCCATCTTGTCTTTATTCACATTTTTATTACATTCATTTTTTTACATAAAGCTGACTGGTTACTGCAATGTCCACAGCGCACTCAGCTGGAAAAGAAAAGCAACACAGAATGCGATTTTCTTATTTCTAACTCGTCGCAATTTGTTTTTTTTTTCTTCGGAAAAGAGAAAGGAACGTTATCTGCTTTCTCAGTGACCTTCCACAGGCTCGTTCAAATTCTTGAGGAATTGATATTCAGCATCTACGATGCTGTTTGAGTCGAGTAGTCGAGTATTCAATTAATTATTTCATCAATAACTTGATTAATATAAAGCAGAAACATATTGCGAAAATCAGTGTTTTCACTCGTAAAAGCGTGATCCAGATTCACAAATCCAGTAGCATGCAAAGAATTTTGAGTCAAAGTAAAATTTAGGAATTCGGAAGTTGGAAGCCCAAGAAACAATGGAAAAATTTCCCGGTTAAATTAAAAAGAATATAAAAACTACTTTTTTACTATAATTGAAAAGCAAAACAATCAAAAAACGCAGCAGCACTTCCAACAATTGCAAATTGGTAACACCGTCGAAGCCTCCGCCGAAACTTCCAGATTAGTCCCTTTTTTACAGTACAGTATCCCCACCGTAACCCGCGCATTTAGTTATACGGTACATAATGATGATCATATCCAAAAAAACTCGGTGAAGTAACCCCCGTGTGCAACGTTTCAGGAGATTCTGATTTTGGGATCCTCATTTTTGACGTGGGACCCACCAGAGGTCCCTTGGCCCGTGGTGGCCGCCAAGATGGGACCCACCCGGAGGTCCCATTGTCGTCAACGTGTTAAGGAACTTGTCTGCAACACTTTTGAACTGTGCTAGGGAAGATGGTAGGTTACATCTCTTAGGAACTCTTAGAAAATCAAACCCAGCCCGCTGCGTAAAGAAAAAGCGCAGAGAGTTTCGTGTTGTAGAGAACGTTATTGTGAATGGACCACCTCTGGTACAAGACTAGGACGCTGTTAGGACTTGTCTATAGGAAGGTTCACTTCACCACAGATAATTTTATAGACCATAACAAGATCATATTTTTTCCTACGAGTAATTTTCGTCCATTTTATTGCTTTTACTTTATTACTTCATGTGTGAAGTACTGGCTGGTCAACCGATACAGACCAATCATCCATTAATTCGCAAAAATTACTGCGATATACTACTCCTTGTCGCCTATCCATAGTTGTTGTGATCATCTAGTCGAAGGCAGAAAACAACAATGACGCTGGTCATAGTATGTCCGAACCGCTGCAAAACTTGTAGAGGCCTTCAGAAGGTTTTTCAATGACATGAAACGTTCATGTGAACCCAGCGCACAGCAGCTACGTATCCTCGAAAAAAGCACATCTCCACATTTCCACTAACCTGTTCTGACACAGGTCGCAATATCAGTGGTGCACGAAAAAAATTGCAGTTCAGCAGCGAAACCATTTCACAAGGACCTTAGATACGGTTTCGATTAGTGAAAAACTTCGACCGATGTTCGTTTGTTGTCCGAGAAGGTCGTTCAAAAATCTTTTTTCAAGTGGCGATGATGGAAGAGAATTCTGATGATGTTGTCATTCCCACGTTTCTCTCATTGTGATGAGTTTTCGTAAGAATCTCACGTTTCAGAATGATACGGAACTCTGCTTTAAGCACCCCTAATAGCCCAGCTGGTTCTGTTTCCATTGCGTAAAGCGTTTCGGAGGCTTACAGTTTATTACCATGAAGTTATTAGGCATGTTTCAGCATATTTCTCTCTTTTATCGAACGCTTATATTTAAAAACTATTTCTTCAGTTGCTCTGTCGTACAGGTTGTTATAAATACTTTTTATTGGCCGACGTTTCGGTAACACGCCGTTATCAAGGCCTGAAAATGGGTCAGTTTTTACGAAATCGCGATCTATACCATCAAACACCTCTTCTGAAAGGTGCATTCGACTCATCCTGAACAGCTAACGATAAACATCAGACGCGGGAGAAGAACTCACCAAATATAAATAGTTTAACAAGGTGCCCAGGTTTTACGAAAGGAGAACATGGAATATATATTTAAAAAGCCCTACTTAATCTCCTTAGAATTAGAGTAAAGTAAGAAAATGGATGCTGTACTCTTGCCTATATTCGATCACAGATGACATGGCGTCTCTGCATAGCATGTGTGGAAGCACATTTTTCACTGAGAAAGAAAGATTCAACCATGACTTTTGAGATCAAGGACAAATCACCCAACGAGATAGAGTTCCATATGCACCTTTGCTTTGGCGCTAAGAGCACACAGAGGAACGGAAGTCGAAGGAATGAATTCGGAGAGAAATTAGCATTGTCTTGCATGATTGTGTCAAGTCTCTGATACCTCTGTTCGCTAGGTTTCGGCATATTATACCTCCTTTAGGCTTTGATGTTGAAACTTAACAATGCACCACTATCTCGGTTGCTTACAGACATCTACAACCAATATCTAGAGAATGGAGGTTATATAGTCTTTCACCTTCTTTTAGCAGAAGCTGATTGTTGACCTGTATTGGAACAGTTGTCTTTGAATAGATTGTGGTACAAGTTGACACGCCAAGTGAAAGCAAACTTCATCTCTTAGATTTTTTCTACAGATCAAGACCACAAGGACAACTACCATAGACATTATAACAACACTCACAGTTATACAACCAATCTTAACACTTCTCGCAATTCTTCCCTGTTATTTACTACTCTCTTAGGTAGTCTTCCCACTGCCTCCTTGGCTTCCCTTTCTAATGTATTTTAGATTCCGAAGCAAAACACTAGCTTCGAATGTTGGAACGCATTCGCTGGTATGCTTCAGAGTAAGGTGTCTCGGAAAACTAACGGATACCCAAAATGAATTCGCTAATGCTTACGATCTTCGTCCTATAGTTTTCGTAATTTCCCCACAACTTCTCTCACACATGTGTTTCCACAACCTTCACACCATATGAGGTAGACGATAGCCGACAGCTGATAGATTTTCTCCTCGATATAGGGCTGACAATCTTGCTCAAAGCATTTATCTTGGTGGATACGTGTGTAGGCCCTCCACTTCACCGTCATTCATGAGCATCGTAGACGACGAGGACTTTAGCTACAGTAGTAATCTATTACATAAGTTAAAACTTCCAGCAATCCAAAAAATACTCATCAAAAAGATCATTGTAGCCATAGAGCAGACAAACAACAAAATACGACTTTCCCGAAAGGCTATCTCAATTCTGGCAAAATCTGGGGTGTAGATCACCCTCAGAATAACCGTACTGTAGCAACTCTGATTTTACCTATTTCTATCCATTTTCCGTTCCTGCCTGACAATAAGTTGTACCTGCATCCACATCTCAGCGCATTGCCTGGTCGATAGTTTTGCTAATGTCTACAGTTCTTTTTCAAGAGTTTGTTCAGTAGACAAATGATGGTCAGTGCTTTGGCGAACAGTTGAGCCCTCGACGCTTCTTCGTTTTTGCCTTGAACAGCTTTCTGTTGCATTGATTTATTAGTTTGACTTTGATCGCATCACATTGTTCGCGAGTTCAAGTCCATTGACTTCGTGTGCTCCACCTTGTTATGTCATTCCGTAAGGGAAACAAGGGTCTAATAGCCCCTGTGCTCGCTTAGCAGTCGCTTTTACGTGTACTTGACTTCTTCTATTGTTCCCTAGTAGATGGTTATTAAAAGGCGAAGATTATCTATGCTTTTATTCCGTCTGAATTGTCACCTCACTCCCAATTTCTGAATTGTCACCTCACCGAGAGACCAGTCAATGTCTCGTGCTCTTGCCTTTTTCCAGGACTTCACGGACAGTTCTGTTCTTACTGTCACTTATTCCCTTTTCCCTTTCATCAATTCTGGTAGCTCTCCGTCTTCACTCTTGCGTCTGTTCTGTAGAGTTGTTTATACAGAGAGTTATTGAGATAATGTGTAATTATCCTGGCTTTTTCCCGACTTTCCCCGATTTTTCTCTTCCAAAAATGAGGTTTCTCAAAAAGAAGTTTTCCGTAAAAATGATCCACTTGTTTCTGTTAGTTAAGCTGTGTCAAGAATCACACCCACATACAGTGGACGTCAGTGGTGTTGGCCCATCTGCGGCCTCGAGAAGGACGTCGCGCAACCGCGCCGCGCGCTCCGTAATCTTTGTATTCTGCTGCTGTTATGCAATTTCTAGCAGCTTTTCTACTCAACTTCAAAGATTTCCGAGTGAATCGGGAGGAAATGACCATAGAAGAAGCATTCCGGCGGCGACGACACCGGTCTCGAGGCCGCGAATGGGCCACCGCCATTGCCGTCCACTGTATGTGCGCCACATTGTGCTCCACCACTCCAACAAATACTGGAATGCAGCACAGTGACTTCGTGATCTCAAGGAATTTTTTCGCGAAGAAGCAATCAGAAAAGGCATTTCAAAAGATTGCTCCCACTCACATGATACAAGCTTCACAGATGGAGAAAGAAGCGACCAACAGATTTGGACGACAAGGAAGTTTTAGCGGTCGTGGAAGAGCATGAATATATGACAACAAGAATACTCCAATCTGGACCACTCAACCAACGCTCTCCCTATGAAAAACCTTGAAAAAGCAAAAACGTTGGCTAGATAAGGGCAATATATAGTGGATGCGTGCGACTGACGCGCGTGCGTCTATACGGTGAAGGATAGGGCTCAGTGGCATCGCAGTCGCAGCTCAGACGCACGCGTTTACGGCTTCACGGCTGCCGCACGTCCTCTTCATTGAGGAATTGCATGCCGTGTTGATCGGTCTTCATGGAAAATTCATCGCAAATAGATGCGTACGTCTGAGTGCGACTGACGCACGCAGCTAGTATAAATTGCCCTATAGATACCGCACGATTTCTAAGACAACAGCCAAGCCGAACGGTTCGAATTTTCACCGATTTGCTGCAGCGAAACGAGCAAACTACGTCCTTGGAGAACCTCATCAATCGAATGCTGTCCTCTTCCACGGCTACCTGAAGTTCCTATTCGTTGAAATTGGATGATCTATCTCTTTTTGGCTGAAGCTTGTATCGTCTAATTTGAACTTAATGTATGTACCTTCTTTTAACTTGTTCCTTCAGCAAAAAGCTCGTTGAAATTGCTATTAACAGAAAGGGGCTTATTTTTAAGGGGAAAGGAAATTTAATAAACGTCACTCATTAGGAAGAAAAAAAGGGGGTACAAAGCCGCAATAATTATGCACCAACCCAGTAAAAAGAGGGCAAGATCTTGGCAGATGCGATTTTTGTCTTTAACCTAACCTATTCTAGCAATACAATTTAGTATGTATTGTAATCAAATGTACTCAACATTAAACAAGGAAGCTCGTGACATATCTGATAAAACACAGGGGATTGAATTCGATGCAAAAACCAAAGGCAAAATTCGCTAAATCCGTCACAGGACTGGAAATGGGATTTATCGTCTGATGAGGTCAGAAATGGTGTCACCCACAATTTGTTCCGTTCTTTTTTTTATTTGGCTTCCTAAGATCCTTCGTATTCTGGCCAAGTTTTCTTTACTATTACTTAGTTAACGATATATGAAACTTGTTCTTTGGACCCGTTTCAGACATGACATGATCCGGGATTCTCTCGCTGCGAATCCGATAATATACTTCGCATATGAGAAAATTGCATCACAGGGCTGCTACGGGCTCGCCAATATGACTAGATGAACATCCGCATATTCTTTTCATGTGTACTTCAGCATTTTGAGTAAGGAATAACGAATAACCTTATAATTGAAATTAAACGAAAAAATAAAAATAAGCTTCTTGCCTGCTTCCGAAATTGAGCACTATCACGCCTTTCGAATCAACGCGTTGTCGTCCAATAAAAATCCAAAAACGACCTCTGCGACTCAAAAACACTTTAAAAAACTATCAGAATGTTAGTATGGAGATAGAATTGGTAGTATAGGTCATGTGACCTGTTCCTCTGCCTCCAGGAAAATCCCATCGTAGCAATAAAATCACCTACTAATACTACCTTAGGTTCGTAAGAATAAGAATTGCGGAAGAAAAATTCGAAACTTTTCTTACGTTTCCTCGGCATCCGTTCGTATTTTTTGGCTGTAGTAATAATTCAAGTGCGCTGACGTGAGGGAAAGAAACCAAATGGATGACCAGCAAAGATATTTCCTAGAGACGTCATCTCTTACACATCAACTCCAATCTGCCAGCAGAAAAAGAAAATCGTAAAGTTGTAAAGCGCACGGGTAGCGCAGTGCATGTCATTCCAAAGTACTGCAAGAACCTATGCATATGTAGGACGTCATGGAATCCATCCACAATTTCTTTTGTCTTTCTTATGTTTATTCAGAGCAAATTATTTGGATTTCTTATTATATTACATAATTCCTTTAGCAGATGTCACATAGAGGAATATAGAAATTAGATTATTACAGGCATAGAAATAACATTTGCACTATAGGTTATAGTCTAAGCCTCACGACGTTACGAAATCCATGATGCAAATTCTGCCCGCCTTCTCATAAGCACTCGTGCCTGCGCAGGGTTTTCTACAAGCTTAGATTCCCAGAGCATTTTTTCCTATAATAGGTCATGTTTACCTGTGCGCTAATCATTCTTTCTTTCTTTGTTGTTTATTTTCTGGAGTCGTTGATGTTGTCGATACAGCATTCAGCGTCATTACCTTCTCAGTACACTTAGCACTGGATAGAAACCAAATATGTATTTCAGTTAGCGACGTTGTAACCAGTTAAAAGATCTAATTTTAAAAAAGAGAAAGCGCCAGAGTTTTTCTCATCCCCCCCCCCCCTCCGCAGAACTGTATTGCTCACTCTTTTTTTTTTGAACATCTGAATTTTTGACTTCTTCAAAATCGAATATTTGAATTCGCATGCACCCTATACATTGTTTATTTTCCAGAGTTTCATGTTCCGCTTATTCGAAGACTTATCTAACTCCCTCTTCCGGGATTTGTTTGAAAATATTGATCCAGGTGGTGGGAAAATCTTCCCTAGCGTGTATTTTTGGCACTACTCAACTTCACTGGCTCCAAAATCTTCGAAGAAAATTTTTGGTTGAAACTTCGTATAGGGGGGGGGGGGTTATTTGAGGTGCTGAACACGAATATCGTTTCCGTTTTTACCCTAACCCCATTTTTGTAGGGTTACGGTAGTTAAACTGTAAGAGCGGTACCGTACAGAATCTTCTCAAACTTTGTGTAAAGGGGTTTGTTTAGACGCTGATCACGATTATCACGTTTATCATGCATTTCACCTTCGTTTTCTACTTGAACGACAGATGTGACATTGTCGCAATCACCATCGCTATCTTCCTATCTTATGAGCTGCAATATATCCGCTAGTTCATTCTTGTTGTTTATCTCTAGAGACCTTTGCTTTGCCTGTCGGTTACAGTACGGAATTAAAACGTAAAATTTAACTAGAAATATACCAACACAATGTATGCTCAGTCTAGAATAAAAGGAAAATTCTCTCATACGTTCACGTCAACACGTTTTTGCATTTATTTCTTCCATACGTTTAAGTATGGTTCAGCAGTTGGCGTGAACGTTGGTCTATTCTCCTACAAAATATATGACGCTGCCAACTAATTTGTCCGCGTAAAAATGCAAGTTGGGAATGAATGGCCACAATCCGGACCGTTCGGGGCATGGCACAGTGAAAATGAAATGGTGGCATAACTGGAAGCGTTCGGATTCTGCCATTCATTCTCTACTTTGCATTTTTGCGAGGACAAATTAGTTGGCAGCGTCATATATGTTGACTAAAATTTTGTTAGTGGGGCGCTAGAGTGTCAGCGCAGAATATAAGGGAGGGCCGAACACAATTCCACTGAGAGCGGAGAACTGTGCTCTTTTTCAATCATGAGCACATAAGGGAACGTTACCACCCACGACTGTACTGTAACGTGGAGGAAAATAAAACCCTAAAAAACAATTAATGATCGCAAAAATTATGGCTAATAATGTTTTGCACCCAAATGACATATGAAATTTTCAATGATGTTTGTTCATTGGCAAAAGGGGGCGGGGGAGGGGTTGGAGCAGTTCCTTAAATAACCGGAGCCCCATAACATTAGCACAGCAGGAAATCGCCAATCAGACCTCACATTTTACTGCTCTCCTTTCTGTAGTTTGTCTGCTAACGAGCTTCACGGAGGTACAATGCAAGGGTGTTGCGACACAAAAGTGCATGCGCATAATTTTTGCAATAATATTGCTTTGTGATCCGTTGACAAAACATTTGTTGAGAGAATGTCTTTGTTAATACAATTTTGAAAAAGTTAAGGTTTTCCTTCTTGGTATATTTCCATGGCGAATTAGTGATAAAGTTGTCTGCCGTTAGCAAAGCCGGAGGAATGTGTTGGCAGGACAGATTCCGGTTATCAAGCAATGTAAAATGATCCGAGATGACAATAAGATAACTCATTGAGTGAACCACTTAATCCTATTTCTAGGCGGGTGCTATCTAACATATCGATACTGTTGTTGGAGGAGTTGGTGTGCCAAAAGATTTCGAAAGATGGCGTGCTGGTACAATTCCTATCGAAATTTCTGTGCCGATTGTAGTCCCCTTGCTTGGTAATATATTTGGCATCTGTATAATATCTTCATGTAACAATACAATTAGCGGGGCTCACCTAGCTCCCTAGTTGGCAAATTCATTTGCTAGGTTTCAAACAAATCGCGCCAAATGCATGTCACCGAGTTCTGGATGACGTCTTGACAAATCATGGATAAAACAGTTTCCATGTTCGACTTCCTTGAATATTGATATATTGATTGAATAGAAAAGATGAGTGCATCGCCAATACAAACGAGTTCGCTCTGTATCAAAACCTTTGCAGATTTTGATCTACGTGGGCGGGTTAAGTCACCTTATAAATCCTTAGGAGCACGGGTTTGGTACTAGTGGTCCGCTATTCTACCACCGTGTTCGCAAATAAGGTGAGCTCTGCCTTATCTGTGTTCATTGTACTGTTTTCGAGTGTGCGGCTGGATGAAGAGTGTCCTGTAGGGGGATAAGGCGTTTGAGAGGGTAAATTACCTATGTCTTTGACTTTCCAGGCTCTGACGAAGGCGACATCGCCGAAACGTTAGCCTCAATAAAGATCGATAACCATCTGGGCTAACAGCTCAAAAGAATTCTACTTTATTCCATGGATAAAACGTTGTGAAGAGCACTGTTATAAAATTCTTCAAGAGTCCAATGCATGACACTTTTCAAGGAAAGTGTTGTTTCGTTCTCGGTGGTAGCATGGTAGCACGCCGACCGACAAAGTGATCTTAACCGTGAACTCACAAGTTTGGGGTAGAACTCCAAGTCTGGAAATCGGTGGATACTCGCGATTGTGAGAATGTTCGCATCCTTGCTAGTGAGCTTGCGATCGTCCGTCACATTAGCGAATGCATTCTAAGCCTTACCAAATTCCAGCCGGTTTCAGTCTGCAAGCGACCGTAGTTCGCGGCCCGGATTCCTATTACGATAGTCCCGTCAACATTATAAAAAAAGTTAAGCCCGATTTCAAGGATTGAGAACAGTACAATGAACGAAGTCAAATCAAAAGATATGAAAGTCAGTAAACCGGCCTGGACACATGCGGCAGTACGATGGCAGGATTGTGAATGCCTGTTGAGGCAGAAGTGCTGATGGTGATCGGCAAATTTAGCGAACAGGCAAGACAGTTGTCCAGGCGGTTCCTCGGAGCGGTCGTCGCAGCGGTTGACTTCGGGCGGGCTTGAGGTCGGGTGATCTCTGTGAGAAAGCAGCCGTATTCTCCCATTTTGGCAGTGGGCGCAACCGACGTAGCCGTACAGAGAGTGTGACTTAAAATCTGCGTCTTGCAGGACCAATTGGAGTTGGGCGACGGCGTCCTTCGAAGCGAAGTCGTGGTGGGGAGCATCGATGTGCGTATCAAAAAATTTGATTTCCGTAAATCGTGAACCAAAAACCGTACCTGAGGGCTCGAGCACCATTAATGAGATTCACTTATTTTCAATTCGTTCCATTACAGTCATTCTCAAAACGCTCTGAGGTATCTGCCATGAAATTGCTCCTTATACAACTTTCATATCCTATCCTTAGGATCACCAATATAATGAATAGGCAACGTTTTCCTCGACATTTACGGCGTTCATCTAGTCCTAGGAAATTTATTATGAACCGTCCCTAAAGGGGGAAAAGTTTTCTTTAAGCTTGTCGTTGTTTCCAGAGTCAACACTGTCCATGATTCTATCTGTCCCGTCTTGCCAGCCAAACCATGCATTCCTCTGGGTCCCTGAATTCGCTACCAATGTTCCTGTAGCACCTCAACTGGACCTTTCATCTCCACAATTCTAGCAGGTCTTTTTCATAGAATCCTCGGAAATGAGTATGGCATGAGCTACCCTCTTTAAAGAATGAAAACTAAAAGCAGAACTATGCGAATTTGAAGCGGAAAATGCAAACACAGACAAATCATGCACAGTTCCACTCTCAGCACAAGTATTAGGTTTCTCCGAAAGTTTTGCACCAAGATATTCTCTAGGATCTAGAATTCCATAGACTTTGATCCAAAATGCCACTATATGTGAACTGTAGGATACACCTGGCCGCGGCCGTACAATAATCGCCAGACATCCCGTATGGGTTACAGAAAACTGATGACGGGTTGGGTCCCCCACGAATTGAGTGCATTGTAGGACTGAGCGTGTGCCAGTCTTTGCTGCTGCGTCCACAGAGGAGAAATTTCTCAGCCAGCTCATTGATGGATATGAGAGTAGGGTACTGTGGGTTAACAAAACACAAGAGGAAAGTTGATTACCGCCTGGCAGACCATCTCCAAAACAACCAAAATGAGAAGTGCACGAAAGAAAGGTTTTTTGTGTTATTGGTGGAATTCCGAGAGAACGCTGTGTCGAGAAGTGCTGACACCTGGGCCACTGTGACTGATTAAGGATATTCTTCTCAACTACAGAAAATGGCAGACGCAACTCGATTGGAGCGCAGACAAATTGACCATGTTTGTCCACTTCATGACAACGCCCGACCTCACGTGGCAAAGCTTATCCGCCAAAAAATTTTGAATTAGGTTGGGAAGTTCTACCACACCCTGCTTATTCTGCTGACTCATCCCCATCTGAATAACATTTGCTAGGAGCCCTGAAGCTGCAGCTACGAGAAAAGAAATTCGATGATTGAACCAAACCGAAAAGTGAGACTTCAAGCATCTTAGACTCGCAACTGCCAGAGTTCTTGACTTCTGGAGCTGATGCTCTAGTGAAGCGTTGGCCACACCTCGTGGATCATTAAGGTAATTATTTTGTTGATTGGTATCTATTCACAATGAACTTAACATTCTTTGAAAAAAGTATGAAATTAGGTGCAAAATTTTCGGACCAACCTAATACTATGCCGAGGCTCCTTTCTCGTCGTTATTTACATTTTTGTTACGAAATTCAAGTCTCTTTTTATTATTATTACACCTCTGTGTCGCAAAAGAACGATTACCATCGATCTGTGCTTGCGTATAGTTCAACAGTAAGCCTAATGTCTCCAATCGTCCAATCAATCGTGTGCAGCTTGATGTTGAACAGTTCTCTCTGCTCTTGAACTTCATCATGTGGAGGTGTAGGCGAACTGTCGAAGATGCGGGCGTACGACCCACGCCAGCCGACGGCGTGTTGGGTCGGAGTCTTCTCTCCACTCATCACGTTGGAGCTGGTGGAGGGATGGGCGACCGCTCAGCTTGGCGGCATAGGAAAGAGATAGGAAAGAAAAAAGAAAGACATAGGAAAGACAAAGTCTCTTTTTGGCAAATCGTATATCGTAATTATGCACCTCCCTGAAGGGAGTCGCGAAACGTTGAGCTCATTTTTGCCTAGTATAGAAGAGGAAAGCAACCAA
This sequence comes from Ancylostoma caninum, assembly GCA_037903475.1. Taxonomy (NCBI): domain Eukaryota; kingdom Metazoa; phylum Nematoda; class Chromadorea; order Rhabditida; family Ancylostomatidae; genus Ancylostoma; species Ancylostoma caninum. Next base: position 113,915 of record JBAJFG010000008.1, on the reverse strand, counting down.
ACTGGTGTGATGTTAACTACCGAAATCTTAACCCCCGATATGACCACAAGTGGAGCATACTGTCTTCAACTGGACTGTAGCTCTTCAAAAGTCCTACGAACGCATAATAAATGGGCTCGCAAGTATTCACTGACCGCATTTCTACTTTCTTTACCGGAAACGTTTTTTAGAGGGTTCAAATTGATGTAAAGAGTAGACATCCGTTTGCTTCTAGAAGGAACAAGAGTGAGAATTTAAGGATGTCGGCCATTTCGTATTTGATGACTTACTCATTCGAGTACATTCGAGTTCAACTAATAGCTGAATAACTAGCCACTTATCACTTGTTGGAGTTCTCCTTGCCTACTCGTCTGTTTTTGTCGTAGAAAATCTATTGATTAGTAGCTCTTGCATTATCCAATTCAGTTTCAGACCAACATTCTCTTATTTAGTGGTAGAAAAGTCAGTGTCGTATTCGTAATACTGGGGTGTGGCGCGTTACACCTGGAAAGGGGGTGCGGCTAAGCTCTACGATTGGTCAGTTCAGCAAGTAGACCAATTGCAGCATCGCCCATTCCAGCTATAACGCTCCACACCCGTAATACTGTTTCATACTTCTGAATACTTAGTTGACTTTCATTTTGCCTGACTTCTCCTGTTGCGAAGCAGAAGCAGGCAGGTTGAAAATCAACCGAGTTCGTGGTGTTTCATTCGAAAGCTTATAAACCTAGTACCTAGGACCGTGTAGTACCTAGTACCAAGTGATGCAGAGCCATTTTATGTCGCTTGTGATATTTAAGGTAACCCACATCCGCAATGACGGAAGTCATATATCCAGAAGAGCGTCTTCGGCAGAAGATCCACATCCGTGATCCAACATTACGTAATGCCCTTTCTGAGTTTATCGGAACGGCGTTACTGTTGGTGAGCGTTTCATGTCATTTGATTCTTTTGTGAAAATTACTGAAGGAGGCAATTCTGCGTGCGTTCCAGTTCATTGGAATCGGCATTGTTATGCAATTTGTCCTTTCCGGTGAGAAACTTAACACATGGATCCAAATTAATATCGGATGGGGATTGGCTATCGCGTTTTGCGTCTACGCTTGCAGCAAGACTTCAGGTGCTGTCACTGTGGTGCCTACAGTGGACGTCAGTGGCGCTGGCCCATCCGCGGCCTCGAGAAGGACGCCGCGCAACCGCGTCGCGCGCGCCATAGCCGATGTCTTCTGCTGCTGTTATGCTATTTGTAGCAGCTTTTCTACACGTTTTAAGAATTTTCGACGAATCGGGATGAAAAGTGCTTAGGAATAACATCTCGGCGGCAGACGACACCGATCCCGGTGCGCGCGGCGCGGATGTGCCACCGTGATTGACATCCACTGTATACTTGTTGGTTCCTAAAAGAAGTAGAGATATTTCAGGAGGACACCTGAATCCTGCTGTGTCGATAGCACTGCTTACAATGGGAAGACTTCCAGTGAAAGACTTCATCATTTACTGTTTTGCGCAAACATTTGGTGCATTTATTGGTACGGTCGGTGCATACGGCATATATTACGGTAAGTAAAGGTCTGTCATCCTCTACTTTTGTTCATTCTCGAATGTTCTCCTTTTCTCCCAGTTAAGAAGAAATTACCTCATTTTTCAGATCAATTCATAAAATATGCCGGAAATCAGCGAACAATAATTGGACCAAAAGCGACGGCCATCTGCTTCTGTTCGTTCCCAGCTCTCCATGTCAGCAATACCACGGCGTTCTTTGACCAGGTAATATTAAACGCTAGTGCTCATATTGTTTCTGTTCATAGAAGTTAGGCTCCTATAGCAACACACTTTGGTTCAGGTGGCTGGAACTGCTCTTCTTATGTTTTTCGTCTGTGTGATCATTGACAAACGGATTGCTATTCCTGGATGGGTACATCCGTTCCTTTTCGGGTTCGTAGTCATAATGATCGGTAAGCATGTGTTGTGTGCTGAGTACTGTTATTTCAGTCATTTATTCAGAAATTTTGTCATCCAAATTTGAAGGTCGAGTGAATAGCTGTTAACTATGCATCGGATTTGGCACAAATTTAGCAGCTCTATTCACTTTGAAATCGTCGAACATATATCATCTATTTCTGCTCATACTCGCCTCGTTTCGACATGGAACTTTTACACAAAATAACAAATGATCTGAAACCTCTTGTACGTTAGTTATGTCCCTTATATTTGAGGTATTTCACATCACATAAGGGATGCCCCTTTATTGAAAAAAGGCAGTGACCTCGCTCCATCCCTAATATCTCGTCAACGGCAATTTCAGACCTATTATTATCAAATGCACTAGAATTGTGGAAAAGATGGTTGCAAACAGGGTCAAGCGTCCGATTGGAATTTCCCATGAGGGGGTCGTTAGGAGGGGGCTGGGAAGGGGGGGGGGTCGTATTGGAGAAGTGTGGGCAGGGTACGTAGAGGGGTGGCTTGACCATTGAATGTAAATTCATAATTGTTTTATGACATGACGAATGACATTCCGCCCAAGAATGATCACGTCATATCGAGTTGGCAGCGTATGAGAGAAATCCGCTTCAGCGCACTCACAGGTTCGATCCTCGGCGTCTTCCATGAATTTTTGCACGTGTCGGAATCACTTCAGAATCAAATTTGGAGTAAAGAGGGTGGGAATGTTTAAAAAAATAGAGTGTGGGTAGCGAGATCAACCGATTGCACATGGGAGGATTCCCCTGCAGGGCCCGTCAGAACTAGGGTGATTTAAACCTCGTGCTGAACTTCTCTGATTCGAAATAAGCAAATGCTTTTCAACATGTCCATACAGGACGATCAGCCCTATCTTTTGCCAGAGTTTCAGTTTTCTAAAACTTCACACTTTTTTGGGAGCTCGATGGGAAATTTTTCAATTTTTCGGATCTCCGAGGGGAAATTTCCCATCTAACTCACGCAAGCAGGAGCAATTATTGGGATGCGATAATGGGGATGGAGAATCAATGCTTGGAGCTCTATTACGTGAATGTAATGAAATTCCGGTAAAAAGCAAACTCTTTTCATGGGAGTTGAAGAAGTGAAAATCTCGCAATTTGAACAGATGGTCGAAATGGAGTAAATCTGTTTGGCAAATCATCGAGAAGCAATTTGCAGATATCACAAAAACTTTTCTTCTATGAGTTTTAGTTGAGGAAATTTCCCACTTTAGTACAGAATCTGGCTTCACGAGGTTCGCTCGTGTTCCCACAATTCGCCAAATTTCCCATCTCGATTTCCCATCAAGCTCCCAAAAACATATGAAGGTCTAGAAAATTGAAACTCTGGCAGAAGATAGAGCTGATCGTCCTATATAGACAGATAGAAAAACATTCGCTGATTTTGAGTCAGAGAACCTCAGCAACAGGTCTAACTAACCCTATTTTTCCACAAACTGGCGCCCCTTGTGTGCGAATTCTCGCATGTTTTATCGATCGATTTCGCTTCCCTCACTTCATTTTCAAACCTTTAAATCCTCTCTACTTTACACTAAATCCTGAAGCGGTTCCAACCCGTGCAAAAATTTCTTGGGGGCGCCGGGAATCGAACCCGTGAGCGCACAAATGGCAACGCTGAAACCGATTCCCTCGCATGCGAACCAGTCCTGTTTTGACACGTAATGACATGATCATTGCTGCTGGCAGTCTGGTTCGATCGGATAAGGAAGTATGTATATCGACTTCAAGGTTGTTTTAGTTCCAATTTTGGATTTCTAATGTGTTTCTTCAGCAACATCACCAGTTTGATCATCTAAGTGTTGGTAGCACTATTCAAAGCATGATATGAGAGCGGCTAGTTTTACTTAGTAACCTTGGCAACAAACTTTTTCGAGTGAACTTCGCCTTCGATGTGCTAAGCACGAAAATCATACCGGTTTTGTACCGAAGCCCTATTTCTGCTGGGTTGCGGTATCACATTATAGGTGGTACCTCATGAAATCTTTCAAAATTTTGGTACACTTATCCCATCTTCGTAGGTGAACAGCATGGAGTCGAAGGAAAATTTCAATTAAGGAGGGAAAACTTTGTGTCATGCAAAATAATGTTGGTAGTCATAACCCTCTCATGCATCTCAAACGACCTCTCTTCTCAGAATTTGAGAGATTTCTGCGAAATACTGTATGTACAATATATCTACCGTAACTCTACAAACATGGGATTACGGTACAAAACGGAAAAAATATCCTCGTCCAGCTCCTCAAATAATCGATCTGGCCTATCGCATCATATTACAAGTCATTCTTAAGGCACAAGTGTGGGCATGAACGTTGGATATCCCATCAACCCAGCTCGTGATCTCGGACCTCGGATTTTCATGTTGTTTATCGGCTATGGCTCGCAGGCTTTTACGTAAGTGCTCAGTAAAAATCTGGAGAAAACATAAAACGCCATTATTTCAGTTATCATGACTACTATTTCTGGATTCCTGTCATCGCACCTCTAGTGGGTGCAGTGTTGGCAGCATGGACCTATCACCTCTTCATCGGATGCCACATCCCTGATCCAAAGCCTGTAGTTGTCAGCATGGATGAGGCGAAACAACCGCTGAGATCCGCGTGAGAAAAGGAAGTCTTCAAGATTGTGCACCTTTGCTCAAAAATGTGTTTTCAGGAATGACGTCTGAGCAAGTGATCTGAAGAAAACGGTTCCATCAACAATCACAGTTGAAGGAAAGCACCGAAGGCATTTCTTTGAAAAAAAAAATTGAAAATGGAATACAAATTTATTTATTCTGTGTGAAAATCGTATACATGTGAAAGCTTCGCCTCTTATAATGGCATTCACTGGTTCTCTACTCCTTTGGATCGTTCAGGTTGACATGTGAATGCCTTAGGATAGTGCTTACTTTCTTCGTTGTTCTTTCGTCGTATCAGTATTACATCAGATTGCATTCAGAATAAAGCTATACTCTTCTTCCCTACTCATTTCTACAAGAAAATGAGCAACATTATGCTCAACGCTGGGCAGTAAACATCTTCCAATAATTCAAAAACGATGCAAACCACCTAAGATAATTGGATCTTGAAGGCAATGTTTCACCTCGTTTTCTTGTCTGAGTTTTTACCAGATTCTGAATCTACTCGACACGCTGAATCCAACGATATACCTAAATTGCAGTGGCGGACGCAGGGGGGGGGGGGGGGCTGGGGGGGGCGCCCCCCCCGAGAATGGGTCGCCAAATTTTCGAAATTACTTTACAATACAAATAAAAATCTTGTGTTAGTTTATTTTTAATTGTTTATTTTTATTATTATTTTTAATATATTTTTTATTTATTGTTTATTATTATAATTAATATTGTTATTAATTTTATTTTCCGTCTGGGTCCCCAAAACGGCGGAGACCCCACTTTTCTTCCCACGCCCCCCCCTCCCGCCCACTTTCTGCGTCCGCCACTGCTAAATTGTTACAAAAAAGTCCTTAAACGTTATTTTTAAACATTTTTCGTGAAGGGGTTTGTAACTGTTTGTCGAGCAGAGTGGATGTGTGAAGCCGTTGATCTCATCGATCGGACACGTCTAGACGTGTTGGCCAACACCGCAGACGTGGCGAGCATCCAGCGCATTCAGACTGCACTTTCGGACCCTCCGAAAACGGGGTTTTCGCCATTTTTATGCTTTGACGTACATCTTTGGAATTAGCGTGACGAGGAGGTCTAGAGTCTGTTGGTATTTTCAGCCCACGAAACGAGGTGACACACTGCCTTTAACACCACGCATGAAAAGCGAAAATTTCCGCGGTTCACCCCTCCGCTCATGCAAAGATCACTTCCCAAAATAAAGCTGGTAGCATAGACCCATGAAACTTCTCAAACACACATCCCTCGACTCACACATCATACTTCAATTTGTGATTAGCGACTTCAATGTTTAGCGCTGGCAACGCTTGTAATTCGCACTTTCCTCCGTTCCTAGTCATGAAATCTACAAAAACGGTTCCAATTAGGAGACTGACATACACGTTATGAATGTTTTCGCTGAGGCAGCACAGTGCTAGTCGTCAGTGCAACCAAAAATTACACGTACAAGCCTATAAAGTCTCAATTGGCGGAAATTTCCGGGAACTGTCTAGAATAGCTAACTCGTAGTGAGATTCCAGAAAACTATTTCTGCCATGGTCTCTACATTCACCATTTCATGATGCTCCGACTTCAAGAGATTAGAGCTTTAGCAGCTAGTTCTCCGGTTTTTTTTTCTTCTTACTGTTGTCATGTTGCCATTCTTCCCAAGAGTGAGCTACTTTCCCCAAATATAACGAGCAAACATCACAAGAAATCCTTTCCTAAATTGGAAGTCGCTGCTCGTGCTCTCCTACAACTCACGAGGCGGATTTCCAAGAGGTTCATCTCCAAGTTAATTCTAGGTTTACAATACCCGCACTAAGTTTGTTAAAAATGAACGTTCAGAACGCGGATTTGCGTTCTTTTCGTTCCAGGGCGATAACTCATCGCAACAAAGCGATTCACAGACCAAACCAGGGGTCAGATGCAGAAGTGGAGTGGAGCTAGCATATTTCATGGAACCAGCACTAAATTTCGATTTTGAACATCGAAATTCCAGAGTCATTTATAGTGCTCGGATCATGCCGCGCATCAAAGTATGTCGCGCGCCATGTGCGGCAAGGCCGCGGCAGGATTAAAAACTGGCGAGCTTCGTTGGTGAAAATCAGAATTTAGGGCTGATTTCGTGAAATATGGTAGCCCACCCCATTGCCGTTTCTGACCCCTGGTTTGGTCTGTGAATCGCTTTGTTACGATGAGCTATAACCCTAGAACGAAAATAACGCAAATCCGCTTTCTATATGTTCATTTTTAACAAACTTAGTGCGGGTACTGTAGGTTTAAACATGTTCATCTCCAAGTTAATTTTAGGTACTGTTGGCTAATTGAAGCCACCAAAAGCATTAGGAGGATTTTTCAATGAACACTTGAGAAAACTATTACCATAAAATCTACTAGGAACCCATTGAACTTGAAAAAGTGGAAGTAAAAAGTGTTATCTTCGAACAAGTCCTAACAGGAGTCTTTTATCCACATGCAGGCATCTCAAATCGCAAAAAATCTAGGGATTTTCGGGATGGATTCTAAGCAAACATCCAACAATTCAAACACAAAAAAGCACCTTAAGATTACTCGTGAGAGAATGTGATATGGCTGTCCATTACAACTTATAAAATTCATTTATTTCTCGGTTAAAATATATACCCTGGTAACCCACACTGGTGGAGGAAGAGAAAGGCATGTATGGTCTATTAGCTCACAGAGGGCATCTGATCCGACTTTGTCTGCAATTACGACTTTGCCCTCAGAACGCGTCTGGAAGGATATTTTAGTGAACGGCAGGAGGGAACACAAGAGTGGAAGGAATCACACCATATGCTTATCAAAAAAGTGCAAAAAATGGATCAGTTGGCCGAAAAATGAGGAGGTCGTAGTAGCGGACAAAGTCGGATCCGGTGCCTTCTGTGAGCTAATAGACTATATTTTCGAGCTGTTCTTTTCCGAGGTACATGTTCCACTTATTTCTACTAGACCTATTTCCGAAATTCAACACTGAATCAAAATATTGCGTGAAAAGAAATTAGAACTGTATTTTGTTTCTTCGCCCACAAAGAACACATTTATCATACAGCTACGGTAATGTCCGCTCTCTCATCATGCGCCGAAGTGCTCATCTTTGTGAAATCAGAGTGAGTTGAGTCACTGAATTAATGAGGCATATTTGATAAGTTCACGGCCCCAGAGCTCAAATATCGATGAGGGATGGATATTTCCAAGAATTCACTAATGGCAATGTCTATATTTGATGAAACGTGAAGAGGTAGTGTGAGGAATTGCACTAAAAACGATTTTTGAAAAAACGAATGATGTATTTCAACAGATGTTTCATAGTCCAGTTTTTCTGGACTTTGTCTTATGAGCCTTGGCTGCCTTGTGAACCTTGCCTTCTTATTCACTCGTTATCAGGTTGAGGGCAAGGTTCGCCCCGGAAGTGACTAATACATTGCTTTTCTTATCGTGCTCTGATGCAAAATGGTTCGAGGAGCATGTCTCAAAATGGTTCCTCGCCAGCATGTCTCAAAGGTTACTACACTACGAACTACTGTATAAAACTGAGACTAGACGAAGTTCATTGTCCAGTAGCGGCTCCTAGCTGCTATCTAAGCCAGGGCTGAGCTTATGTGCTTCATTTGAAGAATTGTATCCTTGTAGAAGAATTTTATCCGTTATTCTTTTCTTGTAGAGCTGAAGCACCACAAGACACCTTGTTTCGTTCGTGAGAGAATATCACCAGTGGTTGTAAATGCAAGTGCACGCCTTTGTCCATGAATGTTGTCGCTTCTAAAATTCAAGGACATCCAGCCATTGGGCATAACTGTTTTTAGTTCCTTCTAGGTGAAGGGCTGGCATACTTCAGTATTTTCCCGTCCCTGAGCTTCATTGTATGTGGATTTCTTTGGTTGTTCAAGTGAAGACTCTTCAATTTTTCTATTCGCCGGAAGCTAACGCGAATAAAAAAAAGGTTGGCATACTTTTCAAAGTGATCTTGTAAAATGCAAAGATGAAGCTATTTTTCAATAAGTAGAATGGAGACAATCTCTCAGCATCTTCCTCTCTAGAAATGCTGGTGTTGTAGCGATGTGATCACTCCGATTCACAGCTTTGTCGTGATAATCGTAATAACTCCATAGGCAGTTACGATCTCAACCTGACTAAGCACAAAATGGATGTGTACCAACTTTTCTAAAATAGAGATTTAATTGTTTTTATACACTTTAGCTCAAACCTACCTTTTCCGTCACTCTTCCTTCTTTCTCATTCTCACATTGTTTTTTTTTTCTTCTTATTTCCTCTGTCCTTCACGCTCTTCTCTCTTCCATTCTCTGAACTAGTTGCCCTTTTTACTAAAGAGTCTCAGGGGAGGCTTCAAAGAAAGAGGCGAAAAGAATCGCATTTGGACCTGGGCTCCTTCTTTCCCCTTCTTTTCCCGTCTTCTTGGTGTTTTACTGACCACTTCTGTCCCTCATTAGCTGTCGAGGTATCGGCTATTAGGCAGCCTCCGTCTTTTGCCGGAATCTTCTGGAAGAGGTAGTCATGCTTAGCTTTTGTTTCCTTTATTTATTTTGTTGCCTCTTTGTTCCATACCCAGGACTCGTAACCCTAATGTATTGCTATGTAACTACATCCTGGTGTCTTATGAGGATTGCTGGCCTCCTTTGCTCATTCAGTTAGTGCACTGAGCTAAGCGCAGCTCGCTCTACTTATTACATATCGATTGACTTCGATATTGATTTCTTGGTGTTCTTGTGCATCAACCAATCATAGAATTCACAATAATCTAAGTTTAGGCTCTACTTGAGAACCCCTTCTCAATTTTGAGTAGTTCTATCTTAAGACAAGTTTCACCCACTCAAGTTCTTGTCCATTTCATTTGTTCTGCTTCATTACTCCATGTTTATGGTAGGAGGTGGTCAAGGAGTCCACAATTCCAACGATCCGTGATGTTCCTTTCTGGCAAAGACTCCATTTTTTGCACCCCTTTCAGCGGCTGATACATTCGCCATATTCCATAATAGGGCATCATCTTTCTGCTATTTCTGAATTTATCTACCCTAGTGCATCACTTCCTTCCCTTACTGGGACAATGGAAAAGCACTCTCTAATTGAATTTCAGAACTGTTCGCAGTATGGATCCAAACATCAAAAACGTCCTACGTACCATTTAGCGCTTTTCATCTCAGTGCCCTTTGAGTGCATTCACCACTGGGATGCTCACGCCATTGTCTCTCTACATCCGCTTCTGGAGACGCTTGTTTAGATGTGTTTCTAAAAACATTAGCGGTTTGATCTCGTGACACAGAATCGAAGCGTAGCAACTATATAGTTTCCAAATTTTTGCTGTTTTAAGTGGTCCTTTTGCCCGTTTCAAGAGCATTCTTGTCCTGATCCTTTAAGACTAGATAGGATACTGATACTTCTATGCAATACCACAAGCTGTGTAGATTTCTGGAATCGACCAGATTGATATCATATGGCAAGCGAATCTAAAAGTATGCTAACTTTCATAAAATCGGTAGATGACGCTGCGAAAATTCAATAATTCTCTCTAATTCTTTAATTGTAATGTTTTACTTACGCATGATTTTCTTTCGTTTTCCCACTTTTCTACCTTGTGGATATATTTTGCCGCTACCATTAGGCTTTATTTTTTTGTCAATTAATCAGTTCTTATGGCAAACGCGTTAATTTGCAGGTCACATTAAACAATTAGATAAAGATTCACATATGAGAGGATCCACAAATCATCCCTGTCGTATAGTAGCGCAGTAGTGGACTTCCTGGACGTAAAATATTCACTGGGACCAGAAACTACACCCTTCTAACATTCCAAAGCAGTAAACACGCAAGCGAAGAATGTGCTATAGCTCGTCTGGACTCCCAACTCTTTCCAAAATCTGGATTTTGTCTGCCAGGAGGTAATCATGTTAAGTCCCACTACATCCTCTATCTGCTCAGTCGGGTACATTTCCTTTTTGCAAGTTCATGTGGTTACTAGCTCTGCACATTACAGATAATTGCTACTCGAATAGACCAATTGATCGCTCAGCTGGAAACAAGACCAAATTCTCATTATTGTCGCCAGTGAAGGTTCGGTAGTGGAACTTGTGAATGTCCCCGGGAACTTGAAGGCATTCCCAGAAAGGACGTGTTTCCCGAATAAAAATCGCCTGAGCTTCGCTGCCCTCAACGCTCATTTCCCTTCTTTGCTGTGAAGTTTTTTTTTGATCAACTGCACTGATTTCTTCCTGAGAAATTCGACCGTCCTGGGCTCGCAGGTAGTTTGGCACCTTCCCGGGAATGTTTATGAATCCTGCTACTGGGCGAGAGAAAGGATCGTGTGGAAATGATGCGGAGGCCCGCATAACAAGTGAAGGAGGGTCATCTATATATCAAAATAAGTAATGACATATGAAGCCAGGCTAAGCCACGCTGCACACTAAACATCAACGCCATCTATGGGTTGGTGAAATAGCGGTGAATTTCCGCTGGATTCACATTTTTACCCCGTTAACGGGAACAAAGCTCCTTCAAAAATCTCTGATGCTGGTTGTCCATTCAATTGTGTGCACTCCACAAGATGGCTTCCCCTATTTGTTGCTTTGATGCGAAGTTCCGTGTAGGGATGTAGACGATATTCTGCTGGTAGGGCCACTACACAAGTGACGGGGAGTTACCACTCGCTACCTGAGTTCTCATTACGTTTCAGGCTCTTCAAAAATAAATTGTAAGAACGTTTATATTTATAAGAATTTATAAGAACTTTCAAGCATCAAGAAGACGCAGATGGCGAGAGATATGTTTGGGAACATCCTTGTCCCAGACATGATCACCACTGATAGGTTGACAAATGTCACAAAATCACCAAAATGGTTCATTCTCTACATTATTTTCAAGAGCCAGAAGGTCTGCACTACTCGTACTTCCTACCTTTAACTATACCTTACTCAGCAGATCAGTTTCCATCCTTTAATTGTATAATAATTTAGCTATCCCTCATGCTTAACGGAACAGGGCTCAGCAACTGCTATCAAAATGAATTCTGTCCATGTTCCCCGCTTAGTACGTTATTGAGCTCAAAAAGCCAATGCCTTTCATTGTACTGGATCTAGATCGAGATTCTCTTCTTTGTTTGGTCGTTTCTCTGGCAACTGCTGACGAGAGGATCCCGAAGACTAGTTTCCGGAGCAATCTGGGCTTTGAATTGCCTATGTGTGACGGAGTTCAGAGCTCATGATTTCTCGTCGAACATGGTTCCACATATGGTTGAGAGGGTTCAGCTGACGAAAGCCTTTGCTGCCATCCTCATTGAGTAAAGTTCTATTTCTGACATATCTACGCTCTATGGTATTTTCATTAAGAGGCAGCCAAGCAGCCAGGCTCTTCAGAATATTGTTGCTCCAAAAAATAAGGTCAATCCCTATAAAGCTGCTGTAAATAGCATCGACGATAAGAATCGATTTCCAAGTTTTTTTTTCAATCCGCGAAGAAAGATGACGGTGCTCATTGAGCCGTCTACCATTTCCGAGAATGACACTCAGCACACGTCGAAGGAAAGAGAGGGAACTTTTGGAAACTCTTTTTGTGACCCTAGCAAACCAAGCCAATTCATCGATGTATGTGCTTTTTCGAAAAAAAAAAACAAGCAGATGTCTGCGAGATAGCAATTAACATTTCCATAGAGAAGTGGGCGTGGAAAAGCTCACCGATGCTCTTTCAACGATTCAAATCGGAGTCAAATTCGGATAGATATTCACAGCTGCACGTTAGGGGTTCTGTGCTTAATCTGATTTTCTGTAAAGGAATGGGCTATGCTTTTAGCTCAGGCTCTTCTTTTGTCTATTTTTTGTTGAACAATGCTGCTATTCGTCAACTCTTCTCAGTTTGGTCCTTTCCGTCCGTTATCGTTTTCTCCGCCCACTCTCGTCGCATTCCGAGAGAGAACGATTCCATGTATTGTTCCATCAAATTTTCTCCTTCACTATTATTTTCTTGTCATAGGTAAATTACAACTCTTTATAATAATATCACGTTCATACTGAAATACTTATAATTTAACCACCAAGTTGTGTACTTCTAGGGGAAGTACAACCATGAGACTTTTCTGGTACTTTTTCAAAATTATGTGTATATAAAACGCTCCCTACAATTAGTGACAGCTTTACCATCCTCTAAAATTAATCAAGCCAAATTTTAGAATCATATGTCCATGCTTTCATTTTTCTGTGAATATTTCACAGTTCTTATATACTGGAAATGAATCAGCGGTGGACGCAATGCAATATAAAGGGGGAGGGGGTGCTGCAAAGGAAAACAGAGGTCACTACCACTTCAGGGCTCAAGATCCGAGCATTTTCAAAAATGAAGCTGTCAAAAAATTAATGTTAAATCTAGCTAGGGTTGATACAAATAAATATCTAAAAAGCAATGATAAAAGTAAGGAAATAAATATAAGCCGACACAAATTTCTTCGTCTGTTTAAAAAAAATTCAAAAATTGTCCACTCATTCTATGAAGGGACATGAATATCTGTGGACTTATGGCGTATGTAGAAGTAGAAGGTGAGTGGGGTGGCAGGGGGGGGGAGGAGAGGGAGTGAGCGTGCGAAAAAGTGGGATCTCTGCCTACTCGGGAGCTCGAGAGGTCAGAGCTTTGAAATTGGTAAAAAATCAATTTTAAATATTGAGCGACTAAATACATATATGTACGTATCTTTAATTAATAACAGAGGGAGGGAACTGAAACTAAAAGTAGAAAAAGTAGAATAAGTATTATTACAGTTTTTTTTCAGAACTATAAGGTTTTTCATTTCACTATGCATGTTTAGATCCGCTTCGTGCATTACCCTTGTACGGATACTAAACATTGGGATATGACTTTTCTGCACTCATCAGTAAGGGGAAAAAGGCATAGGAACGTCTATCAGCTCATTTTTAATTTCTTATATTTTTATTTATTTTATTTTTATCTTTTTTTGTTAGTGAGTGCGTTTCTCACGCATTCACATTCCGGTGATCAAGGAGATCACCTTTACACTTTTTACTAAGTTGGTGATTTCGAAGACTCGGCTTTCCATTCTCGGGAAGGGGGTGGGTGTCCCCCCTCGCATCCGTCAATGCGGTGAACCAATAATACATATTCTTAGTTTTGAAGTATTCTTTTTAAGTCTGTTCAGGGTCCGCAGTCAAAATCGAATGTAATTCTACCTCAAGAGTTTTTCAGCTGCAAACGTGCCATCCCATTTCAATCCACTTTTGCCTTGTTCTGCCTCTGCAAGCTTACCAAACTAAAAACATCTCCAAGTGAGTCCTAATGTCCTCGTCCTTGTGGATATGTACATCCGAAGGGCCAATGTTCTGCTGAAATGTACTTTAACAATGGATGAGCTCACTACTTGGTGATGTAACCAGCAATCAAAATGCTTTTATAAGAAGAGAAAAGTTTTCCTTTGTCACGAACAAAGGCTTCTCAGAGAAATATTTCGACAAAGTCGCTGCATGGATAATCTCATGCTCTCTGGAACCATCTGCTAGTGAAATCTAAATGCAGGGGTTTTTTTTTCTTCAACACCTCCGACATAACCACATCTTTACTGCGAATCAGCTCCTTCCAAAGCCTCTAGAATAACGTTTTACGATGCAGTCTTGGCCTTGTTTACCTTACACATTTCTTTATCATGCGCATAATTACTCTGTCAACCACGGAATCTTTTTTGTATTGGACATGGAAGTCGTGAAGGGAAACAGGGAAGCCTGACGCCAAGTGTGGACGAGAGTGTAAGGATTCTCAGCAATTGAAGTTAACGGACTCTGTTCTGTTCCAAGCCCATGAGTCCCAATTTTTCGAGTTTCTGCAATAAATACGTGAAGCCTAGAATACAATCTTCGGCTTCCAAATCCCTTACATCTTCTTCTTCTCTTTCTTTTTCTACTCCCAGAGCCTACGTAAGGCTTCCATCACACTTGAAAGCACCATCCCACCTCGGAACCGTTTCTGAGATTTTCGAGTGACAAGAATCTCCAGGAGCTGCTGATCACAACGGTCAATGTGATTTTGTGCAAAACTGCCTAGAAAACCCGTCTTCGAGCCCCAATTCTTGGGAGAGCGTGGGCGGGGCCGAGGGGCGGAGCTAAGGCACTGTCTGAATAGTTCACTCCTGGGAGCGCACTCTCTGGTGAAATTTGCATTTCTCGTGAGAGTCCCTCATCCACCTCCTATCAGAATAGAAAGTGCGCTCCATGCGTGCCGAGCAAAAGAACAAATGAGGTGAAAACCCTGTAATTTCCCATCGACACCACCCATAGTCTCCTTAACAATTAGGGTTTAAACACGGGTTATTTCGGCTTCATATATACCATTGTGACCAGCAGCTACTGGAGATTCTATTCGTGCGAAAATGTCAAAAATGATTGTGAGGTGAGACGGTGCTTTTAGACACTGCGATGCACACATTCAGACTTTCGATGACCCTTCATTTATCCTCCACATCCTCGAATATCCCGTTGGGAGATGAAAATTCTTGGATGGAAGGCGGTTTGTGAGCATGTAAAATTGGCAATTAACGTCAGTTCTTGTTTTGCTATTAGCTTACCATGAACGACGACTCAATTTTTCTTTTGTTATCCAGGGCGCTATTTTTCACTTTTTCAACTAACAGGGGTTACATCAATTGAATTCTTGAGCGGGAATTTGTTCCATCTTTTGCCTGGGTAGTAAAAATGTTCTTTCTGTCACTGGCATTGAGTTGCATCCGCATCGGTTTTTTTTTTTCACGCAATACCTTGAGTGTATGAAAATAAATAAATGACTTAGTATCGGAATACTTAGCCACTGTTAAGTCTATTTCTTTGAATGCTCGTAAATTATCATTATTAGTTACCCGAGTTTTATTGCACTTTTCCAGCAACCACTTTCTCACTCTTCTATTTCTGCTCCATGAAACTTTATCCTCCGCACTTTTTCTTATGGAATCACATCATCAAAGCTCCAGCATAGAGGTCTTCTGAGTGCTATTGCTTCTAAGATTCTAGCAATATTTGATAGCTCCATGCCACCCGAGCTTACGACTCACCATCGGATTTCCAGCGAACAACCTTGTTCACCATTAGTGAAACATCTATGATTAGCTGTATGTTGACCAAATGATCCACATATGATATAATATGATATACATTCGATATTAGTATAATATGTTCGACTTCGAATACCTTATAGCCTTGGAGGATAGAAAGGAAAGGTTGTTCTTCGGGATGTTCTACATATTTTTCAACTCTTATCTTCTTTTGGAGGGGATCACTCTTACTCTTCAAACGTAGTTTTGGTGGTTCTTAGGGCATGATATGAACATATTTTATTATAAATGCTCTCTGAAAGTTCCACTAAATGACGTGTGGAACTGCACACTTTACAATCGTAGGCTACCTGCTCTACACTATAATATTCGACAAGTTTTGAAATGTTCGAATTTTCGAATAATCCGGAAAACATAAAATTTGGAATATTCGTATTCTGAATAGTTCGAATACGAGGGTTTTTAGATATTCGAACACTTGAATAATTCTGATAAGGTGTTTTTCAAAATAAACGAATGAACGATTCATTCGAATGTAGGACTTTCTGGCTACCCGAATGAGAGAATCATTCGAATAATCGTCTTTTCGAAAACACCGAGTGAATGAATAACTCGAATCGAATATTCAATCCAATACCACTTAAATGCTACATCTTTCAAAGTTTTCATTCCTTGCCAACATTATCAACTTTTACTGTTACTCACGCCTACAAATATTGGCCTCGAAACATGTCAGGATCTCATCAGGCAATTCGCGGGAATAGATTCGCAACGAGCTTTTGAAGCATGATCCTGTTAGTGACTGCGTATGGCTTTCTGTAATAGCCATAACACCACCATTATTCGGATGCAAAGTGTTCCCAAGTTGAATAAACGGATATTTCGAGATCGCCACTTTTCAGATGGTCGAATGAACGAATTGTTCAAACATTATTTTTTCTCTAGGCGCCGAATGAACGAATTATTCGAATTCTAGCCACGGTGGTGTCGTTCATTCTTTCCTCTTGCGTTTTCACAATATGCGTTGCGTGACTATAAACCACGAAATGCAATTAACTGGTGAAATTTTCATACGGCTGGCGAGGGTGCCCATACCGCTGCATTGCATCCATGCATTTTTGCACTGCCTTTATGAACGAACCTCATAAAGGGAGCATCATTCATGTTTGAACCCGGAAGATATTCAAAAGCTCAAAAACTTGCACATGAATAACCAATGCTGGAGCTTCTCTACCATATTTCTGTCGTACTTCCTTTTTTCTTTTTTTCTGGCTTTTTTGCGTTCTCTACATACTGATTTCCTAAAAACCCTTTTTTTTTCTTCTTAATCTTCAAAATTTTCCGTTCAATTTCAGATGTTTTGCTGTGACAGAGGCAGTCGCGGCGTTCAGAACAACTACGTCATTTTCATTATGAACTCATTCCTTCTATGCATCTGTTATTTACTATATACATTAGGCTGGATAGGACGCACATCGAACTGTGGTCAGACAGGCACTTTTGTCTCATATATTGCAGGTATGTACCTACTACAGCATGATATCTCTTTGCTTTTTCTCCTCTCATAGATTTTGGAGTGGATTTTCATACCTAAATCCTATGAAGCATACATTTCTGTGAAATACCGAAGGAATATTTTTGTTTGGACCAACGCATACAGTGTTTGGATCTCCGGAAAATTATCGTAAAATTCCGTTGACATCTATTACAAGTGATGTCTTCCCTTGTTGCCTCGATTTTTGATGCCCCCTTTTCTACAACTTTGGTACTCCTATCGAAAGGGTGAACATGAAAATAAGTCACAATTTGCCTAAAGGGACGGGATTTATGTCACACTTTGACAATAGAATAAGGAAAAATTGCCAAAGAAATCCTTTTTGATTTTTGGGTTGTGCTACCCAGATACCAAGAGCCACTTGTTGACAAGCATTTGGCGAACAAGTTTCTAACCGTACCTGAAACTTGCTCGGCCAAAAGCTTGTCGACAACTTGTCCTCACATCTCTTGCAGACAAGTTGTCAGCCCAGAAGCTTGTCGACGAGTTCTTCGCGCACTTTCCTATTAACGACTTTGGTAACTATTGCCCTGACGTACTCAACGCATGCATAGTATATTACGTGGATGAGGGAACTAGACTGTCTCTCTCGTCGACAAACTGGTTGAGGCGTTGTCGGCAATTTGCTGCAAGTTGTTCTTGGGAAAACTGGTTAACAACTTGTCCTTTCTTCTCCTTGTCGACAAGTTGTCTGGAGGAAAGCTTGTAGACAACTTGCTTTTGAGTGGCACGATGACGTCAAACCTGTTGACATCGATTTGCTAGTTAAAACGTTGTTTGCAAGTTGTTTTTGGGCAAAGTTGGGCCGACAGCTTGTTTTCGGGGCTTTGACCACTATTTCGATCATTTCTTCACTGCTTCTGGTTCTAAATGAATTTATACTCCTCATTCAGCAACTTATCATTAGATTGTTTGAAATTTTAATATTATCTACTCCTTTTCCCAGAATTTTTCGGAGAAAACGATAAAAAAAATTGTTTAAAAACTAAAATTTGATTAAAGAGATGATAGTACATGTGGTCGGTACCTCAACTTGCAGGACATATACTTTGATATTTTATCGTTTCAACATTGCCACAAAATTATTCCAGCAACCTCAGCAGCCTTCAACGGAATTTTGTCGTTAGTCTCGTTCGCTCTGTTTTGCTTTCTCCTCACCAGGGCAGAGAGACACACACGTGGTTTTGCCGTCATCCTCATCATGTTAGTATTCTTCAATTCTTCATCTCTTCTGCTCAATTTATTAAGCAGTAAAAGCCGAGTATTCAGCTGTTCCTGTACGAGTCTCGTCTACGCAGTAATTACATCTACCACCATGTTCGCGAGCTTATACGTGAAGTTCAATCCAGCATGCCTCGATAGTCGGAGAGCCAAGGTTAGTGAAGCTGCTTGTGTTGGTTTCTTCAAGAATAAACAGAGTTTCCACCTCAGTATATCACACCTAAAGTGATAAACAGTGCTAATCTAGTTTCTTTTATCTTTAATTTCATTGGAACGTAGGATATTGTGCAAAATTTTCTTCAAAAAAGACTTCTAAAATTGATTTGAACACTCTCTAATGCTATTATAGCATGTTTTTGCTTCTGCTCTGAGATCTTCATGTCATTGTCATACCGAACGACTCTATACATATAAGAATTTCTGGAAATTGTCCAGGATAGAAATCCACAACTTCAGTCCATCTGCCAAAACTTTCCTCGCCGCTGCCTCTTTTAAAAAAAATTTTCGGGTTTTAAATATCCAACTCTTCCAAGTTGAAATCCGTAAAGCCTACCGCTACTTTCACATTTTTTCGAGGAATGTAGCGAATTCAGTCGCCGCGACCGCACTCACACTGGTTTCGGTACCAATCGATTAGTTGCCGTCGACAATGGCCGCACCTCCTGCGGCGCTCCGCCCACAATCAATATGTATCCAAGCCATTGTCACCGTGGCAGCAGCGATAGAAACCGCGATAATAACCGCGAGGAGTATAGCGACAGTGTATTCTTCGCATCTGCTTGAAATTCACTCCACGCCGGATACAAAAGCAGCGTTCCGCAAATTCAAAATTCCCGCCGTTGCACGCTGCGTATCGGCTGTGCATTAGGAGTCGACGCAATGACTGAGCCCCATTTTTGAGACATAATAAGTTGCTCTTTTATGGGATGTAAGTTCTTTGCTTCATCGGAGCAAGACACATCATGAGAGGAGAGAATTTTCATTTCAATGTAGGATCAGAAGCTTAATATCGGATATCTGCTGAAAATATTTTTAAATAACAAACGTACGTGTGCTTGAAGATAATTCCGGACAGATCCCCGATTTTTGCCTGTTTATAACAGTTGCTAGTGATCATTGAAGAAATAACTTTAAGGGGGACATGCTCTACATAAGCGTTGTGGCCGCATATCATATGATCAGCTACTTGGTGATTCTACTCATCTGCATCCTGTCAATGGAGATAGTGCAGCCATCTCGAGAAATACTCACCGAGGAAAGATCACCAGACGTTGTAGCAAGCTCCAAAGGCCGAGATACAATGGTGACATTTATAGAGTAGAGCACTTTCTGTTTAGGACCTTTATTTGTACCGCATCGTACTTTTTTTCACTGCTGTTGTACATACTGTGTGTATACTTAATTATTGCTATATCGACTGGTATCTCATTGCATCATCTCGCGAGAAATGCAGTGTCTCTGTTTTCCGAATAAATTGTGGCCTCTCTCTTCTAATCTACGCATTAGAATACTCAAACGTGTCAAAGACACCGCCCCACCTCAGAATTCTAAGAATCTTGAATTTTTGCATAAAAAGAATCGCCTCGGTCTCCTGATCATAGTAGTACACTTGTGTTCGTGAAAAACCCCCGAGAAACCTCTTTTCGAGCTCCAACTCTCGGGAGCTTGTGGGCGTGGCCTAGGTGGACTACGGGGCTTCCGCATCGCGTACTTGCTTGCTGGCCAAACATGGACCGCACTCCTTATCATGTTAGGAAGTGAACGATGGGAAACTCTTACAAAGAATAAAAATTCTGTCAAAAGATGAGCTCCCGGAAATGCATAGTTTAGAAATTTCGTGCCTCGCCTTGCCAGCCCCGGCTCCGTCCACAAGCTCCCCGAGCCTCAAAGCGGGTTTTCCGGCAGTTTTGCAAGGAATCACATATACCATTGTAATCAGCCGCTCCCGGAGATTCTTTCCGTAAGAAAATCAATTTTGAGGTGGAATGATGCCCTTAAGCTATTGAAGCCTACGATAGCAAAACGAATCCCGTTCCTAAAAAAAGCATTACGAAGAATTGATGCGTGGCGTTTTTTTTCTGCAAAGAAGGAGCGGTACTGTACTGTACAATGGCATCTCGGAACATATTGCTAAAGAGACTACCTGGGATGGGGCTGAGGCTACAGGTTTGTCTCTCAGCAGTAGCTCTGTGATATACTAGTAGACGACAAAGGCTCTAGGGCTACCAATCAGGTTTGTTTGTCATCAGGTTGGAGGCGAAGGCTTCTTAAAACTAAATTTTGTGAACCTTTTCTGGGCCGATCCTCACAGACTCCTGTACAACGGAACAGTCTGTCCCTTTACATGCTCGAACTACCACCGTTTCCGTGGAATTTTCGAATTTTAGCCAAAGTTGCGAATATTACTCTTTCCTGAACCTAACTCCCCACCCTACATTTCTGATTACTGGATACTATCTTGTACAGTGGGAGTTTCTGTTTTCTTTTTTATCTGTTCCAGTTGTTTTTTTTTTGTTTTTTTTAATCCTCTACGGTGTTATCTCGCAGACCAAGATTCCTGAGGTTGTGGCGCGCCTACGGGCGTATTAAATAAATAAATAAATAAAACCTTTCGTTGGCGGCAACTTTCGTATCCTTAAACTTAAATCGTCCCACCTCAGAATCGTGCTTTCATATTCTCATGTAAAGGCACTTTCTAAATAATTCACTGCCGCACCTTCTGAAAAAAATTCGTAACTCTCGTTGAGAGCTCCTTATCCACTTCCTATCAGCGTAGAAACTGCGTTCCATGCGTGACGAGCAAAGGAATACATGGGGCGAAAACCCTGTAATTTCGCATTGGCTCCGGTTGACATGTCTACTAGATCACTGTTATCCTTTGAAAGCGTGTGCTGCTCCAAAATCGACTCTTCAGATTGTTGATCAAACCCTAAATTATCGCGTAATGCTAGGGCTTTACACTTGGAATTCAAAATTTATCGTGAATCGTTTCAGGCAGCAGGAACACATTTTATTTCCAGGGCAAATTTCGTTTTACAATAATTTCCAAAAAATATTTGCAACAAGTTGGGAAAATATTGGAAATTCTTCCAAATTATCACTCTTGCCACAAGTAATCATACGGAGACTCTTTAGAGCTGCCACTGACATTGTTACTCTCAAAAGAGACCAAATACGACCTTCCAAATACTATGGCCAAAATAATCAAGGAGAAGACGATAATCGGAACGACTATAAGCACCCAGGATGCGATGAAATAATTCTGCAATTATTGTTCACTATTAAATTTTGATGAAAGATGATGCACAATTGAAACGCTTACCTTCAAAGGTTCCTCCTTCTTTAAGCAATCAGTATTCAGCTGAACGGAAATCGCAATGATAAGAGCCACTGCCTCGACAATAGCGAAAACCATGGAAGCAGCTACCGCTCTTGAATGCATGGGCTATGTACATAGTGTTTGGAGGTGATGGAATTTCAAATAAAGTCAAAATTGTTTTTAAAAAAACCTGTGATGTAGGTAAAAACTCACATTACTAGGGATCTGTTCAGCATAGTGAAGTTCTTTGAGATGGATATAATCAGACTTCCGATAACGGCAAACGCAGTTGCTACGGCGAAATAAACAGTTCCAGCAACTATAATTCGAAAAGGTAAATAGCTAAACGGCACACTAGCAATATCATCTTTTAAAGCTGCCCCGATAATATTGTGTACTAGCTGCCATACCCGGCTCCACTCAGGTGATTCACTGCCCGGCTATCTCACACTGCTGAGGACAGTTGTTATTGCCGACAAATTTGTTTAAAAAGTACATAACTTTGATGATCAGCACATTAGCGAAGGTCAACTGACACTTTTCCGCCAGTCCGTAAGTGGAAATCCAGCAAATTTATTTTGTTGAGGCTGAATTAATGTATTCGTGCACAATGGTTGTCATGTTCATGTTCAGCTGTTCAGCTAATGAGCCCCAGTAGACCCCCTTCCCCTTGGGGTTGAATAGCGAAAAATTGATAAACCAATATTTTGTGCCAAACTGTCATCGTATTCGTTTTCAGGGTATGGGGAAACCGCAGCAGATATGTCCTTGCCCGACTTAGAGCGAAACTGGGAAAAGTCGATAAAATCAATAAGTCGATATTCCGTGCGAAATTACTGTCAATTTATACTCAGCATGTTGGGTCACCCTAATAGACATGTCCTCATCCCCCATTGCGTAGATAGGCGAAAGGCAATAAAATCAATAAATCAATATTCCGTTCAAAATGGCGAGCATATCCGTGTTCAGCGTGCTGGGAAACCACAGCAGGCATGTACTTGCCTGCTCCGAACGAAAATGGAAGAAATCGATAATGATAATAAGTCGATACTGCTGCTAGAAATGGTTGCCATATTCGTGTAGCCGTATTGAAGAACCCTAGTAGCTATGTTCTCGCCAGTCTTCGGGCAAAAACAGCGAAAAAAAATCGATACGACCGATAAGCTAATCGATAAGATCAGGTCAAAAGTAGCCTATGACTTCCACCAGCCCTTGGGGAGTCTATCTGCAAAATTTGGTCCGGTTGATGCTCCGCAATTTCTATTCGGAACATACAAACGTACAAACATACACACAAACACACAAACGCTCATTTTTATATATACAGATTCCAATTATGTAGCCTCTCAGTAGCATGTTTATCACCAGCTATTCTATAGTAGGTAATTTTCAAAAAGCTAAATACAGGATTTCCAAAACACGGCTGACCATTATAAAATCAGTGTCTATATCAAATTGATCCGAGAACATCGTTGTTTTTCCCCTTCTGTAACAAATTCCTAATGAATTGGCTATAGCAACGCCTGTCGCGAAGCGATCGCTCCTATCCACAGGGAGGCCGGGACACCGCAGGCCGTGATCGTTCCGTGGGCGGCTGTGATCTGAATTTGACCACATCCATCCTATCGACTATCGATAGTTCCAGCCACCGCGCGCCCTCAGTTCGCTTTCGAGAGGCCTTCGCACATATCGACCTTTTCTCTCCTCGCTAGTTATTCCTCTAATCTATCTCTTTTTTCAATACATTTGCTTGTTCCTTTCTTTATTACTTTTATTACATGCTGCGTGTGTTGCCGTTATTCTTTTGCATACTACTGCATGTAACTAGCTCTATAGCCGTACTACACTTCACAATTATACTTCTAACTTTCACGCATATTAAATTAATCAATGCTTTGAACTTTTGTGATTTTATCCGTTTATCGTTCGTCACATTCAAGACACTCATGTCAATATCAGGATTAATAAATCTCTCTCTTCTTTATAATAACCCAGTCTATAATAGTTAATGGCTCTTCCAAACATGTTTTATCTTTGAAAGATTCCACCTTTTCATTCCGTGCTTGCGGTACGTGTAGTACGTGTAGCATTAGGTGGTTAACCGTTCGGGCTCACTGAGCCTCCGATTCGCGACAACGCCCCTATTTCGCAAAGAAAAAGCAAAGTGTTCGGGAACTTACATGAAAATAAACTCATGAAGAGACTACTTCCTCCACATTGGTCTCGTTGCTTCAGCCATTGTATGCTGAAGACTAGGTGCGTAATAAAACATATCGCAGTGGATATACTGAAGAAGAAGGCCATAGAAAATAGGAACAGCAATGGCTTCATGTTCAAGGAGGTCTCTGAAAAATTTTGTTATACACTGTCCTACGAGAAAACGAAATATTCCGTGTTTAATTTTGAATGGTCTGCTAGAGAGAGTTGGAAAAGAAAGTGAAAACCAATAATAAAAATCGAGGGGAACATGGTAAAAAGATACTGTCCCCAAAAAAGACAATAGTTTTTTTTTCTGCACCGAAACCTCGGAAAATTATCTTCACCCAGACTTTGTTTTTAGTTGTTCTCGAAAATCATGCTTATTTTGCACTGTAGTGCTATTCTAACCTGGGCGCGTACACACCATTGGAAGAGTGGGTAACCTTACACCAGTGGATATGATTACCTATGGGTAACAGCTGGGTATAAGCGACGCTACGTATGGATAAACATGTTGATGGGTGCCAGGCAAAGGGTAGAATTGGCCGAATCCTAGAAAATCATATGTAACTTTGCATTGTGGGGTCATTTGATATTCTTAACACGAATATCAACATTAATTCATATATATGATAAGCTGGTTTTTTTTTTCTCAATTTTGTCAGAACCGGCTCTTCTTTTGTAGTGTGGCGTGTCCGGCTGTGACGAAGATGTCTCCTATTAAGGCAGTCATCTAACTTCACTGTGCAAGGTTTCTGAAGATCATCTAGTCACATCTAGTCGTTAAAAATTTTCTGCTACGGTGCAAAACTAGCTTGGTTTTGTGTTTTCAACATCAAATTACCTCAAAAAAATTGGGTAGAAGTAATTTTCTTCAGATTCCGAGGTGCCAGAAATAAATAGTGGTAGAAGGAGATAAAATAAAGAATACAAGATGTAGCAACACAGAACGTTGACGATGATCTAACACAAATACAGTAATTGCATATTAAAGTAATTGATTGGTATGTAGATTGAGTGTAAACATAGGCCTTTGTAGTTTCAATATTTTTCAATATTCAATATTTTTTCAATATTTTTTATTTTACACATTTCCTAGTTTTTGTCATGTGTTCTTAAATAATCTATGTACGTTTCCTTCTCTACAAAACTTTTGTTACGCTTTAGTTTAGGAACGCTTCAAAGAATCAATAATAATTGAGACCTAAACAATAGGTTAGATTACGAATAAGGGTAATGCGCAAACCGGGATATAGGCATACATGTATTGAGTGGAAAATTTTCACACCTACACATAATTAATTACTAACGTAACAGCAAAATTTTTCGTCTAACCTTACTTAAGTACAGATCTCAAGATTGAATTGTCAAGTCCTGAAAAGCTGCTTTTCTTCACACTATCCAACCGCGACTGAACTGCCTCTGGAGCTTTTGTAAGCGCTGGGTCATGGAGTATGAAATGAAAGGAACTGATCAGTGAAATTACTGGGATCGCGTGCATTATTGACATTACCCTGGATGAAGGTGTTAACGCCTCTAAATTTACCCAAAGTAACCGTGAGATTCGACGTGTTTACCTTGGGTAATCCCAATGATGCAGCAAGGTCCTGGCAAAGCGCTCGTTGTGTCGATGTGGGGTTTGAAGTTATCACAGGGCAAGATGACTTACATATGACTTTAAGCTCTACTAATTGATTCATGCAAGCAGTACATCCAGTCCCTATAATGTCCTAACTCTTATAAAAGAATTTGGATGCCTTTGTCAAAGTCAGGTGGACGGCTGAAGCGTGAATTGTCGTTGAAATATGCGTTTTTGGACTTGATGAACAAATGCTAAGCTGCTCGTGGGGATGCAGCGTCCCCTACATACAACACACAGCCGTTACATGCACCATTGAGATTACTCAGCGCAAAACTGTTGACATACCCTAATTCACCCACGGCTTACAAGGCCGTTAACACAATTACCATAGGTAGTCCCAATGTGTCAGGGCAGGATTCTCGGAAGGCTTCGATGGTTTTCAAGCCTCAGGTGAGAGAGAAGCATCGAAAGTACTATTGTCCACCTACTCGGGTATCCACTGTTCAAGCCGAAGACTTTAAAAAATCTAAGATTCTGGGCAAAACCAAGTCAAACATCCTTGTGGAAGAAGAAACGCGCTTTCAAATAGCTAGCACTGCGTACTTTGTTGAATGACATCAAGGGCAAGGAACACAATTAGCGAAAAATAGCAAAAACATACATCGCTAACAATAAGTGCTACATATTACGAACCCTCTGTCGAAAACGAAAAAATCTGAGGAAGTGGGCAGAAAATAACATTTATTAACAATCGAAAAAGTTATAAATAATTTTGCTTCCAATTCGGGGTGTGGTAAGGGACATCAATAAGCATTCTTCGCTTTACCATCCTCTTATCAAGGAATGTAGATAAATGCACTTTTTGCACTTCAGAAACGAGGATGAGTGTTCTATGAGACCGCTTGAGCGTTCTGAAGCGTTAGTTGAGAATTCATGATGAATCAGGCAGGCTATTTTGGTTTAGATTAATTATGCAAAGAAAATATTGTATCCTAATATATACTAGCTTGAGAAGGAAGTAGTGGAAAAAGTGGTAGTTGTCCGATTTTTTGTCCTCGCTTCCTCGAAAATCCATATCATTCACACCCTAAATTACCTTTGTGACCCACTACATCACTTTATTGCTTGTTTTGATAGCTGATCCCTCACAAGTGGAAGCTACGAGTGGAAATACAAGGAGAGCTCAGATCATACATATGAAATGATCCACGTCTACGAATATTTCCTCGTCCAAGAAAATCCCGAGGAGATTGAAAAAGTGGTAGTCAAAGAGGAGGAAGCCAGGAGTGTCAGTGAGGTAGGTTACCGCTAGTATGTTTACCGAATATTGTATGGTATAATCGATCGATATTCGATTATTCAACTAAAATTATCAACAAGGGAAGATCATCACAGCTCTGGAAAAAGGAAAACGAGGGCTGTAAACGAATATTCAAGATTTGGACGCGCTTCTGAATTATTCAATAGATTAATTATGTTTATTCGATTTCTCCTCGATCTACACTCTACTTACAATTTCAGCTAGTTCTGGTTCAGGCGCTGCATGCAAAAAGCAGTATAGAGCATGATTTCCAAGTTTTTTCTTGCCTTTTTCACGATTCCTGAAGTCAATTTTGCTTTTGCTCTTCTTCTGCCGCTGTTTTTGCACCATAGAAATGAAATTTTGGGTTTTCTGTTGGAATTGTTACGTATTCAAACAAGTCACATTTCCATCTGAAAAAATACTTCTCACTCTCCAGCTACGTACATATCTGCTTGGTGATGTGTCTGCAACTCACATCATAGTTCTTTCTTGCCCCTCTATGTAACGGAACGGGTGGAGGTGCCATTAATGATGCACGTAGTCTTTTTAACAGAATCTTTTCACTGACACATCGCGTCATGAAATAGCTGTGTTTTCAGGCCAATAAGCAAACAAAGATGACTTCATTTTATCGAAACAGAGAGCTTTTCATATGGGCAACAGCTTCTTACACTCAAGGAAGGTAGCCTGTCGATTCTGTATAGTACTGCCATAACGCTTCTTCTCCTGGAATACATTAAGGACGAATCGGTAGCACTTACTGTTTTAATACTAATGAGTCATAACTGATCTAACGTGAAAGGGACGAGGCCAAGTAGCGGAGTAATCCCTAGTTTACTTATTTATTTATTTGTGCATAGGCAAATCACGTGCAAAAGTAGAAGTAGACGTAAATAAACATAAACAAAACAATTGAAGGGCAGTAAACTACTGAGCAGATCCTTTCAGGGACTTCTCCACCAGTCTTTTACATTGTGCCAGAGAGCATGGAAGACCGCATTTTTTCGAGAATTTCGAAAAAAAAGAGAAACGGAGCCACCTCTCTGCGTTGCTGTTTGAAACTTATTCGTTTATCTATTTATTTATTTGTTTATTTATTTATTTGTTTATTTTCATGCACTGGAAAGTGCGCTATACAACGCTGAAGTAAATGATCAACCAAAAGAAAGCAATGAAAGCCACAGAAGGCGTATTACCAATGAAACACTTTTGGGCATTCAACTTCAACTGAACTCTATGTCAGTATATTTCAAAGATAAAAAGCCTGTCAATGGCTGAATTGTAGCATCTTGGAAGAACTACCTCATCTGATAACTGTGCAGGACGAACGCAGATCAAACGGAGTAATGGTTCGAGTAGAAACGCTAGCAGCAACGGTTACCAGTTGCTGCCATCCTCCCCTTGATTGCTGCCATCTCTCAGCAATTACTGCCAAAGGGCCGACAGCTTGAGCAGCGATCAAGGGGAAGATGACAGCAACTGGCAACCGTTGCTGCTAGGGTTTCTATTCAAACCACTACCCCGTTCGGGCTGCGTTCGTGCTGCACAGTTATCAGAGTCTGTAAGTGAGAGCGGGATACCGTGTGAAATTTATTGAATGGGAGATTACCTTCTCCGCAGATGCTCGAGTATCGAGCGAGGGAATCTTAAACAGGAAGTTGCGAATAGAAGCAAGAGAAGTGTTGGCATAGTCGTATCCATGCAGATGTATCTAGAGCGTTCTCGTGAAATTGTTCTGGGCAGGTTCAAGACCTATGTAATAGGGAACGCTTTGATTTTGGGCTGAACACCATTGCGCCGTGTTCAAGGATGGGTGGTACATAAGACTTATAGGCTAGCAAAAGATTTGCAGTAGATCTAGTAGATAAGGATCTGAAAATATTATTGTGGGGTATGTTTCCCTTTCCAAGCTATAATGTAACAGTGCTTATACTCAGGAAACTTGAAAACCGTGTTTTGCATGAGATCGAAAGAATCCAACTAATAAGACGTGCGATCTTTTAGTCAATAGTTCTATACTTGCAATGGTCAAATCCATGCAGAACCCATGCATACCCACGCAAAAGCCATGCAGATCCCATACGTCTCTAAAAATCCGATGCAAACTCGATGCAGAACGCACGAAAAACCTATGCAAAAGCCATGCATATTCATGGGTGTGCATGGGTTATGCACGGATTGACTATTGCTGGTATAGAACTATTGATTTACCGTGTTTTGCATGAGCACGCATGTCTTAATCGTGGGATTTGCATCTCTCAACCTCATGCTAAATACGATTTTAAAGTTCCCTGAGTAAAAGGTGAGCTTCGTATTTACATAGAAACCCAACTCACGAATGGCATCCGTACTATATAACTGCTCCTCACCAAGGTGGTAAATGTGTTTCGTTCTTGACAGACCGAAGTGGAATGATTTAACTTTAGGGCTTGAGAGAGATAGTTCCCATTTTATGGACCAGTCCCAATTTGCATTGCATATTTAATTACGTTTTTAGCGTTTCAAGAGTAGCGAACATCCAGTCTGCATGCCTTTAGAGCACGTTAGGACGCTTGGAGAACACATTGTACAATGATTAATAATGGATAAATTTAGAAATATAGAAAAAATACGATAGACATATGAAATGTGAGCACACAATAAATAAACTTCTTGTTCCCACGTGAAGCATTTTCCGTGAATTAAAAAAATGCAAGTGGACCAGTTATACAAAGAGCAAAGATGTAGTAAGGCAGTTTAGTAAGGGAAATAATGTGCTCGGAACAGGAAAGAGACAAAGTCAGGTCTATAATTTGATGACTAACCAGAAGAGTTCGGCTCCGCTCTAGTAATCCTCTTAAAAGTGTGTGTTGCAATTCCGCACCTTCAAGTTTTTTTAATGCCATCTTTTTTCTTAAATCTGACGACATAATCCTCGTGGAATAACGCAGCTCGCATCGCCGCCCGGGATGTCGGGTGCTATATTCTTCAAAAACTATATCGGCAGCAATTTCCATGTATCTTCTTCTCTGAACCCGGTCATGACTTGTGGTATATTCACAAATTACGAAGCACGAGCCATTTTTAGGCCTCTGAAGAAGACGATCCTGTCGAAACATCAGGCCAGCAATAAAAGTTTATACATAACAACCTGGTTGGCATAGCATTAAAAGAAATATATCGGCAGTCTTAGAAAGCCTGATGTTACTTAATTATTATATAAGCAGCAGCACCCACCATAGCTTCTATGTCCGATATTTTCAGTTTTATGAGATAGGACACAGCAAGCACTAATCACTGTCCATATACAAGATAACTAAATTGATATTACTGAGAAGTTCAGAGTGCTTCTTATTTCAACATTCTACTAACCAACACGGGGTCGGGTCGGGTATGGTGGGGAGATCGTATGTGAAGGTAAAACATTCTATCACCAATCTTGTCGTATGTGGCTAAGCCATCCATTGATCCATTGAAAGTAGATCGAATTAAAAAAAGACAACTTCAGTGGGAGTTAGAATTTGGAGAGCACCACCCGATCAGCAGCCCAAAGTTCGCTACGTATGGCGACGGACGCTATGTGTTCATACTCGGCAACAAAAAGGTAGGCGCACACGCAGGAAGACAAGCGGACAACGACGATCTCTGCTTATCTGACTGTTATCTCGTAGACCACCCGCGATGAAAGGATACAGTATTCAAAATTTGAACTCGAATGTATTGATTTGTTTCTGAGTTTGAAAACGCGTTACATCATAGAAGGACTACAGGTAAGTGTTAAACTTTGATTGATCAATAAATCAATAAATCTATATCTGAGGAGAACAGAGGAGTGCTTCTTGTGGAGATGAATCCACTGAAGCTTAGAGGTATTCGCACTAGAGGCGAGCGATAGTCGCGCGTCAGACCCACGCATCCATTTGCCTGGAATTTTCCAGAAAGACCGGTGAACTCGTCACCCACATCCTTAATAAAAATAACGTTGTGCGTCTGAGCTGCGACAGCGATGCGGCTGCTCCTAACTCTCATCACAAAGACGCACGCAAGTCAAACGCACGCGCCTACAGTCCTTGCCGAATAGATAGACGGATTGCGTGTGCGGCTACAAATCGTCGCGGCCGCAGAATCGCAACGGGACCTACTCGACCCTATCTACTGGGCATTCTCGCTCCACATCCATTACTCAGGTCCGACCACATTTCTGTATTTAATGAACCCGTCTGTCTTTTTGAAAAGGAGTGTAGCATAATTTGCTCCATAGATGCACGCGCGTAAAATACACGCCTCTAGTATAAAACACCTCAGAGCGTCATTTCAACCTGCCTAGCCTATACTTGTGACATTATTTATTGATGCCATGACGGCGGTAGCTGTGATTGGTCGAAGCCATAAACACAGTGATTAAAACCTTTAGACATGACATTTCAAAGATGTGTTGTAAATGCTATGCAAAGTCCTTACGCGCAATCGGCGGCAAATTTTTGAGCGCGCCCAGCATGGGGCGCGTGCGCGGCGCGGCCCTCTTGTGGCAGCGGTCCCCCGCCGTTCGTCAGATTTTTGGCCCAGGTGAGTGCTTTTCCTTCATTTTTTCCTTCGATTGATTTATCCGAAGGTGTGAGGCCTGTGGCTGACCGATGTCGACGGGGCGGCCCCACATGCCTCATAAAAGACAAGCATTTGGGGGCATGAATGGGGAAAAGGTGCAAAATATGAGGCATGGGGGGCCGTCGGCTCGATATCGGTCAGCCACAGGCCTCACAGCTTCAGATAAACTTCAGTTAAAGAAAAAAAAAAGAAAAACCCTCACCTGGGCCAAGAATCTGACGAACGACTGAGGACCGCTGCCACAAGAGGGCCGCGCCGCGCGCGCGCCGCATGCTGGATGCGCTCGAGAAATTTCCGCCTATTGCGCGTAAGGACTTTACAACACGCATATGAACGAAAGTTGTGAAAAGATAGCAGAACAGTTCTGCGCTGTTTTCGCCTTCTATAGCACCGTCCCAGAAGACTTGCACGCAAGCTACCACTGCGATAGTGCTGAACTGTGTGCTTCAGAATGTAGAAAGCGAACTTCAAAATCATATATTTTGCAAATACTAGCCGTTCACAAGGGACTACAGCTGTCGATGCCCATGCGACGCGGTACACCCTGATGCGGTGCGGCACGCTAGCTGTCACCACATGACCAATATTCGCCCTCTCGCTCCTTGCCTGACGCTGGTCACGGCGGAGCGAATGAATTTATCACCAGTGTTTCATTGATGATTATATCCATACGTGACCTACAGAACATTCTCCATTCAGGACATCGGCTTTGTTCTTGCATTTTACGCGATTTCACCAACATCATTTATGATTATCGATTATTCAGAGTTGAACGCCAATGTGAAGCAGACCGGAATCATAGTAAGTACATGCAAAATGTCTTCAATGATTATCTCAAACTCTCATACTAGGTGATTGGTCACAAAATTGACCAATAAGAGGACTGTGCTGCTTTGAAAGTCGTTTTTTCCAGCTCGACCAGAATTCCTTCACTGGTGCCCACTTCATCGAAAGAACCTATTGTGTGGCAACCAGTGTGGCGTTCTTCTTTGTGCATTGCATTGTTGGTCAACAGGAATGTGTAATTTTCGCCCCGCCCAACACCAGTAGGCACCTGAACAGTTTAGCTGCAGTCTTTTTTCCAAGAGGTTCTTACAGGACAATTTTGAAGAAGAAAGTATTCAGGGCCAGAAACAACCTTTTGCTGTCACTTAATACCGAAATTGCCATGGGCGAAATACTCTGATCGCAACTGCTCGTCCCTTATTCAGCGGGTGGGTGAGAAAAACTCTCCCTTGAATGACAATGTCACCACATATGACACTATTTCTAGGTGAACGCGCAAGTGCTATCACAACACGGCGCGGCATTATCACGTTGGGAATCGCCACAATTCATCAGTGTGAACGAACTAGCGTTTTTTCTGGATCGAGGACAAGGCATCTGCCCCGACCCTTTCAACATTGCTGTCGTTAATATCGAGTACGTTCCCAATATTGCGTTAAGCTGCCACTATTCTCCTCGAGGGGTATAGCACCTAGCATCGCCGTCGCCTGCGCGACTTCATTTTCGATACGTATTGATTGTGGGCGTCCCGGTACCGGCGACTGACCGTCAACAATCGATACATATCAAGACTGAAGTCGTCGCGGCGGCTAGGGGTGCTGGATGCAATGCTCCTCGAGGAGTACACCGCAGCCTAACAACAAATTCATGTTAATACAGTACTGTGCGACATGTCGAATCCAGAAAAATCTAGCTAGTTCCTCCCCACCCCCAACATACGCACTGCCAAAAAAAAGTTGAAAGCGGATGGAAGAAAGCATGTCATGTCATTGCCTAGTGCGTGCGCCTAATATATCCGCGATTGCTGCAATGCATATGCCTACCTTGCATGTAATGGATCATGATGAAGAAGGGGCGGTGTCGCTGTTGCACGATTGGTGCGTTCTACAAGTTCACAAAGAGCCCTCCCCGCGTTCAGTCATTTGGTCTGTGATCCCCGCTTACTTCGCCCTAGATCGGGTGATGAGAATCTTATCAATACAAATTAGTACTAATACAATATGAACTTCAAGCTGGCTTGATTTTTTTTACTTCGTTTACTCTCAATTATTTACATCTAGAATTAACTTTATCAACTTCAAGCCTAAAGGCATCGTCCCACCTCAGAATGGTTTCTGAGGATTTCGTATGAAAGGAAATTTCTTTACATGCTGATTACAACGGTATTCATGATTCTGCGAAGTAGTGCCGAATACCCACTGTTTGAGCCGCCTTTTTGCGGAGCCGGTGGGTGGAGCCAGGTGGAAGCGCACCTCCTACCATGTAAGATAGTGAATCGCTGGTAAAGGAATGCACTGTGAGGAAAACTTCATATCTCTGGTTGGATTTACTCAACATGCACACCGAGTAGGAGATTCACACCAAGTGTGACCTGCAAGGGAATGCATGGGTCGGAAACCCCAACCCTTACCTTGTGCTCGCCCACGGGCTCAAAAGAAGAGCCAGAAAGGCGGGTTTTCGACAATTCTGTTTGGAATTACGTATATCACTGCGACCGGCAGCTTCTGAAGATTCCTGCCATTTGAGAATCTCAAAAAAAATTAGAAAATTTCTGTCGAACAGCGCCTTTAAACCTAATTTCTTTTATCGGCATCAAATGCCGAGTAGCCGACACATGTCAGGTGCCCGATCGATTGCGACATAACATCTATACTCTATGGGGAGTATAGCCTCCGCGTCAGAACTACAATCCTTGTCGAAAAGATAGACGGATTCCGTAACTGCAGAAACGCGTCGGGACCTGGACGATGGATGTGGAGAGTGCATGCTCCAAGTGAGAGGGTCCAGTAGGTCCCACCGCAATTCTGCTACCCCGACGTTATGAAACCGCACGCGCAATCCGACCATCTTTTCGACAAGGGCTGTATGTGCTCTATAACCCAACAACAGCGCATCTAGCACAAAGATGACTGTCAGGTTTCATTTCCAGAACTGGAGACTGGCGTGTCATCACATGCACTGCTGACAAGAACACCGGCTTTCCACGCGATCCACACGATCAACTGCCAATCGATAGCACAGCATTGCATAGCGCCAGTGGACAGGTTAGACCATCAAAAGAATTCATGAAAATTTTTGATTTCAGACACCTCTTGAACTTTTTGGTTCTAATCACATGGACACTCCCAATATTAATTCGTTTATTAGCTAATTAGGTTCAGTGCTCTTCCTGGAAGGTGTAAAATGATAGTATAGTATAAATAATTTCTTAAATAAGGTCACATTCTGAAATCAAATTACACGCAATTGATTTCGTTCTATAGATTTACATAAAGTCCTCTATGACATCATTGCTATTTTCATTTCTCGATCCTTTACTTCTACACACAAATCTATTCTATAGATATCACTACTAACCACATATGGCCGCCCTGCGGATAGTTATTACGCGCACTTCGCTAGACTTCTTCAACGATGGAGTCGTCACGTCTGGAGGGCATTCTACTATACATCTGATCACTTTTCTTGGTGAGAACCTGCAGTTTTCTGTCATCACAGCTCTTTACAGGTACACCGAAAATAAGACTCTGTTTTCAGGATAGCCCCATTGTTTCTACACCTTGCTTTGACGATGACTACAATACGAGGGCGCCTAATGTATAATCCAGCGGCGAAGTGAGTGAGCCACGTCTTCTTACAGTTTCTGTGCTCTGTTTGTGATAGTGAGGCATACCATCTACGGACATTTACCACCCAAAGGCGTAGCGTCAGAGCGTTTTGCCTATTTGAACCTGGGCAAAAACAGCCAAGCATGTTTTAAAAGGTGCTCTGCACCTTATGAATTGGGAAGAAACTGCCGAGAATTATTAAAAAGATGGCTTAACTCACGCTAGCACTTTATTAGTCACCTTAGGTCAAAGATGACCTGTCCTTCCTAGTAAAAAAGCCATGTATGTACTGTTTCACCGGGCTTGACGCGCGCAGGTGGTAAGTGTCCGATGATGGGTAATCAAGGCATACCACTCAAAATGGCAGTGGCCCACAAAAGTATAATCCCTTCGAGAATTTCGTAAAATGTTCCAGAAAATTAAAAAATCACTACTTATGTAGTACTGAAACACCATAGTTCATGCTGAAAAAAATATTTCCAACTATCTATTTTTATCTAAATTGTCTCCTAGATTTCTTCCATAACTCAACCAGATATAGTCCTTCTCAAAAATTATTGCCTCCCGCCGCACCGCCTGTCAGCTCATCCACGCCACATAACCTATGCACTATCGTACGTAATGTGGCGTGGATGAGTTGATGGGCGGTGCGGCGTGAGGCAAGGATTTCTGAAAAAGACTGTATGTTTTACTTTCAGAGTAGGAGTGTTGGACACTAGTACCTGGCAGTGGATTGAAGTTCATTGTGTCAACGACTACTATTTCACCGACATTGTAACGTTTGACAACGGTCAAACTCTTATACATCAGACGGTGATATACTGCTTCACAAGTTTTTAAATAATCCATCATAATAATCTCCTGGATTTGTTTCAGGATAAGAACTGGAATTTCGAACATTACGGCATAATACGAAATCCATTTACTGTGCCTACATTAATTTCAACTGCTGAGCTAGTATCACGACCCACCGCCTACGACGAAGAACGTGAGCAGCTTGTGAAGAGGCTGCGACAACCTTCTTCCTGACTTACTAACTGTAACTGATTTAAAATAAGATTCTAACAGACGAAAATATATACAAATTTATACTTCCAAATAAATTTGATACAATTTAGTACAAGTCAATTGCTAAAATTATTGGTTAGATCTGATTATCGACCAACCCGTTGCACAATCCAGTCTTGTTGACACAGAGGACATCGGTTGTTCTGTCGGACCCATTGGCTCATGCAGCAGTTGTGAAACGCATGATTACAATCACCCCAAACCACTACACAATCAGTTGACGAGGAATCTGCCTGGCATCGGAGACATTCCTCCATCAGAGGTACACGGCAGATGGCACATGTGTCACAGTCGACGTCCCAGGCCCACGTAGCCAAGGCGTTCCATTTCTGAAGAGCGTGTTTAACATAGGGAAGTAAGCACGATGATGTAGAAGACATGTCATTCTATCCAAAATTTGATCACTCCTAGCAGACCCTCACGTCAAAGACGTGGGTATTTTTGCTGGATGCGTGCAAACGGTTTTCCATCGAAAATTAATTAATTTATGCAAGCTAAACATTTTTAGAACTTCTCCCAGCAGAAAGACACACAGAAAAGCTCTAACTTCGTGGTTCCTCCATAGTTCTAGTTGGCTTTCCTATAAAAATTATCATTATTACCATAAAAAGTTGTCGAACTAGTCATGTGCACTTTTAGTCATAGAATGCAGTGAAATTTTTTTCTGAAATTCGATGGCAACCCATAGGCGAGAGAATGTTTTTGGCACTACATTTTTCGGATTGAAATTTTGCTTGGCAAAACATTCCCCGGAAGAATACGCCAATAGTCTATCGCACAGCCAGCGATCCGAGCCTATTTCAAGGAAACATCGAGAGAAGCAAGAATTCAAGCAACAACGTGGCCGAAACGTGGGTAATTTCATTTTTCAAAAGGTCCCCTATCTATTTAGTTTACACATTGTTCTCTTACAAATTCAAATTATATAAACAGCAAGGAAATGCTAATGAAAGGGAAACTCACTTTGAGCACGAAAGGCCTAGCTTCTGTTGGTTGTGGAGCTGAAGAGGGGGTACCAGTGGATCCGATCCCTTTCACCGACACCATCTCAACATCCGGCGTATTTGTTGCTGACGTTTCTGAAGACATTTTGGATCTGAAATACGTATAATTGTTCAATCAGTGGATTAATAAGCACGTAATACTAACTCATAACACCGGTCACACATATAAGGTAATAAAAAGGTGGGCTGCTTCAGAACCTAGGAGAGTTAATCTACTAGGCGAATGTTACGAAACCCTACAAAAAGACTAAGTGGTTAGAAAAACTAGTGAAAGAACGAGAATAAAGAAAACAGCAAACACAGGATTTATCATGCCCAGATGAGGTTTTCTTGACCCAATGTTAACGTTAGCGACCGCGGCGCGGCAGACCGTCATTGGAGCGCATCATCGAATCCGTTTTACGAAATCCACCTGAGTCATTCCTGGGGTGCTTTTCTCGACTTTGATGACAGCATTTCTAATTCCAGTGCTGTTATTTTTGTTTAAGAACTCGACTAGAGAAGCTCTTGTAGAATCTCTATTTTTTTAGTTAGAAGTGTTGTTGCTGGGGTACATTTCACTTGCGTAACTGTTTGAGCAGTAAGTGCTAGTTTAGTTCTCGGCGCTACCCTCTTTATTCGCATTTTCGATGGATGCGGTGGATTATGCACTTATTTTACTTGAGCCTCTGTAAAAATTGACTTGATTGAGTTAGATACAGAATAATCGTAAGCGGATTTGTATTCTTCCGGGATTCTAGCCTGGACCTTCCTTAATAGCGTTATTCGATGCCCTATTTACGAAAATTGCACTAATTTCCTATGCTTATCACGTTTTTGTAAGGATGTAGTGAGATCACAGTCAGAAACAGCGAAAATGTTAATGCTGTCAAGGAAACGGCAGTTTGATCGGGTCCTTTCGCGGTTTCCTACTCAGAAAATCCGGGAAATTCCTTCGCTAATTGATCAAAGGGTTAATGAAGATGATCAAAACGAGTATCGCCTCCACTTTGTACTGTATCACCACTCACGTTACCCAGGCTACGGCTAGTGTCGGCTGACAAGATGAATTGTTCAGGTCGCGCCTTACCGTAACCCATTCTGGCGTGGCGCAAAGTGTTAGGTGTCGCCACACTCGCAACGCTACATATGGCGGTCAAAGTCAAGAAAATGAGAGCTTACGGATATCTAGTGACGCTAGTTGCAACGAAGATGGTTCTGGAGGCTTCTTCTTTGTGGATTTCCTGGATTCGAAGTCCTCTAATATGTTTTTTCAGACTGGCGGCAGATTCTATGAAATCACCACCATGATCAGGCCAGAAACTCCTTTTTGAGACCACATCAAGTTTTGAATACTTAGAATTCAAATTTTCATTAGTGTTATTAGCATTGGCGTCACCAGATGGAACATTCATGAAAGTTTACAGGATTGAAGTGAAACTGTTTCACCAGCTCGGTAACTGATCGTGATATGTGACAACGACCTCTCAATTCAGCAGCCCTAAGTACTTTAAGCTGCGCTTATGATGAATGCTGTGTTAGTTTCACCCGCAGGATCTATTATGAGGAATGTTATACAGATGTTGTGCGAGGCTGGAAACCAAATATGCTGTCCTCTTACTGCATCTCGTGGACTATGGTTTCACAGTTTCGTTCGACATGTGAAATGCCACAAGAAAATAACTGCATCACATCTTCTTGGATGGAATGAAATTGGAGGCATAAAAAAAACGATTGTGTGTGTGTCATGATCAGCAACTTGAACATCTATTGTACATATGGTCCTGTAGAAAAATCCATATGGATGTCCTCAACGCTCATTTTGCCACCACTCCAAATCTCCACTCACTCCAAATCGCTATCTCTACCCTACATGTCATATCATGGTCGAACGCTACATTTAACTTAACATGGTCGAACGTTATATTTAACTATCCCAAACATGTCAATCACTGATCTGCTTGTTGGAGATAACTATACTGAAGAGTGTACGCGTTGAGAGAATCCGACCACCTCAATCAACAGCAGTATACGTAGTTTCCAGAAAAACTTTTCATGAGTTGATGACCATTGAATAGGTTACTGAAGCACAAAAGCAACAATCTTCCTGACATTCCTCTCCTTGTAAGTATGAATTCATAATTGAACCAATTATAAATGAGAATAGTTGGGCGCGAATGTGTTATGTATGTCTGCGAACAAAGCAGTTTTATAGTACAACAAGTGGGGATTGAGAAATGGGATGCTTGCGGTTTTTGCCAGACGTCCATCCCGATAATTACGAGTTAGGTGCTATGTATTACTTCGACCAAGATTATGTTCAATTTTGTAGTGCTGATGTTACCAAAGACACACACCATTTCCGGAAAGGATCATCCACATATACACATATTCTTCCTCAGAAAACAAATGAAGGGGTGTAGTAGGTCAAAACACCAGTACAGCATTCAGAAACATTATCCATTGTGGATCCAGCAATATGTTTTAGCAATGGCGTCAAGTTTGTTCCTTTTCTTGTGAAAAAAAAATTACCAGAGGACTCAAAAACTAGGAGAAACACATGGAGGAGGCCTCTAGTACAGTCCTCGCTGCAGGTAGCGTCACTAGATATCCGTAAGCTCTCATTTTCTTGACTTTGACCGCCATATGTAGCGTTGCGAGTGTGGCGACACCTAACACTTTGCGCCACGCCAGAATGGGTTACGGTAAGGTGCGCCCTGAACAATTCATGTTGTGTGGCGCTGCTATTAACTATTAGCGAAGAAAAGCAAACCTTATAAAGGCCTGAGTGCGAGCCAATTTAAATAACTTTAGTAATTCTTTGCTTTATTGGTTAACTCGTAACAACTCTTCATTCTTCGACGCTTCTCATTACAGAATATGGAGGGTGGCATGACTCCAATGCCTGGCGGCAATGCAGCTGGTCCAAAGTCAACAAGTATGATTTACATTTGCGGAGGTCAGTGGTCCCCCCCCCCCTTAATGCTAACATACTGTCTGATTGCTACAATTTCCTGTTGGAAATGTCGTCTTGTTTGACATTCCACATTTAGAATGTCACTATGAAAATGAAATTCGTCCCAAAGATGCTATTCGTTGCCGCGAGTGTGGATATCGTATTCTATACAAGAAGAGGAGCCGTAAACGTAAGTTCTATCTAGTATGTTTTTTTTCGTTCTTGTGTTTAAATGAATAGTGCTTTATGTTAAATTTAGTGCACTAAAAATGCGGCTGCGCCGCAGGTAACAGTAATGCTGCTTTCGATTTATAGCTCCATTTCTTCATGTGTAGGAATGAAAATGTATAATTAGATGGATATGACATCAATCGACCTCAACGAAATGAGAATTTTTCTTCGGGCTACACGCCCGACTATTGTTCAGAGCTTTTCTGATCTCTTTAGAGTAACTGCGGATTCAAGGGGTAGCAACACACGTGCCCATGTTTTAGTCTTGTCCAGAATTTCTGCAGTTTTTGAGTTATTCCTTGGGAGGGTTTACATTTTAGGTTCTGAAGTCATCCATTATTGATCCCTGAAATAAACTACCAGTTCCCCCTTTTGCTGCCCTACCTATACAACAACGAAAAACTTTCAATGGAATTCAGCAAATTGCTGTGTTGACTCGATCATATGACTATATTTTCAGTCATGGTCTACGACGCACGATGAACTAGACAGGTCGACAATGTATATTTTGTTTTGATGCGCCAACATCAACATTTCGTTACCATTGTTCTGTTTGAAAATGAAATTTTCTATTTTATGAATTTCTTTTCTCTCTTATGCTTGATATTGTTCTGATATAGTCTAATCGTAGACATAAACAGATTCCTCGGAATATGCATTTTGAACACAGCAGAAAAGTCCCTTTAGAAGCTGTTGATTGAGCAGACGGATTTATACATCAGATTATATTTATACATCAGACGAAAGGAGCAGTAAAACTGCGCAGTTAAAATTGGAAAGTATACAAGTGAAGGGCATCCTCGATATCGAAGGAGTTGACCATCACTTCTTCCTTTAGGTAGCGATCTTCATTAGTAACTCATCCATGTCAAATATTGAAACATTTCTATTCCCTTCATCTTAAAATTGCTTATGCATGTGACGGCGCAGCCTTCGTAGAAGAAATGAGACCATTGCTAAGACTCTGAAATGCGCAAAAACCCCAACACCGAAACTAACGTTGGTACTGCCTATCTCCTACCCACAAATCAGACTATCGCAGCATAGGAAATCGGATACATATGATTTATAATCCTAAATTCGCATAAATAAAAAACTATGAGTGGAAGTCTGGTCATTCTTACAAAAACTATGATGTCAATGACTGCCCTCGATTAAAACTACGGGCGCTGCCTCAATGACTGCTCACCTCCATCAAGTCCGAAAGTTCTGGCTTTCTGCCCAACAGCAACTGATGTTTCATCAATCTTTTCTGTTCTTTTACTTTGGTTTATAATTAGGGTAGTGTTATAATCCGGAAGTTCCCTAAAAATTAACTATGTAGTAGTTGTCCTCACACCAAGTTCCAACACTGCTGTATAGATCATGGTCCACTCGAATTGATGCAACAACACACCCACATAGAGAATGCTTTATTACAATTGTAACAAAATTACGATTTATACGGACAAGGGCGGCGCCCGACCGGGGATGGGGTGATACGCGCACGCAGAACGCGACTAGATGGTGCTCACAATGCGGCGTGCAGCGATCAGACAGGAATTATGATGAAGATGATTTGGGCAACGTAGATCAAAAAACCGACGACTATCGCACTCAATACTTTTAACGCGTAATGATCTGGAAAGAGAATTCGGTGAGATGAGGAACGAATGGGAAGAGAAAGAGAAGAGGAAGGCCGCCGCGGCCGTTTGTACCCGACACGAAAGATCAGAGACAATGCACGACGGACTCTGGTTGAGGACTTGGGACTGGGGAGCGTGACATCGGTGTCGCTGCTCGACACCGACGCTGCGCAGGGGATTTATAAACACGTGGTGACGAGGTCGCGACGTTTTCGAGCGTGCGTGAAAATCCGTCGATGACGACACAACACTCGCGGGAATTTTCAGGGGGAGAAGCGCTATAAATACAATGCGATGAAGTGGCGGGGAGGTGATTGGAGGTGAACACGGACGGACAGAGCCTGACTGATCGAGCACACGTAGCGAGGCACCCCACGACGACGTGCGGGCGACCGCGCCGCTCTTCAACTACGACGCCGGACGTGGGGCTGATGTGCCCATGGACGTTGCCGCTGCTCCTCCGCCACCGCCGAACATCGCCGGTAGTTTAGGTCGTTCTTCCAGCTCTTTGTACTCCAGCTTCAACTCCTTTGGGATCTGAAATACGCTTGAGCTTGAATATCTTTGAAACTTTAGTCTTTCACGTCATTTCTAAGATAGATTGAAAAAGAAAGGCTCCTACCCTACTAGATGCTGTAAATCAACAAAAAAGAAATCACACTAATACATTGGTACGTTCATTAACCCGTGAAACTTTCTAGCCATTTGCCTACTAGTCGTTAAACATCTTTGAATGAATTTAGCAGTTGGCCGAGAAGACAACTTTACTACAACTGACACCACCTAGGGATGCATGCACCAATGAGGTTACCCAAGGTAAACGCGTTAACACTCCCAAATTTACCCATCGTTAACAAGGGCGTCAATACGTTTGACCTAGGTAATCTCAACTATGCATTCGAGCTCTAGATAGAAGGACGATAAGGCGTACACCTATGACTACTAGGACAGCAAGCACGGCTATCAGGACCTTCTTCGTTCCAGTATTCAACTGGTATGAGGAAAAGGCTACAACTGACACCACTTTGAATAATGCATGACTACGGAATATGTCGTGAAATACTATGGATGGCACAGTAGAACAATCAGTAGAGCTTTGAATTATATAGAATTTGAGAAACAATTATAACGGGAATTCTTACCTTACGCCACTGCAACGGATCGAACACATTATACTGGCCCTTCTCGTATGACCCCGTTTGTTCTTTAACTCCGCCGTATTGCGATCGTGTCAACCAGTTTCCGTCGCTCTTATGGAATCGCCAGTCTCGTTGATACCTGAATATACACATTATCACTTCACTGATATGTTCCACATCGCTCTACTGTGACTGGATCTGGAGGCACTCGTTTCCCGCTGGTGTATCAACTCTCTAGGTCACCCTTGTAAGTAAAATGTAACAGAAACAGAAAGATTTCAGCTCAATATAAACTATGGGCTGAATGCGTACTTTGTATAATCGCTCCCCTGTCAAATGAAGAAAAAATACTAGCACGGATGTTCATGGGTGGGTTGTGTCCTACTCGTCTCTTAAGATGAACAGAAATGTGTACACTTTATGCGCGGGGTTGTCTTAACCAACAGTGATCAGTAGTGGTAAGTTTAGCAGGGCGTATCACTCTTCGGTTGAGTGATATTCGTCCACAATTAATGAGCGTAAAGCTTGGAATCTTCCTAAAAATCTTCAAGGATCCCGCCATATTTTCGAAACATTTCACTTTCCATAGTGAGTGATTCGTTTCCTTCCCCAGAAACAGGGGTTTTCGCAAGTGAAGTAGCGCCCAGGTAAAATCGCCACGCAAAAAAACATCAAACTTCATGCGGTGGATGATAGTCAATTATTCAGCTCCCATTTTCCTCAAGAACCAGCAGAAATAAGAAAAATACATCCAAGTACGTTTTCGCGCTCCACTCCCCCATCCCTCTGCCATAGCAATATTCGCACCAGAATACGTG
Source organism: Ancylostoma caninum (assembly GCA_037903475.1). NCBI lineage: Eukaryota > Metazoa > Nematoda > Chromadorea > Rhabditida > Ancylostomatidae > Ancylostoma > Ancylostoma caninum. The sequence goes on along the minus strand of JBAJFG010000008.1, from coordinate 70,090 downwards.
CAAGCTCAACGCGGTGTTCCATTGAGAATTCAAGTGAGCCAGAACAAGGCCTGCTTTCTGCCCAAACAACACAAGACTTCACTTCTTCGGCAAAGCAAGCAGCAAAACGCGGTGTTCCATTGAGAATTCAAGTGAGCCAGAACAAGGCCTGCTTTCTGCCCAAACAACACAAGACTTCACTTCTTCGGCAAAGCAAGCAGCAAATCGATGTCCCTCTGAGTGACATGTGCAATCCAACTTTATTTGCGCGTGCTTTAGGACGAAAGTGTACTTCAAGTACACTATCCACTCCCTGACTATGGATTTAGCTTCTTTTTAAGCGATATACAACCATGGAAGAACCACTAATCTTGAAAAATTAGATGAATACGTATTAAATACGTCTAAGAAGTAACAATAAGACATCGAAAAAATTAATACTTACAATTCACAGGCAGCAGCTAATTGGTACACTTCTCCCGGGCAGTTGTAAAACAAGTAGAACAACACATCCTCTGACAATTTGTTCAACTTAACTGGTGGCAACTTTTCCCGAATTTGAGCATTTGTCAAGTAATCATCGGGTACCTGAATATTTCAACACTTCGACAAGGAAAAATAAAGTAGGTATAAAAGAGCAATGATTTATAAAGGGAAAATACCGGCGAAAAGATTAACATTACTAGACCTACAGCGCAATAGCTTCTAGGACTTGACACACTTTCTGGATTTACTGTGTAATTAGTTAGCTAAAAAGAATTAAAGGAGCTAGTTGGACCAGTTTTACTCTCTATGAATAAATTAAAACGAGTAATTGAAGAGAAACTCACTTTTACGTCCAATTCGTGCGGTCGAATTGGGTTGTCTGCCCACGGACCACCGAAAGAGGTGTACAAATGTCGTCTGCAAGAAAAAGAAGATTATTTGAACGTTCAAACACCACTGTTCCATCTATTCCCTCATTAATCGCTAACAAAAACAACTACAGCAGATTCAAAAGCATTTCTCTGGATGGATCTGTATTGGTCTATTGTAGATAATGCTCCACAAGAACAGAAGCGATTTTCACCTCCAAACCTTCGCTGCAGCCCGCTCCCCCCCCCCCTCCCTTCCCCCCACCGGCATTGTTCAGCAGCGTATGGAAATTATTAAAATGAAACGAACGCGCTTTATGCACGGGACAAAGTACATGACATAACATGACGAACATTCTGATTCACCAGGTAACAGTTGCAATTTTCTCGGAATAACTCCTATCGTGAAAATCAATAAAATCTCTCCCCGCCACCCTCAACTCCCCAGCGCATACAAAAACTCGCTGTGAAAATAACGGAAAACAGAAGCACTGATAGAACAAATTAAGGATAACATACACAAACATATTGGGGAGCTTTTCTCAGGCATTCACAGCTTCAGGGACAACCCAGGACGAATTTTAGAAACTAAACCTTACAAAAATATACCAAACATTGACTTTCGAAAGTAAAGCCAGGCAGGAAAACTGTGAATAATAGAATTTCGAAAGAAACAAATGAAGATTTAGAGGACCCATAATCGCAAAGTGAAAAAAAAACGATCGAATTGCGTTGTTCAAGGAAATAGAAAAACTACCAACTGTTTAGCTGCTTTCAAATAAACGATGTCATACTAGAAAATCAATATGAATGGCTGGGGCAGTAAAAAAATGACAAGAAGTAAACATGAAAGAATATGAAACGATTGGTGAGTGAAATCTATAAAGCTGCAAATGCGAAGCGCCAATTGAACTGTGAAAACAATACTGCACTGTGCATAACACCAAAAATTTTGAATTTCATTGAAGATATCAATACAAAATATAATGAAAGCAACAAGTGAAGGAACTAAACCAATGGGTTTCGAAATGGAACTTTGAGCTAGAAACTCGAAAAATAGAATTTAGTGAACAAACGCTCTAAACAAGAGCTTGAAAGAAGATAACAGAAGTGATGTAGTCGGACTTTAACGAAAAGTGAGAAAGGAACCGAATGCATGCAGATGTTTCAGGTGGATCGGGCCTCTACGGTAAAACCGAACATCTCAGATTGGTAGTGAGTTCCACAAAGATTGGAAAAAGCAAAAATAAGAGCAGCGAAATAATTTACTAGAATAAAAAAATCAACTTGAATTGAACTCACTCGGAAAGGTTCAGATTTAGTCCGAGCGTGGTGAGATCGTAGCCGAGTGCTAATGACACTATCGACGGGTTGTCGACGGTTCGCAAGTAGGTGACGAGACCAGCCATGCCGAACTGATCCGCAAGCATCGTCGGAGGAATGTTCGACACTTCACCTTGAAAATAATAACACAAAAATCGTAAAACTGTGACCACTGTTCCCGTAGTCGCACAAGAAATGATGAGGTGATCATTTGCCAAAATAAAAACTTCCACAAATGAGTTTGACAGAGCAAGAATTCCCTCCTTACAGGTCAACTTATGGGTTTTTGTTCCATTAAAAGCCCCTGGGTCATCGCAGTTATGGAACTAAAGGCGTCCCCCCCCCCCCCCCGGAATATGTATTGATACGTACATGTCGAATGTCATCGCGCATACTGCCCCATCCACAGCCTACAACAAAATAGGGAGTCGAAAAACCAACTAATTCAATAACAAGTGCAATGCTGACAGCCGGGCGTCACCCTATAATAAGTCATGTGTCGTTCCGACATTACAAAGTATTCAAGATACAAACCAAGCTTGATAGAACAAGCATCTCACATGTACTGGTCGGAATATGACACAACAACAAACAATTCCTGACTATGGTTGAGAAGAAAACAATTGCTCAACATTTAGGACCATTGAAAAAATTGCAAGAGATGTCAGACAAAACATAGGTTCTTCACAGGCGGCTTTTGTTCCAACGGCTGGGATTGCTAAAGCAAAATATTTTTAACGAAAAGAAATTTGTTCCATAAAAGCACATTCGCGAACTCGGACAGATAGGCAGCTAGAAAGATTCAAAGAGTGCAAAAACCCCATAAATTTAGCACAAACAATGCAAAGCGGTTCAGAATGTGAAGAAATACAGCATCAAAATACCCAGTCTGCCTTTGTCCCGCAGTATGCTTGCGTCATAGGTCTTAAATTCACGCGAGTTGATCAAAGGCTTGGTTCTACCACGCTGTTGTCTCTTGGCTATTAAATTAATAAGACAGCGATAATACTTGAGAAGAATTTAGAGAATGTGGTAAAGTTCCTTCTCTTCTTTTTGAGCACACCCTAAACAATAGTCTATAGCGAAAATAATACGCCCATGACAAACCAATATGCAAGACGATGAACATTTCAGGACCTCAACTAATCATTCCTGTCTAATCTACACTCTAAATAAGTGCAAAAACAATCAAAGAAATGGTAGTGTTGTAGTAATAATCGAAAAAAAAAATGAGCTCAACCGGCATGTAAGCTGCACCACGTGGGACATGCGGCTTCGCTTGAGTACGCATTTGTAAAAAACCGGTTGAGCACAAACGGTCCCACGTGGTGGCCAAAAGCTTAACGTCGCTGATACTTTAAAACGGCTAACTTCAAAGCTAGCAATTTGAAACGTCATCTACTGTTCCAAACAAACCTAAATTCACAAAGTGATGGATTCCAACACAATACATGAGAGCTAATATCGAGATACACAAGGCTAAAACTCCACCACTGAATGTGTCGCACTTACGAACTTTCACATATCGAACGATTTCACGTTGTACTGGGAAGCACAAAAAAGAACGAAAAAAGCATTTGAAGGAATAAAACGAAAAAAAAAGCATTAGCACAAACTAACCATCCGGATGGGTGATGATACCCCGAGCAGGTTCTCCAGCCGGACGAACACCAAATGGATCACTCGACGCTGCTGCCGCCGCTGCTGCTGCTGACGATACTGGCATATCGTTCGCAGCCGTCATCTGCATTTAGGCGGAAACAAATCGAATGAATAACACCTAGTACCATTATCAAATAGCCTCAGAGAGCACTGATAAGCACTTGAGTGATAACCTATCCCTAACGATGCATATAGAAATCTCTTCACATTTTTTTAAAATTCATCTGTTAACAAAAAAATGAAAGATGACTGGACGAGTGTCCTCACTGGCGCAAAGAAAAACCTGAACAGAAAGAACTAATCGCACAATCTAGTACTGAAAACACTTGATATCGGGGTAGGTATTATGGAGGAAGTGCGCCTATTACAGAGTGAAGTGCCGGTGATGAAATAAAACCAGTTCGACTCTTCCTTGTTTGACTTTTCTAGTTGTCGAGGGTGCCAGACTAATTATTCTGACAAGAAAACAGCTTGTTGATCTTTCTACCCAGAATAGAAAATTTGTTAATAAACGAACGATCGGAATGAAGAAACTTTTCCGCACAATTTTAGTAAAGCAATGCAGTGTAACCACTTTTCGCCATGAACTGGTTGCCTAGTAGTACTGCCAAAAGAAACTGATAAAGGAAGGTGCACTTCCAGCTTCTTCCCTTAAATATATTGAAGAATCCAAGAAACAGCTGATTGTGAGCAAACAAAGCGAAGTCAAAACATTGATTGAATTAAAAGTGGCGTTCCGACAAAAACATAACCATTCCTAGTTAAGCTAACTGTACAGTAATGCACCCACCAAACAAGAAAATATTTGCAGCGGAACCTCGAGATGTTCTATAGATCCACATGATGTAATCCGATTAAGATGTTTTCACCCATGACTCTACTTCCAAATAATGAAAAACGGCCCTCAAATACGCGAAGATGTATACCAGCAGCCTAACCTAAGGAGTGTGTCTTTTGAATTTAGAACTTCTGCAAAGTTTGCATTAAGTTGTTTCTACACATACAGGGTGGCGAAAAATTACGTGCGCGTGATATTTGACTCTGGTTTTATTTTTTGTGTGAAGCATTCCTGCATACTTTTTCTTTCTTAAATATTTATTAGTTAAGCAAGAACATTCCAGTGTTATCTTCCAACAAGAATGGGCTCTAGCCCATGGAGCCAAAACAACGATCCACTTGCTGAAGACCAAAATCAGCTCTTTTTTTGGCGAAAGATTTGTGTTTTGCCAATAGCTCGGATTTGAATCCACTGGACTTTTCTGTTTAAATGTCAAGGGAAGAGCTACTTAGGAAATGTAAAAAAACCTGGTGGATTTGCGAAGAGAATTGATGAAAAGTTGAAATAATCTAGACGTTAACTACCTGCGCCGCGCCATCGACTCCATGAAGAAACGAATTAACGCCTGCATCAAAGCTTATGGCAGACACATCAAAAATTTTGTGTAATTATGAAATGTCGCGCCCTGTAGTTGTACGGGAATAAATTTCTTGAAATGTTCGTTGGCAGAAAATAAAATTTGAACGCCTTTTATGGCGCACGTATTTTTTCGAGACCCTGTACTTCCAATACAAAGAACAGCTCATGGGCACTAGTCTAAAGCAACAAGAAATCTTTAATTCCAACCACAAAAAAGGTATCAAAACGACTTTTCAAAACAGAAATCTAGCGGGTAGGTAGGCTGCTAACAGAGTAATGTAGCGTTTTCTTCCTCTTTCCTTGATGTTATGAATCATTTCACTGTGACAATGCAAACAAAATAGGATCAAGAAACTTCTTTCCTTTGCAATTGCTGCAGCCAAAGTTGTGGTGAGAATGGAAACCATCACTATGGTTTATTTAACGAATTACTCGCTACATTAGTCTAATAAATAGCAGTGGAAAATATTTCGCAAGAAATGTGGGTAGTCGCAGCCCTGACTGCGATTGACTCATATGTCCTCCTATTCACCGCCCGTTCGCGAAATTCGTACACTTTCAACAAAAGTTCACAGATCCAACATGGACGAGATTTATTGTGGTCGAGAAGATCGACTATGGGCGCAAATCATACAAGCAATATCTTTACTCGCGATTGCAATCTTATTTTTCGAAAAAAAAATGCTCCAGACAAAAGGGTGAGGGACCAACAGTTCGTTGCGTTCGAGCAGTTAAAAGCAAACGAGAAATCTGGGCTCACTACTACAGTTGAACTTGATAAACCAGGTGTCATTCAAAATTTCGCCACTTCAGAACGCATTAGAGCAAACAAACCACTCTTAGTCAGCGTGATGATATGAACAACGGATGAAAATTAATTGAAAAACGTGCATGACCAATATCATCGGCATCACCGACGTTACCTCTATTATGGTGAATATAACGATGATTTGGAAGAGGATGTAGGATAGATCGAAAGAATCGAAAAAAATGTGCTAAGACCATCAAAATAGGTGATCAGTAGAAGGATGAATAAATGTTCAGCGAATTTTCATAAAATCACGACATTCCCAATACTGTCTTAGTTAAACCAACTGAGATATTACAGAATAGAAAAAAAGTGAGGCAAAATATTACATGACTTGATAGTTGGCAGAAAAGAGTGCAAATAACCACTGGTCGCGGTCAGATGAAGAAGCGTATGGAAGGCAAAATGAATATCCCAGCAAGTAACAAATGACAAGTTGAAACACCGTCAGCACCGACACTGACAAGTTACTGTCCTGTATTCAATAGCAATAACCCGCTCAACACGAAAGTATACATAACGTACACGCTCGAAGAATTTCAACAAGGTTTTTGAACAGTGGTTTCCGCTCCAACAGCAGTTTCGTGTTGTAAGAGTGGGACTGGTGGTATATTGAATCCGAAAGTACCACTAGTAGAATTACGTGTAGCAGCAGAAGCAATATTTCGTTCAATGAGTAATGGTAAAAAAAAAAACTAACATCTACTGACTAATACGTGAGGTACACCTGTTCACTGCTTCGGTTAGATATTTACGTTTGGGCCGTGTCCGAAAAAAAGGATTTTCTAGACCGACTACAGAACTTCTTTAATCTTAGATTTAATCGGCTATTCTAAACGAAGGAAGCGTCTTTTATGTTATAACAATTCAATGTACCACATGCAGTTTAATGTTAATTAAACGGTATTCAAAAAAAGATAAAGCTGCAGCCGTGTGGCGGAACATGACTCCTCAAATAAATGAGTCATATTGGTATCGCCTAATAACAAAACCTCTAGCGCAGAAGTGACGTTTGTAAAGCGAATATTAAAACATCTGATGACGGAACGTCGTTAAACAACATGTGACTTACATCCTGTACCACATACACATAAACAAAGAATGCCCTCTTACCAATGACGCAGGCGCCTGGGCAGGATGATCGCCCGGTGATGCTCCTGGTAACGCCGGAAAGTCCTCGTTCTGGATTTGAAACTCGGGATTTAATGACGCTTCCACGCCACGCATCAATGTCGCTGTAACACATAGAAATCAGTCGAAAATGCACGAACATGTGATAGTGAAAAAATAGTACACTGCTGACCAGCGACAGTCGATGTTTCACCTTTACAGCCTTCTGGCATCATCCACTCAACCAAAACGCATTAAATAATGTAGTAAATAACCCGAAATCAAACCAATTCCATGCAGACCAGCAAAAACATTCAACTCCGGCCTCTTCGCTTAGACCTCCTCAGTTCAAAACTTGAAAACGTAACCAATTTAGGAACTTTTCAAAAAGGCCAGCATATTTGCATGCAGGGGTGGTCAAGGGTGTTGATCACAAACATCGTATTTATTTTAAACGATACATGGTATCCATTTCTTTGATTCTTCCCAAGTCCGACTTGTGACTGAGATCTACATGAAAACTTACACGTAGGATTCTTGGCTGTGCTCATCACGTATATAATGACCACTTTGCATTGTCACACTTTTTTTCAAATTTACTCGTGCGGTGCAGTTTCAGACTTTCCCAAAACTTTCACCTTCGAATTGCCTGTTCTCATTGAATGCTCGTAATGTTTTTAACCAGCACTCCTGAAAACCCTTGTACGCAGTTTTCAGGGCGATCCAAAGGAGGATCACGCTTGGAATAAAATCAGTAGGATTGATACTACCATGTAAAATGAGTATGACATCCATGATCAGCACCCTCACCGACCTCTGCACCCAGATTTTGAACAAACTCATTTTGGCGTCGACTGTGGAGCCGCTGAGGTACTGTCCTTCTCAAAAAGAGACCGACTCTGTGCGGAGTTTCATGACGGCACGGCCACAGAACCGCGGCGTTACCAACTCAACCCTCACTTGAAGCATGCTCTTTCAGCATCTTTCGTTCAGGTCTCTGCGATCGCAACGCTTTTCGACTGCGCACGGAATCTATCTTTTCGAGAAGGACAGTATTTAGGGGAGATTACATACAGCCGCTCTCAAAAATACTTCCTTCACGCTGTACCGCCCATCTGCTGAGCCGCGACGCGACGCCTATGCATTATCATACGTGACGCGATATGGTTCACCTGACGGGTGGTGCAGCGTAAAGCAAGGATTTTTGATAGAGACTGTGCGTATCGTCTATCTGAAACGACGGGTCCGCCCAGTCGGTCGGTGATCCAGAGGCGGCGCGGCTGTGATGTATGCTATATGCTGCCAAATTGCACACCACAGCATACGTCACAGCCACGCCGCCTGTGGATCCCCGATCGCGCCTGCGGACTCGTCGTTTCGGATGTACGGTACATACTTGCGGTCTTCTCGATTCAGTGCTAATACCATCGTTAGCACCATCTCGCTACCGCTCAGCACCGCTGCCGCAACACGGTTTCATTGTGGTAATCCACTGGTTTTGACATGTTCTGACGCGTATCACGCGTCCTCTAACTAGTCTTAACAATAATCGTTCGTCTCAACCTATTGAAATCATGATAGAACCTGTCAGAACGTGAAGAAACAAGCGGATGAGCGTGGCGAAACTGCTTTCGGGACGTGCTGCTTCACGACTGCGAGGTAAGAGGGCCGCGACGCAAACAGATGCGACGCGGCAGATCATCTAGGCTGAGATTCGTGTTAAGCACGCAATCGCGCAACTTTTATTGAAAGCTGAAGCCTCTATATATAGTTTCTCTCAAAAAAAATCCTTGCCTCACGCTGCACCGCTCGTCTGCTGAGTCGCCCCGCATCAAGTATGCATTATCATACGTGCTGTGACGTGGCTCAGCTGACGGATGGTGCACCGTGAGGCAAAAATTTTTGAGGAACAGTTCTCTTTCCGGAGCAAACCGTATCAGCATGGTATATAGCAAAGAAAATTTCATCACTTTATATCCGACCAGTCGGTTAAGGCTGAAGAAAAAGCGCATGGAACCTACAAACACAGCAGTTCAAAAAATCTTCGATCGACCCATATTCGACGTAATATTTGATTAATAAAACCACCAGCAAAGCTGTCACAGCTTTGCACCATATTTTTTTATAATGCTGTGAAATGCTGGACATAAGGGCATGCGGTGTAAAGCAAAAAGCTACATAAAGCTAATTCTACAGAAAACGATGTCAAATTCAGCAGAATACGTCTGTGCATCCCTGTTCCTTTTTCAGCATATCGCTGACATCAGCAAGTCGTTTGTGAATCAATCCATTGCTCGTAGTCGCACACGATATCATTAATCAACGTAATCAATACGTAAGCGGGTTTCGTGATCACAGCCACGTTCAACAGTACACCGTTTTGCTCATATCTCAATGGATCTCAACGCTGGCGCGAGAAGAGTTCTGTTTTTGTGATTGTTCCAAGTGCAATGATTACCACAACAGTCAACATCAACCTAAATATCGTTCTAAAAATATGGAAGTGCAAAGCGAGCTTCACTAGAAACGTAAATGTAGGCAGTAACTGCCTCACTGAGTACAATTTCGCATGGGATGGCAGGAGTTCCCATTCTTCAACCAACCAAATGGCCAATATTCTCTGCCCATTGTGAGATCGCCTCTGAGAGGACACGGTTGTCAAGCTGGTGCCTCTCTCGACTGCGCCAGTAGGTAACTGTCCAGTTCCACTAGATCCCTTTCCCTTGAATTTCCGTAGTTCCATCTCCACAAAACCCAACCTTCACTTGCATTCTGACCTAGGTTTACTCTCTGTGTTCTCTCTTATACGCTAAACATTATGGACGGAAGCAATACCCTAGCACATTTAATATGCAGCTGATGATGTTAGTTTTGAATGTACAAAAAAATTTCTAGGAAAATTCTGAGTGATCTCTACAGTCTTCGTCCACCACAAAATCCTATGGAGCTGTACATCCTGAACCTAATGACACTGTAAATACAGCTGACGAAATATGATCTATGCCAACCACTTTCTCAAGCCAGCACCCACCGGAATTTTCACTGCTTCGGTGAACCTTTGCTAAAGAAGGATTAAGTGGTCAGGCCCGCTCACACGCGCTACCCCGCTATTCAACGTGACACTATAATTGTCTGCGCATCCACACATTTCACTAGTACCACCATTCTCATTCTCGTCCGAACCTCCTGCTTCATGTTTTAACCTGCGCAAACAGGTGATGAAGCGTGCGCACGACAGCTTTCTTCAATGGAATTTTCTGCGCGCTCAAATGTCATTGGAGTGTCACAGCTATGGAATAAGCAGCAAGGAATCACTGCCTACCTGTGAATACCTTGCGGTCTCAAATATGCGCAGAGATGGACAACGGATGGACATTCTCCACTTTCTACCCCGAATCAACAGTGGACACTGTATGTCTACTGAGGCACTCCCAACGAATTCTTATCCGTTGCTCATCGCTGAACGTGCTTGAGGCGGCAATGTCTCCGCGATAATTCCTTGTTGTGCTTTCACAGCATCGGTACTCCAAAGATTGTTTGAAACTCTCAGGGTTACCCTCAGACCTGGAATTTTCAGTGATAAAGGTAGCTCCTACATTTCTGCACGAATTCCAAGCTCCCAACAGAGAGTATTTCATCCACTCAAGGAAAGAAAATGAAGTCCCAACACTCATAAACTTTTCACATTTCTTCAGATTTAAAACGAATGCATCTGTTACGACTTAATCAAGCTCCTCATACCTAGGTGCGATAGCTGGAGAGCATGAACAGTAAAAAAAAAATGAGAGCACTTAGCAGCAGTTTGTAAAAGCTGTCCCCAACCGAGGGAATTTAGAGTGAACCGTAGTAAAAACAATATGTTCGAATGAACTTTAAACTTCAAAATGCACTAATGCAAAAACAACACGTTTAATCAAATGCAACGCCTGGGAAAACCAGCAAAGTTCGCGTTCGCTTCTTTTGCTATCTTTCAGCTCTTAACGTGTTTTATTTATGCAAATAATTCTTCCCCACTGAACATTTTGAACCATCGTAAAGATATTCAAATAATGAATTCTTGAGAAAAAAAAAGCAGAAAGGACATTTATGTTGAAAATAAGGAAGTGAATTGCCGCTGCATAAACAAGCTAGCAAAGAAAAAGTTTTAACATTTCTCTTTCAAGATTTACAATAGGAACGCACAATTCCGTACCGTAATCCATGTTGGGTCCCGTTTGGACGGTCATTGTGAATACACACACACGAAGTCAAGAAAACGAATCACGCAAGCTTGAAACTCAAAGAACCTTCCAAACGTCTGCAAACGCGCAAGGTTGTCACGATTATTGACGCAACATCAGTGCCTGATTGATCTACCACTCCTAACTCCCATTACGATAAGCTAACAAGCTATCGCCTTATGTTGATAACTAAGCCTGCCTACCCCTCTTCGATTTGCAATCCGTTTTTGTCAATCAGGTACAATTACTTTGAGTTCGTCAAACAGAACAGATCAAGACTATTGATTGCAAATATGTGTAACACAACCGTAAAACCCCAAACAGTAAACCACATCGACTGGTAATTGCAAAAATAGGCGCCGCGAAATGTACGCTTTTGTAAAGAGTCACAAATGTGCACATTTGCCTTTGAAAATCTCTTCATATTTTGAGGCACGGTTTGATCTGTGCTATCCATCCGCAGCGGCATTCGCATTTATTGATTTCCAGAATGATCAAATATGGCTAATCTCTGCTATGAAGAACACTATGTATGAGGGAAAGAAAGTGAATTTTCTAGGTTCTAATTTATTAACACATTAGAAGGGGGGGGGGGGAGGCGTTCGCACTTGAATAGTACACTTCGCATTCTTCAAAAGGGATGGAAAGTGTTCACCACATGCTTCGACTGTAGTAGATCAGTCAAAGTTTTCCAACTTTTCAAGTTTTATTCGTTTCCTTTCATCTCGCAGTTTATTTCAAGGCACCGCCTACATACAGGAGAATTTGCCTTTGAGATATTATGTATCAATGTGAAAGCCTACTTGTGAACTATAACTGGAGAAGTAGGGGTGGAGAACGTTATACCTGGCGTCGCCAGCGCCCTCCGCAAGGCATAGATGATGACATGGAAGGTAGTCGTTGAGAGAGCCGTACAGGTTCACTCAACGACTACCCTTTTCTATGTCGTTGCCTCTAGCATGCTGCTCTGACTGATATCCCGATATGAAGCAGAATGATGTCACGGTCCTTGTGAATTCTGGACTGGAAAGATCAGACGAAGCTACATTACTACAAGCTTTGGAAGACTTTGAAGAAGATTGTGAATACCCTGCTCCACATGGAAATGGCCGGATATTCCTTTGAGATACTGCTATCGGTCCGAGGACCAAACTGTACAGGATTGGCCTCAACAATGACGTAAAAAGTAAGAAGAATAGTCCATTACGCCATGAACTAAGAATAATCCATTGTATTATACTGCTCCAAGCGAAGTTTCTAATGAAAAGACTAATGGTATTAAATACAGTAGTGCCAACGCTCTCCACCTGCGAGTAGAGAAACAATACAGCTTCCCATCCACCCTTACATATGCGGACAAAGTTTACGTCATAACTAACCTCCTATAACGTCAGCTCATTATCCTGAATGAACCTGCACATTTGGTTACAAATTTCTCCTAACAATGATGAAGTTTGGATAATAAATTCGTGTACTGACAATATTACGACTCACATTAAAGTGAACCGAATTTGATAGATGTCCATTTGCATATGTTAATAGATGTCTTCGTAACCTTTTGAATTCTAATTTTTCTTTAGTTGCTCGAATGTAGTACAGGTTTATAATATATCAATTCTCGATATCAAGAAGTCAAAAGCTACATTATTGTTCTCACCATAGTTCGCTCGATGGTTGATTTGGTCCTTATACGGCAAAGGGGATTGGTTTGCCGAGAAGCTACTACCACTCGTCGTTGGCAACGGTGAGAAACCGCCTCCTGACGGGGTGCCTGAAACGATAATGCTGTAGGCGTACAAACATACACGCTTCCGATGTTAGCGCCCAACTTCTTAAACATATTTTAAACAGTCTTTTAGCCCGTTTGTTTAGCTAGTTAAGTTAAATCTATACAGTCCTCAACACTTCCCTAGGAATTTTTTTACTGCAAAATTTTATAAGACACAAATGCCATATGCATATGCAGACACAAAATCTTTATCATGACTTTCGAAGACGTCATTTTATGCACGCCCGAAGGAAATTATAGCCGGGGTGTAAAGATGAATTAAAATAGTCGTATCGCATAATTCTGATGCTGCGAAGAGTCGGGACCAAAACGCTAGTAAACTACCAGGCCAGTTAGATAAACAATGTGCTCTTTGCTAATCTAGTTGGCGGAAAAGTAACAAACTTCGATGAGATTGAAAACAACGTTCCAATTCATGCGTCTTCCTTCCACAAAATTCCCGCTCCTATGTGATATCCACAGAATTATTCTTGGAAGTTGTTTTCTTCCTTTTGATATGAAAACAATTTTCCATTCTGAGACGCTTCATTTGTTCACTTCATTAATAACTTCGCGTGGCAATTTCAAAATTGAGAAGGTAACGATGTACCAAAGCGATATGTCCACTTACTCCGCCTTCTAGTGATGTATATCAAATAAACCCTGAGCCGCCAACAAAAGTGAAGCCGAGATAGCCGTGAGGAATGTTTTTCCTTTACGCTTCGTAGTACGAAGCTTGCGCATGGTGAATTTTATGAACACAACTCAAGACCCTACCAGTTTCGCTCTGAACTATAGTCTTTCTCAAAAATCCTTGCCTCACGCCACACCGCCTATCAGCCACCTACGCCACACCACCTATGATAATACATAGATGATGTGAATGACCTGACGTATAGTTACGGGCTTCACTTCCGCTGTAGCGAGCTTTTAGCTTTAGATTTTGAAATCATGCGTCTCGATTCGTAGAACCCGCTGTAGGGGTGATGAACAAACGCAAAAGAGCCGTGAAATGCTTGCTTAGGGAACTTGAGTTAGAAGTACTAAACAACAGATTTTGTCATCTGTTTTTTTTTTTCAAATTTAAGCATTTTGTTTAACTGAAGCGGTATGTCAAAAGTGGTGATACTTTCTACTTCAAGTGTATAACACTGTAACACGCTTTTCACCCCCACCCAGTGATGTTAATACTACTACAGTTTGTTTTCTTTTGTTTTCATATTTGGAGCGCCATGAAAGTACTCATAGGCAAGCAAATAAATACGTTATGTACTAGCAGGGCCTTTTCTTGGTTTTGTTAATTGGTAAAATTAAGCGCTCATTCCATCAATCTTGCCCTATCTACATTTTCAAAAACTCAAGAATTTTATTTTGTGGAACAAAACGAGCATGAGAGCGGAACTCAAGAAGTGGACAGCGTCTAAGCGGTGCTGATCATATATTCCTACATTATCCCAACTAACTTCAGTCTCATTAAAGAACATTAAAAAGGAAAAGAATAGGAAATTTTGCCTGATATATACCCGCTCCTGTGAAATTTACGCAAAAATGCCATTACTTCTTTCACTGGTAATTCGTATATTTTACCTTCATGCGAAATTATAACATAATATGTGGCTAGCTGATCAGTTCGTACTCAAAATACAGTACACATATGTATAACATGAAAAGAATAGTGATATTTTGAGGATAGCGTGTGGAGACTGAAAAGCATTGCTATGTGAAATGCGCTAGGACTGAAGTGAATGGCTGGTATGGAAAAGCGCACATCATCGATATTCTCAAACAGCGTCAGCCTCCACGTGACAAGTTTCAAAAAGTGACCAAAATACGGTGAATCAGGACATTTCGAATAGTGCCACTTCAAAATACCTTTGTCGCAGTGACTTTAATATACGGTTATGATTCTTGGAAACACTGAACTTATAGTGCACACGTACTGTTATAATTGGAGAAAAAGGAGTAAGTGCGAAATCCCTACCATTCTTTAGATGAGGTGACAAGCAAATGATTTAATTTATTCAATAAATGAATTAGAAACCTGTCCAAAAAAATAGAACTCAGGAAAAAAAAAGAGAACCCCACGCCGACTCTTACATATCTCCCACAGCTGTCACGCTACTTCTTTTGGAGCTCTCTACATTTCCGACCAATTCGGAATCAAATTTTCGAACGAGTATACATCTAATTAACGCATCCAAAGGCCGGACGCGGTGCGGTGGTTAGCTACTGTAGAATCACGACCATCCTTTAACAGGTTCACCACGGTCTGGGGCATTTCAAACTGTGTGGAAAGGGACCTGATCCTCGCATATCTTCCAAATCACACAAAAATTAGCCTTCCTCATTATCTTCTGCAATCGAAATTCTTATATCTCCCCATGATAACATAATTAGCAGTCCCCTTAATAGACTGCTAGTAGGGCCAATGCTGGTGTACAGCTGGGACGAATCACAACAAAGGAGTTTGGTTGCCAATACTTCCTTCTACAGTCTGTTCACCTGGAGCGTACACCGCAGAACGCGCTCCAGTCGGAGTTTTTAAGTTTCCTAAGAGGCCGTTTATCTCTTAGGAAACTTAAAAACCGTGTTTTGCATGAGATTGAAAGATGCAGATCCCACGATTAAGAGATGCGTGCTTGAGCAATCTCTTAACCAATAAGGCTATACCAGCAATGGTCAAATCCATTTAGAATCCATGCGTCTTCAAAAATCCGATTCAAATTCGATACAGTACACAAAAGAACCCAAGCATGCCCATGCAGAACCCATGCATATCCGTGAGAAAAGTTAGCTTCGATATGACACGGAAGATGTATCAGTATCCCACTCCCTCTCATACGACTCGGGATGGCTCAGACAGTGTTAAACCTTTTGAAGGATGGCCTCGAATCCATTCGAGGGTTCCGGCCCGTACGCTCAAGTAGGTCTAGACGAAGTCCGGTATATGGCATGTGGACAGGAGGCATCATCCGCTACACGTACCCCGCGCGTCGCGGTTTTTCACCGTGAAGCACACTATTCCAACTTGCAACGCTCCTCCCTGTACTGAAAGGGTGTAACAGTACCCTCCACTCACAAGTTGTCATATATCACAAATACGCACTATGCAAAAGGTGTAGCTGGATGCTTCTCGCCTTGCATAACACCACATTCACGTTATTCCTCCTAATATTTGAGTAATATTTACGGAGTCAAATCCATGAAGTCACCTTGTATTTTTATTCTAAGGAAGTAAGAAAATTTTGTTTTCGAAGCACCTATGCGCTTTCCACATAATGTCACTTTTGCAAGGTAGGCCTTACTTACTGCAGACTGTTTATACACACCTAAATGTGCCCATCAGTGTTCCGAGGAAAAAGTACGAGAAGTCCAGTGCGCTGCCAGGAAGGCATTAAACCACGATTGACAGGAAGTAAATCGTGACATTTTCGTAAGGTTATATTTCTCTTCTCGCGGACTAAGAAGACAAAAGTATTTTGCAATCTGATAGAAGATTACAGCAAATTTGCTTCGTATTCGAAAAAAAAGGGATCCTGAAGAAGACGGCAAAGAGAATCTCTTTGGTTGAGCTGCTCGAACAGGATGTGCAAAGCTTGGGTTCATGGATTTTTTCCACGTCTAGTGTAGGTGGTCAACGTAGCATCTGCAAGGATGGACACTGGAAACTAGAAGAGGTATGAATTTGCGACACTTTTGAATTATATTCTTTGATACATGTTCGAACTGTACATACTCATTTTGTATTCATATGTCTCACACGCAAACTTCTTGCTTATCTAGAAGTTTTCACTAAAGACCGGCCAGAGCCTAGAACTTACAGAGGTCGGTCTCTTTTGTTCCCAAGATTATCGACTTTAGATCTCTGATAAGCTCTTGAAATCGATATTTTCGGAATTTTGTCTGGGCCCAAGCATTCACTCACGTCACAGGATCTTGTTTGTTTCCAATCATAGTAAATCGACTGATGTTTGCTTTAGATTTTTGAATTTCCCAGCATCTGGCTGTGAGAGCTTCCCAGCACCTTTGATTTTCACATATCTCGTTTCTCCTGAGTCCTTTTTGAGTTTGTGTTTGCTTTTCCTCAAGGATATAGCTGTGATGCTTATGGATGCGCAAACAACACGCATACACAAGCATGTTTTGGAAGTGCGAATTGACGTATTTTGGCGTTCATTTGGTGCAGGGCTGCTCCAATCACAAGGACCGCGCCGCGTGGGTTGTGCTGCGCGGATGATGCTCCTGTCACCATGCCTGATATATACTGGACATCGACTTTAAAGAAGGACCTCTACTCAATGCATTATTCGGTCTTAAAGTTGACGGCCAGCAAAGCACAACTTGGGTGCTTGCCCTTTAACGTAAAAAAAAATGTAGTTTTGTGCGCAAGAAGTCAACCCTCTTTTTTATTGAAACTGAATATCTCACTCACTTATACAAATTGCAGGAGCAATTCTGCACTCTGACATCAATTCAAAAAGGGCAAAGCTGGCTTTGAAAGAACAATTATTAAGCGAGACTAGGCGCATCTGACGTGGCTGACGTTGTACTGTCGTCACGAACAGGTCCCCATGAATATGCTAGTGAATCGTGTTTTTGTTTTTGCTGCACGTTTCGATAACTTCACAACAACGAAAATGAAACGGAAAACGCTCCAACAAATCACTTACTTCGCGCCCCCAATGATGGAAATTCCGTTTCGTTGATAATGGTTGAATGGGATTGTGAGCCAGCAGGCAAGGCGAAATTGATCTGAGTCGCTGATCTTCTATCTGTCGCTACTCCGCCTCCTACAGAACTCATACGAGAGAGATGTGTAGGTGTCGTTGGTCAGCTGAACATCCACTAAAATGTGTTTTAAGGAGTAATACGTTAATTGGTGAGCTCAACGAAAATCGGATATGCACGGGATTGGGAACAATTCAGGCGGAGAAAAGCGGTTCCCACACGACAAAAAAGGAAGTGTGTCTCAAAGAATCACGCATAGAATTCCTAAGGACTCACATAAGAAAGAAATATAATATTACTGCCACTGTATAAAGAAATACAGACATAACTCATAATATTCAACCATGGTGGAAGGACCATCGGATGAATTATCTACGAGACGCGGTCGCATTCAATCGATATTAAACATGACAGTGCCAGACCGCGACGCATCTTCCGGGTCTGCGAATGCACCAGTAACTCATTATTTTGGAATTCGACATTTTCGAACAACTTCAACTACATTGGAAAATGACGGCAAGATTTAGCCGTGGGAAGAACGCCACCCTGGGGAATGGACGTGGAAAAATCTTTCTCTACGGCAAAATCGATCACTACCAATTAACAAAAGATTATTTGATAGGTACAACGGCCTACTCAACCGCTTTTGTATTGCCAAACGAATTTTAAAAGGCTATTAAGAAGTACGTGACAACACTTCTCTATTGATCGCAGCAGAAGTGCCACAAAACAATCGATTCGAGCAAAAGAACTCATGTCGTTGATGCCTAATATTTTCCCACGCTACCGACCAAGCTTCTATCGAACCACCAATGTACTTTGTCGCATTTGTCGTGACAAAAACGATGACATCATCTCAAATTTTAAGAAGAGGGGTATCGATTTCCTTATAGAACTTGGGTATTCACATATCGAGCCGACTATTATGCACGACAAGTAGTGAAAACTCAAAATTTTCTTAACAGGGGACTTCTAGAAAATAGTACCTTCTTGCAAATTTTCAGAAGAAAGAGAACTTATCACCACTTCTTTGAAAAATAACGGACCAAAAAGCTCAAAAACGTGACTGGACAGCCAAAATTAGAAAACTCATTGAGGAAATGGCTTCAATAGCTTTAAAATAAATATTACTGAAAAGGGCATTGTCAATGTTTGTAAAAAATGAACAGATTCAAAAGATCTCTGATCTCTTCCTTTCCAGAAACATTTTCTCTCCGGTAAAGTTGGATTTTAATGAGATGAAGCAGAATTTATAATAGCTACTATAGTTTTACTAAGCTCCAGATAGAAGTAATACTAGATATCTAAATGCTTACTAATTTAAAGTGATAGAGTCCGAATTTTAGCAGCAGCACTAGTTTAACAAAACAATGTAGTGGAAGTGGGTGTTTTCGTCACCCGAAAATCGATTAAGCCCGTACAAACAATAACATGGAGTTCTGGAGAGAAAAACCTACTCCACATGACCTTAACCTATATAAACTCGAACATTTTTGTCAGATTTTTTCCAAAGAAAAGCGAAAAAAAAAGAAACTACTACAGAGTGTGAAAACTCTAAGAGAAGTGGAAGTTTTTCCAGACAAAACCTGAGGTGAAGAGCTGGTCGGACCACCCGTAATGTTTGTCTTTGATATCGATCGAATTAAAAAAGCCACTAATCTGGCGACGAAGACGACGATCATCAAAGAACGAATGTATTTCCAGTGGAGTTGAATCCCGTAAACAAAGTTGTAATAGTAGTAGAGTGAATGAGGAATTGAACAGATTCTATCGATTTTCAGCAGCAGATCAATAAATAGTAGTGTGGCCAGGAAGTCGCTGTGCTTCGTGTGAGGACGACGAAGTTCGACGAAGCGAATTTATTCGACTCGGCGACTATGAAAGCACATGAAGCGCAGCGACGTCACGTGTGTGTGTATCTGTGTGTATGCGTGTGTGTGAGCGTGTCTGCAGAATGTGTAACGGGGTGAGAGAGTGCGAATGTCTAGCAGAGCGGACACGAGAATCAATTTCGTGTCGTGAGCTTGACCTCAGGCTCAATATCGATCGATGACGGGGATCGGACGACGACGACGGGGTGACGACACCGACAGGGCGCGGCGGACAGCGTAGGCGATCCGCGCACGCGGATGAGCTGGACGGGCCGCCGGCGGCCGCGGCGGCGCCGCGCGCGGATGACGGCGATGTTCGTCACAAGGCCGGGCGACGTGTGTCTGGTGTCTCCGCGCATGGCAGGGTCTCTCGTCGCGCTCTGGCTGCCGCCGCGTGTCGGCGCCGTCCGCGATTCGCGTGCACACTCCACGCGCCACACGCGACGCCCCGCCGCGAAGCGACGCGCGCGTCCGGGACCACCCGCTGCGAGACTGACGTCTTGTGGTGATCGTCGCCGCGTGAAGTGTTTCTGGAGCGCTGATACTGACATCCGGACTTTCCTAAGCTTTACAAAGACTTGTACACCCTCTGTTCATCGGGAAATGAGTATCGCATTAATTGAACGCATGCTTTCGTAGTACTCCCACATCATTTCCGGAGCCATCTTAGCATGTCAGGCAATTGAAAAAGGCTGCATCTAACAAGTTAGACTTTGTCACGAGCACCACTGCGCTCTTCGCGTAGGAATACACCAATACTCACATCCTTCTGAACTATCTGTAACATGAAATATCTCGCGAATGCTTCAAAAACAGCGAGAGTTGATGTCTCTTATGCATAATTTTATTTGTTTTTTTGTTAATTGGCTCCATAGCTAGTAGTTTTCGTTTCGTGCTTCGTCCTTATACAAAAACTAAGCATGTGCCTTGTTCGCTAAACACTAGACACATATTGCTCCTATCGCTTCCTTTTTTCTAGTTCCACTCTTGCTAAAGTTTATTCCAAACGCGACGACAGTTGAGTATTCGTGTGCATTCCCTGTTTTTCGCTTCATCATCTTCAATTTTCACACATTTTCCCGCGCTCTTCTTCTCTGTGACCTTTCTCCGAGTATCTTGGCCAGACTCATCCAAGCTGAAACGGAGTATAACATTTATTTCAATCATATAGCACTTTGAGCGATGGACTGAGATCCTAATAGTTCTTGGGTTTGGCCAATGTTACCTGTAAAGCTGTGCCCAAATAGAATTCACCTTTCCTGTCTTGCCTTATCGCTCAACCTATCGCGTACAAAACAGTGCTCGCTGTGCCAAGATTCAAAGATGATCGCGGGCCGGAGTGGTATACTTGTCTCCTTTTTGTAGAGTCGTAGCCATCCTGATCCAGCTGCGTTCCATTCGTTGGTACCCCGCAACCGCGCAACAACACATTGTGCGATGCGGTTTTATTAAGGTGCTCCGCTCGTTCTAACATGTCCCGATGTATATCATCTCGGTTCTAACAAGTTGGAAAGAAAGATTAGTGTCAGAATTCGTCAACACCTACATGGTACGTGTCAGAACGTGTCGTAGCACGTTGTTTAGCGGTTGAGAGGCAGTGCCAGCGAATGAATGAGAGCTCAGCTAGGAGGAGCGCGGTGATATTCCTTAATTTCCATTTCTTTTTTGGACTCTTTATCTATTTTAATAAGGCAAGGGTGGTTGCTTCCACATAGACCTGCAATTTTTACACTGAACGAAAGTACTAGAATTCCGCTTTCACCCGAACACAGCGTATTTTCTCGCATTCTGTTTTAGTAGAGACTATTCCTACATATTTAATTCGGCTCCCTGGCAAAATGCCAAGGTTGGCGGCGTTCGTCGCGGGACCCACGTTCGTGCAAACACTGCTGCCCTTTAAACGAACGTGTCCTCATGGCATAACATGTTATGGAACAAGATATACGGCAGAGACAGGAGAAGCTGTGCTCAAGTAGGTTTACATCTACTAAGCTTTCTCCCTACCGTTACCCATAGCATATGTATAGGGTAATTTACACTAGCTGCGTGCGTCAGTCGCGCATCAGTCGCACGCATCCATTTGCATGGGATTTTTCATGAAGACCGGTCAACACTGCATGTACATCCTCAATGAAAAGAACGCGCGGCCGTCGCGAGGCCTTAAACGCGTGCGTCTAAGCTGCGACTGCGATGCGACTCCCATGCGACTGAGCCCTATTCTTCATCATATAGACGCACGCGCGTCAGTCGCATGCACTCAGTATAAATTGCCCTTATCGTTGACCAACATCTGGTTTTTAGGGATAACCAGAGACAAGGGCAATTTATACGAGATGTTTGCATTTTACGCGCGTGCGTCTGTATGATGAGTGATAGGGTCAGTCACATAGCTGACGCAACTCAGACGCACGCGTTTAACGCTAGTCTACCGCAAAAGGCCTTTTCAAAGCCAGCAATTTGAACCAAGCCCATGAAACCCGAAAGTACAACTGAAAAGAGCAAACGATTGCCAGAATTCCGCTGCAAATACAAAAGTATCGGCAGTTTGTTCACTTGGTGAAATCGTCGAATAAACAGATATCTTAGTGATGGAGTAGTGTAGAACGACGGGTAGAAAGTGGTCTTTGGATATCCCTATTCATATGGCTTCTTAAAATGTCAATACCGAATCCACGTTTCTCAAACGTATCAGCAACAGAACTGTAAGTGGCATGTTAGTTTTTGTCTTTAAAATAGCATTTGATCAATCAAGACCAGACATTCTCTAAAAGCCCGGATAAACAGAAACCTTACGATACTTGCACAAGATGTTCCTTTAAAAACACTTATTACGACGTCAATCCATAGATCAGGTTAACACTTCCCAATAGGAGCCAAACAATCCGCTTATATGGAGCAAAAAGCCATAGTCAATCTCATTCTTGCGCAACGACACCCATGGTGCTCCTGTCTCTGCCGTATATCTTGTTCCATAACATGTTATGCCATGAAAACACGTTCGTTTAAAGGGCAGCAGTGTTTGCACGAACGTGGGTCCCGCGGCGAACGCCGCCAACCTTGGCATTTTGCCAGGGAGCCGAATTAAAATGTAGGAATAGTCTCTACTTTCTGTTTTCTCCTTTGATTTCTCCCAGCAACAGTTCACGGCGAGAAGGATGAATTCTCTCGTCATTCTTCTAGACAAGACATGTACTAATTAGTAGTGGTCTAGGTTTTCGTACTGTTGCAGCCTGCTACGTTTTTCCACTTCCATTTTAATTTATCACAGTTTTCACCAGAGTTTTTGACCTACGCTACTGCTGGTTAGCAGTAATGCTTCCTCATTACTTCTGCACGTGCAGTTCTCAAAGAACTCCATTTTGTGCACTGATGAAGACTTCATTAAATTGAAAACCCACTTTTAGTATAGTCCAACTGAACCACTTATTTTTTTTTCGAAGATTCATAATCAAAGTTATTCGAGCATCTTTTCAATGGTTATAGGCCCATTAACTGCGCGATAATAGTGTGTCGTTATTTTATGGAATAGCATGTGTACGATGACTTTCAATATGGCTAAGCACATTCTAGTGAGAGCAATTTTCGTTGCATACATCCATGTTTTTTGCCCCTCTATGCGAAGCTGAACAAAGAATTGTGTGCTGTGAAAATACAATAATTGCGATATAGCAGTAGTAGTGTGTGCCTGCTTTTCTGCGGTGCAGGCTTTCTTTTGTTCGGTAATTGTGCTTCTGCTCTGTCTTCATGTTCTCTTTGTTTTCATTTTCTTTCTGATATTTGTTTTGTTTGAAATCACAATGTACAGTCCTTGTCGAAAGGATAGACGATTTGCCCGTTCGGTTTCATAGCGTCGCGGTCGCAGAATCTCGACGGGACCCACTCGACCATCCCATTTGGAGCATGCTCTCTCCTCATCCCTCGTTCAGGTCCCGCTGCGATTCTGCAGGAACGGAATCCGTCTATCGTAGCAGTGACGGACGCGGAAAGTGGGTGGGAGGGAGAGGGGGCGTGGGAAAAAGTGGGGTCTCCGCCGTTTTGGGGACCTAGACGGAAAATAAAATTAATAAAAGTAGGTATTAACTACATATAATAATCAATAATTAATAAAAATCACATAAAAATGATAATGAAAATAAACAATTAAAAACAAACTAATACAAGATTTTCATTTGTATTGTACCCCGCCCCTCCCCCTGCGTCCGCTACTGCTTAATAGTACTATGTAATTCAGTCGAATAAGTTATACTTCTAATGATTACTACCGAATAGAGCGTGAAATCTTGTTGAAAGATACAAAATACGCTCTTTTTCAAAGAGTGAACAACGAAGTGCTGACGTCATATAGCGCGAAATCCCTTGGTACCTGCCGCAGTTTTTCCCCTTGTTCGAAGCCCAACTGCTAGTTTCACTGACGATATCACATTTACGTGAACAAATGAAGGATATTTTATAGCATGTTACCCTGGGCAACTGTAATGCCCGGCTTTTTCTAGGGACTCTTACGAGTAGACCTATTAAGCCACATTTAAGTACGTACACCTACAGTACCTCTCTACCTTAGTCATTGTGATTGCCTCAGTCTTCACCTACCTACACTACAAAATTGTTTCAGAGCTATCATGATTACTAGTCTTTAAAACCTTGTGGATCTCATTTGAGGATCGGAAATTTTCGTGCTGCCATTAAACACTGACGAGCATCAACGCCATTAATGCTAAAATTTTGAAACAATTTGCTATTCATTGCGTATGTCTCAGCAATGACCAGGGAATGCCAAAAGGCCATGTGCAAGGGGCGGCATCGAGCCGCGTCGTGGTACTGGAGTCGTCCGCTGCTGGCAGAAGCCGACAAACCAGAGCTAATGCAGAAACTCCGTGTCTGTGCCCAAGATAGCCGCGCTGCGGTCCCCGCCCCTTGCACACGGCCGTTCGGAGTTCCCTGTGTGTAAAAAATAGGGCTACAATCGCTGCCATTCTCATCCAGGATTAAGTTCTCGCTGCCCCCCCCCCTTCCCACCTCATAACCGCTAAAGAGGCTTTCATACTCTTGCCGTGGTGACACCGACGCCGCCGCTGTAATAGTCTGAAAGCTCCGGATTATTCCTGCTATCTTTCATTTATAAAAGTGAGGCCAACTTGAGAAGCACGCAACGTGGCGCTGTCGCTGATGCTGTAATCGCCGTCATAGTGGATCAGGGGTTTCTTGGTTGTTCTTCATTTTGTTGTCGCGGTGAGTATTTCAGCGCGAGCGGAGCGGTTGCGCCGCGAGCTTCCAGAGTCCGCGAAAAACGCATCACTATCGACGTTCACTATGTATGGAAAGCATGTCTTGGACCAGAACTGTCTCATCTTCCTAAACAGAGGGTACAACTCTTGAAGGAGTGCGGTACGGTTTCGTTACTGTGACACTGGAGATGCGGACACACTAGATGCACACAGTGTCAGTGTAGCGAAACCACGCCCTGCAGCGCTCCCAGGGAAGGAATCAAAGTTGAATTAGAGTGACCACGACCATAAACTTCAAACACCTCATTGAAAACTGGGCACTGGTGGTGCTTTTACAAAAACAGATAGTTAGCAGTTGAAATACGCTTGGCAGTAGACGTTCAGAAACACAAGTATTACACTGGGACTCGCACCATCTGTGAGGATGTACATATGCGTCAGATATCTTTAATACTTGACAAATAATAGCCATTAATAGCAGTTCTAAGACCTTGCCCATGCACCGTCAAACATTCCCTCTTGGTAAATTCGCACGCACTCTGGTTTCTATACGATACTGAGGTTTCATTGTTGTTTGTCACGGTCAGTCTCTCGTGGAGAAAACGTGTTATGGTTCCGTTATCCTGTCAAAAAAATTGTAAAATCTGTTCGAACGTCATACGTCGTTGTTATCAAGCCCTGTTCTTGTAGGTTACGCCTTCACTATCCTCTTAAAATTATCGCTGGCAAGCAACAAGCTCATATTACCACGTAGTAATGTCGAAAATATTTAGCACACCGCGTCTGTGGGCGTAGTTTCTAGTACTATGCTTTGTTATGTGCGCATGCTTTCATCTGTCGGCATTGAACAACAAAGACACTATTAACTATGAATGCAGTGCTCTGTGGTTCGGAATGCTTCGTTTCACTCCTGGGGATTTATTGGCGTTCCCTTTAGCTGCCGAAAAACTGTTTTCGTTCGAGTCCTTTGAGAAGTGTCTTCTTGACTGATTACTAGTGCCTCTCTCTCATTGTCAAGAATGAACTAACAGTTGCTTCGTAGCATTTTTTTTTCACTTCTATTACGGCGAGCATTACGTGCTTTGTGGATGTGAGTGACATGCGTAAGCACTGTTGCTCCAGTATCAGGAGCATAGGAAACCAGAAAACCATCTACAATTGTTCGCAAAACATTTGCAGCAACTTTCCTTCGTCATATGCTATCGAAATGGACGATTCCTCTCCTTGTTTCCAGATATCTCTGCTGCATGTCATCCTAAATGTTCATTTTCTTAACGATTTCCTGTTTCGTTCCGATTGTTTACTTTATCTGACTTTTTGGTATATGTAGTTCCCGAGTCCTATAGACTAACAAAATTTATACAGCAGATTTTAATGGTCGGGAGAGGACACTGCACGTGAAACTTCGACTGTCTGTTCTTCAGCGCATTTCAGTGATACCACCGTTCTCTCTCATTCTTGTCCCATCTGCCTGCCTTCTTTTCCAACCTGTCCAAAAGATGGTGAGGCGCGTGAAAACAGCGCACGACTGTTGAAATTCATTCGAGGGTTGTGCAGTTTTGAAAATGAGAAAAAAAAACGAAAACGAGTCGGGTCGTGTTCTTGTGATTAGTCCTCCTTTTGAACGGCCCAGTCACAAAAACATGAACCGTACCGTTTCGTCTCATCATCACCGAAACCCGCGAAGCTCCCTATACATGATGAAATGCTTTGGAATTAGGCTGTTTCAAAATTACTTGGATTTCCAACAAGAAAATGACGGACCTGATGTGATAACAAAACATGAAGTTGTCTAATTTTTCTTGGGATACATTTTCTTCTCAGGGAATACATTGCTAATGACTATTTACACAATAGGTCTGGAACTATAACCTGCGTCAGAATTGTTGCAACTGTCGTAAAATATTTTGAAAACCAAACATGCGTTTGTGGTATAGTGTGTTTCACTGGGAAGCACAGTTTTGAAGATATCAGTGAAGAAAAGAACGCGGGAAATAGTGCCATATTCGGAGAGGTGTAGTCCGTTTCAAAAACGACGATAGTTGAGTATTTGTGCCTATGATCTGCATTTCTCGGCTGCCTCTTCAAACACAGCACTATTTCTCGCGTTCTCTCTTTCTCCTAAAATCTTCCCAGCTACGTTCCCAGGTGAAACAGACTATAAGCGAGAAATGCATGTCATTGGCACAAATACCCAACTGTCGTCGTTTTTGGAACGGACTATACGTTCACTCTGGCTCAGTTGCAATTTGTAAAGTCGATAGAGGAACATTACTTGTTTGTTCGCTGATATAGCATCTCTTTTTTTCTTACAAAACTCTAGAATAGAAATGCTCTATTGTACCAGCGTAGCACCCTCATCTTCAGAAGCATGTGAGACTCCAGTGAGCAAATTTTTTTTTGTGAGACGATAGCAGCGAACAATTTAACGCCAATATTGTGCGTTGCTGCGGAAATACGTAAATGGTCTGGCTTTTCCTTTCCTTCAATGTCATTTGAAAAGGAACCTTTGGCAATATACTTTGTACTAGATTAGTTGTACACAGAGGTAACACCATCGACTGTGTTCGGTGATTAAAATAAGCGCTTCTGTGATCCTCTTATATATCCTCTTATATAAATCATGGTAGTGCAACAAAATGTTCTAGAGCGCAGACGTAGGGGACTAGCACGTGATCGCATGCGCTCGCCGTGAGACTCAGTTATAGACTGTGCCTCGCGAGGATGCGAAGCTGATGGGGCATTCGGCCGATGTTTCGTCATAGGTACATAGACGTAGTGGAAATCGGGTGCATTCGGGATTTCGCGGCGGGACCAGCAGCTAGCGGTCTCGAGCCCTCCAGGCGAGACAGTGTTTACAACGATTTGACGATGCATAGCAGCAATGTACGGAGCAACGTCGCCCCTCTGCTTGAGCTTTGTTGTTGATTTCATTCAACTTTGGAACAGTGGGTGATAACCACTTCGAAAGGGAATGTGCATGCCGTGGAGGAAGTTGCGAAGGATTCACTCGGTGTCCTCATTTGGGATATGCTCCTTGCGCACCTCTCTTTCAGGTCCCTTTGGGATAATGCAGCTTGAGGATCCATCTGTTTTCAAGAAGTGCAATCAAATACACAGGATGAAGAACGCGTCATCATATTTTCTGAAACCAGTCCTGCAGTTGATCAAACTTTTTAAATATATTTTAACTTTGTTCCATCACTTTCAAGATTTGCAAAGAGTGCGGCTGCAATGATGACGGACACATGAGCCGGGGCCCCGTAGTCCAGAAAACATCATGATAGGTATCCACCGATCGAGAAAGAGTCCTCCGTAGCCCAATAGTGGGAAAACGGCAGGATACGGGTCCATCGATGGAATATGGGTCCCCTTTCTTCGGTAAATGTCAGGAGACGAGTCCACGGGTGGGGATCTGTATAAATTCAGGCTTTCTAGTTGCTTCGTATGTTTTAGATAATATAAACTACTGCACAGTGTCGACACTTCTGTCTCGTCTTTTCATTTTCGTTATTTATTCATATGACAAATCCATTAGCAAGTGAATGAATTGCTTTTGAATGTCGTTTTAGGGCGTCGCATTCGGCGTACCTCAAGCTTCTGTTCGATATGCCCCTCGTCTATGGTGCGGTTGTGAGCTCCGGTTTGAAATATCGTTTTGTAATTGCTGTACTGCTTGTATATATTGTTTATTCACATTGGCGACATAACAATGATCTCCTTTTGATTATTGAAAAGGCTGGTGAGTACTTTTTCCGTTTATAGCTTCTCTTCTGTTATGTACACATTTGTTGCTATGACGATTTCTTCGGTTTTTTTTTCTAAATTTTATTTCCATGGTTACAAAATTCATTCTTCTAAAAGAGTTAGTTGTGTCAACCCATTTGTCAACGATTACCATGTGAATTTAAAAAGCGTTAACAAAAACATTTGAATCCACAACGAAAGCATTTGTTTTTATGGTTTATTTTTCATTCATTCCATCGCAGTGAGTGAATCATTCATGGCTCCACAATTTTCCAGCTAGCAGCTGAGAGATTACCATCTTACACGTTCGGCGACTAAAAACGTGGGAGAATGCTGGCTGCTTCCTATGGGAGGGGTTTTTATTGGAAGGTTCTAAAGTTTTCTTTGGTCAATCCGATTTTCATTGGAGGGTATTCTACTCAAAGTAAATCACTGGAATCCTTAATTTTGAGTGAATACTGCTGGTATTTGGATGACTACTGCTAGTATTATCTTAGTGAGAATATCAAATGGAGTCCATGCCTTCGAAAACAAGCTCCTTTTACTGCTTTATAATAATCTCAGTGAGTATAGTTTAGCAATTTTCATGTTTGCATTTGCTCTGGAAGCTAAAAATCGCATTTGCGAACACAGAATTTGTTGGTTAGGTTATTTTCCACCAGTTTAATTTCTGAAGAAAGTGTGTGACAAAATTGCAGTGATGAGCACTTTGTAAAGAATCCTGTTCCAAACAGTGAAAACTGGTTTGGAAGATCGGCTTGTTTAATTTGCTTAACTGGCTGTGATAACGGATTCTGTTTGAGCCACACCCTATGCTTATCATTAGCTTCTAGATTACTACATTTAGGAGGGGTGTGGAAAGCGATTGCATCTTCTTTAGTAAATAATGTGACAACAGCCATGCATGACCTAGTTGCAGAGATGCTAGAGAAGAGAAGGGCGCGAAAATATCGATGGTATTCAGATAGGCAGACGAGTAAGCCTGACAGTATGAGCAATTTTCTAACCCTTGTTCCTTTCGAGACAGACTATATGATAATTTAATAATTTCCAAACTCGCATCACCCTTTCATTATTGTTTTTCTCATATGGGAGCATGATCCGCGAGTATTGCAGGAAGCGATCTGACTTCATGTCAAAACTATGCTGAAAGCTTGGTAGCGAAACTTCGCGGTGAGTTCCTCCCGATTTCTTTGTTTTTGTGAGTATGAGTTGTCTTCCACAGCGCTTTGCTTGGTTCTCACAAGCGACGTGCCTGCCAATCACTGTGATGCGTTTTTTGCTGTGTTCCGAATATTTTTGACAGCGAAACGATAGGATTGTTTGGAGATTCGCTTCTATGCAAGGGATGCTATAAAATGGCTTTCAGTTGTGTTTGAGCATAAGAGCAAGATGGAAAAGATGTTCAATTCAAAGCGGGTAGCTTCACAAGGAAAGATGAAAGGTACATCTATTGTTTGCACCTAAGTTCTTAGCTCTTTTTTCCCATATCAATGAATGTTTTAAATCTTGTTATTTGTGCTTTCGTTTTTTTTTTGTCTTGGAGGATTCCCATCATTCCATCATTTCCAAATAGGGAACTATTACAGCAGCAGAAGTCATGTGGCGGTCCTGCGAGGAAAACCTAACCTTAGTAGCGGTGAGTATTACCAATTTAGTGAAAGTTTACACTCAACAGGGACTGCATGTAGTCCTCCTGCCGCTTTTTTCTTATTAGCAACAGCAAAAATTTGTTAAAGAGCTCTTAATTTGAACTTTATCCTTGTCTTGGATGGGGTCCTCTGCTTTAGGCTCAACTTTCTGACTGCCAGAACAGCAGAGATGGTCAAATTGCCCGGCCGTCAACTGCAGACTTAGCGAAACTTCAGGGTTAGTTGTAAATTATTTATGGTGGATGTGGGTGATAGAACGAATTGAGCTGAGTAGAAGTGCTCTACTGTTTATAAACTGCGGTTCGACTTGCTGTTGTTCTATAGTATGTGGATGATAAGCCACTCAAATCCACTCTGACCTACTCATTTCCCACAGATTTAATGAATCCTTTCCAGCTGAAATCGCTACCTTGAAAGCGGTAAACGCAAGTTTAAATGTGAGTTTGTTCAACATTCTTATGACTTATTCTTACATCATTTACGTTTTCTTTGTGATACCTATTGACAGCAGGACTGTGATTGACTGTTAAAGGTTGTTCGTTCTGACACTGTGGTAACATATGTCTTGTGATTAGTTTTTTTTTTTCTGCACAGTACAATAGTAGTAAGGAGAAAGCTTGAAGAAGTGGTAGGAGATGTTACATATACATCTTACTCGATAGGACGAGATATTGCTCAAAAGAGTAGCAAAATTGATTTTCAGTGATATTTGGATCTTAATCTTGCAATTTAGTCAAAGTGGAATATTCGATTTCCATGCATACCTTTTCTCTTGAATCCGTTTGACCAGGCGTTCATCATTATGCTGTAATTCAGTCAAAATAAAGTTAGGAGGAGCATTCAGAAGGAAATTTTCGATCACTTGCGCTGAATCCGCTTGTTTTTAGCTTCTAGCATAACATAGGCAAATGAGCAGAACTAGTGAGCACACTTGTTTATCTAGGCATTGTCTCGTTCATAAGAAAACTCGTGGCTGTGCGTTAATTCCACTTGTGAGATTAATAGTTTAGGAAGTTGTATTGCGGAAGGAAGAAGCTATGCAAAGCTGTAGCAAGGAGATGCTTCGATTAAGGGTACGTCTCTGAATTTGAAACATTTTGCAAGCTATAATTTAATTTGCTTTTCAACTGCCTTTCGATCACCTTTTTTCAGAAATCGCTTTCTAGTTGTGAAGATATGATGAAGAAATACGTTGGTGTAAGTTCAATTATGCATTTGATCATTCGGGGGCCAACGATTTAAACAAAAAAAATCGCACAATGGTAAATTCATAGAGGCACGCTGTATAATCACAAATTATCTTCGGCTTGTTCTGGTTCTGCAAATCAATAGCAAGGCATAGGAAAAGGCTTACAGTGAAAAGTAACAACAAACAACTTATTGCTCCACTTGCTCTTGTGCGGATCACAGCAGCACGCAGCTACTTTTTGATATTTCCTCACTCCATTAGAGGTTCATAAAAAATCACACAGCACCGTTATATGTGTAGAGGGAGGTAGTGTCCTGATCCGAAAACGAATTTATTGTCGGAAGAGACCATGGAGCGGTGCTGCCATAACCGGGCATTAAGGCTGCCATTGTGGATGGACCAGCATTTGCGTACAGGGTCTGGAATGGGCGAAGAGGTTCTTGGATTCTCAGGTGTATAGGAAAGAATGAAAAAAGTAGATAAAAAGGACGAGCCGGAGGCAAAAAAAGAGAAAAAGCTAGAAGGTAAGGTGCCCAGCACGGATTGGTATTGCGCGGGACCCACCGTATCCAAACTTTTATTTGTATTAGTCATATATTGTTGCTCAGGAGGGGGAATTTCTGGCTCGCTGTTGTTGAGTGACTGCTTGATATCGATCGCTGATTTTGTGTCCTGAAAACAACGTATTAGTAACGTTGGAAACAAATTCTAATATATCTACCATAATTACCTGCGCGTACATTTTTTTTGCTCCCAAACTGGGACGGTTAGGCGAATTCATGACCTTTCCTGTGGGTATGTTTGCTTGAGCCATTTCTACCGTGAGCATAAGTTATTTCTCCAACTTGTCTCTTTTTGGGTCTGCACGGACTCAAGGAAACTCTGTGATGAAGTCGCTCCTCACATGCGGTTGGTAACTGTCTCACTCTTTACAAGTTTTCCTGGCATGGGTCTTTGACGCGTCCGGTTTTTTATGTTTGATAGCTTAGCGCCAAATCTCTACTACCGAAAATGTGCCATGAATTGAACCATCAAATGACCATCGCGGCCTGAAGAGGCGCTATATGTGATATGCCGATCCGCGACTTAAAGAGTGTAAATCAGTAGTGAAAGCAAAACTGTTGAATGGTTTGAAATCTTTAATGCTCCTTAATCCCGTCATCAAATCGAATCTTGGTTCTCGCAAACTGACTGAGTGCCAGCGTACGGGGCGAAATTAGTTGAAATGCATTCTGACGCGTTGTTTTCGCAATTTATAGCTCATAGAAGCTGTCTCTGTTACTAATTCCATTTGTATTCTCACCCGTTCCTATTAAAATATGTTAGGAGGTGGATCTATCCTACCAGTTAGACGATACTAGACGTCGAAAATTGTCATGAAAAAGAGAGAGAAAGAAAGAGAGAAAGAATAGAGAAAATCTCATGAGATAAAACATGCGTGCAACAGAATATATGATCAGTAGGCTTCTTCGAGTCCGTACAGACAGATATACGTCATTTGGGAAACAAACTGCTTTCACGCCAAAAATGGCTGAGGCAAACATGTTTGTGAAATGGTTGGCGAATTCATTTGATCATCCCTTTTTGAGACTGAAAAACGAACGTGCAGTAATTTTGGCGCGCTCTGTGTATAATTGGTTTTGGAAAAGTGTAAGAGAAGTACTACTACTTGGCCGTCCCATTGTCCCCAAGATTCACAATTTTCTGACAGAATCGTTCCTTTTTTATGGTATGAATTCCATAATTTAACAGAAGGAATCGCATAATTAACCCTCTTCTCCTATGTCGCTGACATGTCTAACCTATTCCAAGATTTAAAACTCCGCCGGCAATTTTTGGTGTGGGCGGAACAACTTTCCTAATGTCAGACCAGTCAGGGAATAGCTCTCAATCTGATTCTGATCGGTCATATGATCGGTAATCAACATGCCTGTGTCAGTATTCCGCTCGTACTTGCTGGGAAGAATGCACTGTTATATGAAGGGAGAGGTTGTGCAGCCAGTGATGAGCCGGGCTGGTCGAATGATGGCATGCCAACTGCTGAGAGTTCTGTGGACATCTGATAGGGAAGGCTCTGAATACATATTTAAATTTTTTCGGACCAAGTCACCTTATTCATTGGAACACAGTAGCTCACCCCTCCCATAAGCATCATAGTATGCATGGGATCCAGCGCAGCGGCACCGTGCATGCGTGAAAGTTGCCATTGTCTGAGATAAGAGAGCTGGTTGTTCTCAACTACTGAAGAGAAACGAGCTGCATATGGAGGTGTACGCTTGATTCGCCTGAAATAACATAAAGAAAGTTGGTCGAAAGGCGCCACCTATCATCGATCACGGCCATTTCACACCGAGTCACTGTGTTCGTTTAGAGGCGGATTTAGACATATTTCGAAGGGTGTACCTATCTAGGCAGAAATACGTAAATTAGACGTTTACGTTTGTCATTTCCAACAGACTATGTGATCAGGAGGGTTATATGGGTTATATGATGGCATGCGCGGGATTTTTTTTTAAAATTTGTGCTGATTGCACGACTAGTATGGACGGAAGCATGCAGCCAATGTGAATTGGTGATAGTCTGAGGGCTATACCCACCTCCTTTTATAATTTCCGTTGTCGAACATCGGTGTACAATCGGCGGCCAATGTCCAGTAGTTCCCTTTGCGATCGTTGGCGTGGCTCATACCATCACGGGCCTGTTGAGTGATTCATGAGAATTTGAAATGAGCTTCAAAATAATACTTGGCACCCCTTTTTACGACTTTCCAGAATACTCAAGATATTTATGCGCTGAGAGAGACAGTTCTCTCAATTTCCGCTTTCATTCAGAAGGGTTGCTTGCGGGCTGTGTGTGTATTCACTTTTTTGTTTGAACTGTTAACATAGTTGGAATTACGGTGGCTCAAAAAAAAAAAAAGGTTTTCGACCCCCTCCCCCCCCCCCCCCAGGAAATCGCTTGCGTCATTGTAATCAGCGTTTCCTTACCATCCCACCTATATAAAAATTTTGAAGACACTAAGAAAGTGTGGTCATCGTCTTCAAAGGCAGCGTACAGATGAAATTCTTAGCTTCTCACTTCTGATTTTTCCCTACTTTCCTCAGCGAGTTAATTGTAACCGTGTAGGTGCTGGTCCTTGAAACCACGAGATTGACGTTCGTTCTTTTATGACAATTAGCACAAAATGAAAGAGTTGTCGTTTGTGGGAGGTGTCGAAAAGCAATAAGTCGGTAGTGGATTCTTTAAGGTTCATTCCATCTTCGTCTCATAAATGCTCATTAGTTCTTCCATTCCATGGCAGTTTTTCACATTACATGGTCAAAAACTTTACGAAACACGGTTTGGCTATTTTTTTTCACCAGCATAAACAAAAAAAGTTACATGAATAGAACTATCAGTTACATTGGGTTGCTTTGTTAGACATTGCTTTGTTAGACAGAGATTTCGTTCTGATTATGTCTGCTACATCTGCATACCTGAGGAATTCGTAATTTCTCGGAATGATCAACACTGGTAACACCTCTGTTCTGGTTTGCACTATGAATTTCTGTAGCAAAGGTGTGCGATTGCGTTAGTGTTCGTTGGTATTTTGTTGTAAAATTCATATGGAAAGGAGTCTCTACACATCTGAGAATGATTTAGGACCCATCATTAGTTTGTTATAGCTGCCAGTAGTGCGGGAAAAGCTACCGAAGTAACAGAAGGGATTGATGAAAATGTAAGAAACTGGTCGCAAAAACCCATTGAATTTCTTCATTAGAACAGTTTACCGACTTTGACTAGTAATTTTGAACACATATGAGAAGAGTGTGCTCATTGGATACCTTAGAAAACTACGAAAATTGCTGTGCATTAACGATGTACAGGAGTTTTAGCTCAGAACCACAGATATTTTCCAGGACAGATCGCTTTAGAAGTACGGGAAATTGATGAAAAGGACTCAAGAATGGGAATTGTTAACAAAACCAATGAGATGTCTCTTTCTTTTCTTGGTTTTCTGGGACCTGGACGCATCGGGAAGTGAGAAGTGAATCTAGGAAGACATGAAAACATTTTTGGACGGCCATTAGAAGACTTAGCACAGCAGTAATTAGGGAAGCGGCTCGAATTTTCAGCGTGACGCGGTCTCTTGGGCAACTGAGCTAAAAGGAAGAACATGCTTTGTAGTATGCAAGCTGCAGTACCTACCCGTTTCAAAAAGCAGTCATTTAGAGAAAGATTGTGGCGTATGCTGTTCTGCCATCCTTGGCGACGTTTGGGATCAGCTGATCGGTAGTAGGGGAATTTAGCATCTATGAACTGAAAAAAAAATTGTAAAGAGAGCCTATTGATTATGTATTGCATTTTAGTGTAAAATACTGTCTGCCAAGTTGAGGACAACAATTTGAAATATCAAGGCTCCTGAGAAGGGGTTATGACTAAGACAATGGCTTTTCTATGTATGAGAAATTTTGAAATACGGGGAAGACAAAGGACAAGCCAATCGAGTGAGTGTGCCGAGGTGCGCGGGCGATGTTTTGATGAGGAGGTACGATAGCGAGACGGCGGCGAATGCCGCACATCGCCGCTGATGACGGCGTACTGTCGTTTTGATTGCATCGCCAGGAAAGTGCTTTACATCGAAGGCGACGCGCCAAGTTGAACCACAGGAAAAGCTTTGATAAAGATGCTGATACTGAGCGAAAATACGCTGTACAACAGTGGGAAATTCAGAAAAGAAGAAGTTCAGTATTTGAGGCTTGGCTCTGAATGCTGGCAAATTCCATGGATGAAAACAAAAGGCAGGGCTGGGAATGTTATTTGAGTTCCTAAAGGGCAAGAAAAAAACAGACCTTGTAAATTTGACTGAGAGTGAGACGTTTCTCTGGTGAAGCTTCGATGGCCATTGCGATGAGAGCCACATAACTGTACGGCGGTTTCTCGTTTTCATTGCCTTCTTCTCTGAAGAAAAATTAGTCTTACTATTACACTAGTAGTAGCTAGGGGCTAACTAACAGCCCCAATTCTTGGTTTTTCTCAGTTCCAGGAGTTGTACCGTGACAACAAGTGCATATGGTGAGAATTTATTTACGCTCATTCATTTAGCGAATCGCTAAACTAGAAATTGTTTCACTGGAAATTCTTATATAACGACCGTAGGAATGAGCTCAGCCAGGCGATCCTGGATCGGATAGGGTGTGGTCTTTGCGAACATTTAGGCTAGAGTGGCAAGATTTCACATTTAATCTTACAATCAGTCCGTTTTTAGGGGCCATGAGAGTTTCTGTTTTTTCTTGTTCAGAGAGTAGCGATAGACGGTCAATCCTAATGATTAGAACTTCAAACCAAGGACGTGATGTTTTAGATGGTACATGTACTATACTCGTAGTGAAAAATAAATAACAGGGCATTTTGTTGCGAACTAGAGTTTCTATAGGACATGAGAAGGTAATGGTCGTAGTGGATGCAGCAGAACCTCGGTAGAACCTTGTTTGGACACAGAACCTCGTTAGAATCTTATTTAGACAACATTTTTGTGCTGGTTTTCCATTCTATGGTGTTTTGATGTGGTTTTTCCTCCTATTTGGATTTCTCAGCATCTCAATTTCTCCATGGAATTGTTAGCCTTTCGAAGCTTTGAAGAGAAGTAGGAAAACTGCCATGGGAGAACGTTTTTGAGCAGTTCCTGACATTTTCTCCAATGTGATGAGAGAGAATGAGAAAAACGCCGTTCTCCTTTACGTAATGGACTGGAGGTGGACGATGTGCTCACCAGGTTAATGAAAGACAATTTTTATTAAGAGTTTTACGGAAGAGCATCAAATATTTCATTACAGCCATGATGTAAATGTTCAAGACGAGTCTTTGCTTGAAAATACATCTCTAGAAATTGAAGAGGACCTAGAAAGAGAATGAGTATGCCGTTAGGAATGAGTTCTAGAAGCTTCATTCATTCAATCATTTATCTGATCTAAGCTCTCTCTCAAAGTGATCTTCGTAATTCAATAAAAGTGAAAAGAAAAAAAAACTAAAATATAAGTGAATGATGAGGTACATAATTCGATAATGCAAGTCAAGGATACCACCAAAGAATTCTAAACAACTAAAAGAAATGAAATAAGAGAATGTGCGAAGAGGACAAGGTATTCGAGCGGTGAATAAATGATAGTTCCACATAATAGTTTCTATTAGTTGGCGGCATTTTAAAAGTGATTCTTAATGCTGGAAGAAGTTTTGTTTTTTGATGGATTTGTTAGAGGAAATTTCTTCCCTGATGAATCATCATACTTGGAAGACATTGTTGCTGGTTCACGGGTGGATAAAAAAGTTTGAAGTAGCGATGCAATGAAGTTCATAAGATGTGATAATTCATGGAATTGAAGCTTAGATGTGCTTTCACAATGAAATCTCACCAATTGCTTTATTCGGAAGCTTTCGACGTTAGGGTCTTGTTTAGATCTCAACAACACGACCTTATCAATAATTCACTGTGTGGAGTGCATATTTTGTGAAGATTTCTCTGGATTTTTTCATATTGTACGGACTACGAGGAAAGGGGGGGGAGGGGGGAGAAGTTTCCCAGCAGCACTTGCAAAGATTTCACAAAGCCACTATGGTGCCGTTGTCAGCTTCTTTTGGGGCAACATTCCGCTGCAAGTTCACCTATTCAGGCCTACAATGGAACGGTATAACAATTCTTAAGACTAGTCCATCATACTATAATATTATTTGAACATGTTAGGTCAGTACAATTAATTCAGAAATGCTTAGGTTTGATGTGATGAAACATGGCAGCTGTTGCTATTGGATTCGAAAGAAGGGTATTATAAGCAACTTATGGAATATGCTACCGAGATGTTTTTTTGGCTCGCATTAGCTAAAGAGCAGAAAAAGGTCTGGGCCCTGGTAATAGGTTCGGGCATAACCATACCTGTATGATCGTGGCCGGCCTATGCCAGCGTTGGCATTCGCGCTTTGTTGCCCATCCCAGGCAAAATATTTATCCGCTGCCTCGATATTGTTCAACATAGCGATATATTTTGAAAGCGCTTTGATATTTTTTCCACAAAAACGTCAGCTGCTCAAGATGCTCCTTTGAATGTGTTGCGTATTTCGTAGAAATTCGTCGTTGAACTAACCTTACTGGGAAATGCAGCCCATTGGGTGCTGGAGCAGAGTTGGTAGACGGCAATCGTGAAGCGCTCATGCTTAGGAATGACGAGCACCGGCGACTACCGTCTCAACCACTTGCCGGCCGTCGCACGGTCTCTGCGCTCCCTGCTGCTTCTCGCACGATATTTCCTAGGGGGGCGACTCAATAATCTCGACATTTTACAGTCTACAAGCACAGAGATATATGTTTTCCAACCCTCTCTCCCATCAAAATTGCCTTGTAATGTATACGGTTAGATAGCTGTTTTCACGTAGTAAAAGAAATGAGACAGTACGAATTGAATCCAAAGTCACATCTCCATTTTGCTTTTTAGGATAAATCTTATGCTCTTTTTAGATCCTTGAATCCTAGTGGGATCCGTGAAAGTTCTCGTTTTCATCACTGTACTGCTTTTAGCTGGCCTTCATTTGTTTTATCATTTACAGATGTGTAAATGTACTACGTAATTGGATTTTGGTCATGAAATGCTGAAGGCAGCCCAAGATGTCCTAGTATATTTTTACTGCGGAATTCGTGCGAAATCAATTCTAGAAAACTTCTAGGAACTTAGAATTGAAACCTATTAAAATACGTGCTGTGTTCTAATATGCGTTACTATCTCTTAGGTATAAACTTGGTTCATCATCCTTCATTTTACATTTTACCTAGGTGTAACTCGTCAGCAGCCACTTTATAAAGCCCATTTCTACTTTTCCTTAGTTTCTATTTCAGCCTATATCCCATAACTTCCTCAGGGAAATTTCTCATGAAGTGACTGATTTCCGGTATCGTCTAGTTTTTCTTTCAGTTACACTTTGATTTTTTTCCTCACTGCAGATGAAGATGGATAAAATGGATAAACGAGTCACTTTTGTGCGCAAAACTAGAACAAAACTTCTGGAAAACATTCCCCTGAAATAATCAAAATAAAATGATTCAATACTATAGGGAATAACGCTTTTCGACGACATTCAATCCGAAAATCGATTTTTTCACTACACGACCTATGAAATAATCTATCTTTAATGTCCACAGTGTGACTATTCCTTGCATCTGCCGAAGTTTTACAGAGCTGTAATGGTGTCCGTGTGTTGCTAAGCTATTGCTTCATTTCAAGGAACTTGTATGGTAACGTTTAAGCGCATTTTGGTTTCACTAGACATCTCAGTAGATCACCAGTCAGGCCGTTTGGGCTAAGATTCGTAAATGTACAACCGAACTGTTGCAACTGTCCCGAACGATGGAAAATTGCCGCTAAACTCAGAATATTCCGGAGAGCTAGAAGTGGATGAAATGTAAACTGGTTGTGCACTCCAAACATCTATTGTGCTGCTGACGGCAGAGCCTCACCTCAGCGGTCATTTCTGAGGTTTTTATGAAGAAGAAATCCTATCTATGTAAGCTAATGAGTAGAATGATTCACATGAAAGCCCATGAACCCGCCGGGGACCTCAACTTTGATTTGATTTTTTTTTGTTAGGAGGTTTTCGGAATCCTCAGCATCTTCGGGAGATGACCGGTGCCCCTTCCTAAATGAGCGGTAGTTGTTGCATGGGTGTTTACACGGTAACATGTGTTTGCTTCATACAACTAGCCCGGACCACTGGCTCAAAGCGTAACTGTTTAAGCCCAATGTTAGGGTTTTTGGCTATTTTGGGAAATTAGACTGCCCTGGAAAATTCACCCTAGTAATTCAACATTACATACATTAATTTAAAGAATACAGTGATTATTACAGGCTGTTCCTGTTGCTCACTACACTCAGAATGAAACGGCGTTTTTCGAAAGGAAGCACAAGGTTCATTAGAAGCCTTCGAAAATTTCGTCGTTTTTGAGACTCAAAATCGTGTCGGTTTCCAGGCTGGGGATGCTCTAGCGTTCAATCGAAATCCAGAAGGGTTCAGACCGCCGACATTACTACCTGCTAAAGAATTAGTGGCAAAACTAGCAGAACGAGCGCGGCATATCAGGAGAGGTGAAGAGGCCGACAAGCATCCAGATGATCGGGAGAAGAACGGTGGGTACTTGCACGAAATCGGTCGAAATGCATCCTTCTGCTTGCTTATTGTATCGTTTCAGATGATTACGTAAATGAGTTACCAGATCCGAAGGAAAAAGATTATAAGGAGATGGGGGAGATTTGATGAGCTTTGAGGTGGGTTTCAGTGATTTTTTTCTTGTGTGCTCGTCCTTAAAGGCAGTGTTCAGGCAAAAATTTCGATACTTCAATTCTACCATTTTGTTACTCTACTCGACGAGCTGATTGCAACCGCATAGATTTTACCCGTAGAAACCTTCAAATTTGTGGTTTTTAGAAGGTTGAAAGTTACGATGTGGACGAGTTATTCGGTGCAAAATGAAAAGGAGGCAATAAGGCTTCTTCTCGAACTTCTGGACAAACCAGATAAATATTGCTACAGATGATCCGAAGGGAAATCTTCTTGACTGCTTTTTGCTTTTTTCCATTAGTATTCCTACTAGTAACCATTTTTTTCCGAAATTTGGGGCGAAATTCTGGATTGATGCTGATTAAAAACCTGTCAAATTTAACAATGCATGTTCAACAAGTTAGCACATGTTGGTGTGAGTTCCATCCGCAGCATAACAGAATAGAGAGGGACCAGACTGTTAAACAGTAAAACATGTCTTTACAATCTTAGGCATGACTTAGCAAGTTTTCACGAAATCTTCGAAGGGGCGGAGCGGGCACTGGATCGGCTTTGGGTACCAGTAGTGAAGATTCTGCCTGGACACTGCCTTTAAGTGCTAGGATCCTGATTGTGATACTCTGCGGCCAACCCTGTTAGTCCTATATTCCAATCTTCTGGAAATGTTAGCAGAGACGCTGAAGGTTCTTCCTATACCTAAGTGGGAATATGTAATTTCCTCGACCACACCGGTCTCTAAAACAATTTTGTTCTATTTTGCATGTTTTTTTTTGTGAGCTGCGGAATAAAAGCGCGGGAATCCCAGCAATTACAACGAGAGCTTATGCAATCGACGACATTCATCGCCTGGGTCACATTTCAAGTGCGACATTTCTTCGCAGTGATTCGTCGTCGTGGTGAAGGTTCATCAGGTCGCCAGAAGAAATGTCGCACAGCGACCTCGTCGTCCAAAATGTCACTCAATTGCTTCGTTGGCAAAAGGTTCCCTCCATGTAGAATGATGATGTTAGGGCTTTAACTGAACGTAGATAAGTTGAAACGACACCTCTCATTGAGATGGATGGTGGAACGTCTTATTCATTTAAAAAAAACGCCTACTTTTACTCTATATGTCTGCATATTTTGGTCCACTAATATCGGCAAATATCGTACTACCAGAGTATACCGCTTCCTTATTTATGATAATGGTTTATTGCTAATTGTAAGTGGAAACCAACAAAAACTACGTGAACGTGCTAATTAGATAGCTCATTTCCACTCCAGTATCAAAACAGTTTCCCAGAAACACCCGTAATATGCTTGACCGAGGCAACATACGTATAGTGCCGGTCAATTATTGTTATTGGGTTGGGGAATAAGTTCGTGTTTTTCATGGGCATAGAAACCACTATTTTCCATAAAGAATGTCAATCACACTGAATGGGTTAAAAAGCTGCTTTCTTCATCTGTTAATGCTGACCGGGACAGAGCAGCTTCTCGGCTCCAAGTCTACGAAAAATAGCGTTGTTTCGGACCACTCATTTTGCAGCCTGCCACCACAACTCTTGGATCACAGTTCATGAAATGAATAAGGAACTCATGAAGTAGGTGGTAGATGACTGCATCAAATCTGCAGAGTTCGCAGTGGTGGGAACCCCCACATTTGAATATCTTGCTTGCCGTTTTGGTGAAATTTGCGCAGAGAAATCGCGCATACCCAATGTGGACTATCAACTCATATTGAGCATTTGAGAGCTTTGCAGAAAACACATTAGCTAAATTTACATATTATTAAAAGTTAGCATAAATGGTGACTTTTTCTTACATTCAGGGCAGCTCTAGCGGATAATCCCCTCTATGTCTCACAAACTGGGCGTCCAGAGCGAGAAGCAACTTCAAAGCCAAAATTGCCCTGTCTAGAGCGGGCATAGCACTTCCGTGCTGTTCTTTCACTAGCTGAGATTCCTCTATAGACTTCAGTGATATCCCAAACCATTTGAGCCACATTTGGTCCACAACTGAAGTCGAAGGTAGTCGGTGGAGGGGACGTTCAATTTCGTCGACTTGGAGGGTCATATTCCATGTGGTGGAAGACAAGGTGAAGCGAGAATTGAGAAAGGCGGTTGTGTCACCGGTAAAGACCACGTCAAGAACCTTAAAAATGAGCCGTGACTGCAAATCAAGCGAATTTCAAATCACTGTGAAAAAAAAAACAAATAGAAGGAAACCGCACGAATTTATTTCCCAACCCAATATATCACAGAATAATGCCCGTCTGCTCTGCCGCGCCGCACCACCTACGCGATGCGGCGGGCCAGTTGGGTGCTGTGTTGGGGGTCGCCGGTGTTGCTGTCTTACTTATGCTGCCACCCCCATAAAGAAAACGGTGGAAAATACACCCTCTCTTTAACAACAACAGCGTTTAGTTGGTCTCCCAGTGAGCGTCGGTGGTGCGGCGCAGCACACCACATGAGCTTTATGCTGTAGCGTTTGCGCGCAGATATAGTTTATTCTTCCAAGTTTAAGAATAAACTGCAGACGAGTAGACTGAAGGGTGAAAAGACGCGTTTGAATGCACCAATTGCACACCAGCACCGCCACCACACCACTTTCCTCCAGGATGCATCCACCCACATGCGGCAAGGTATGGCACACACCCACTTCATCAGTAGAAACGAGGCAACACCATTAAGCGTCCCTATTATCATATTCTTGTATGATAATTCGGATTGTTAGTTAACTTCGCTTCAACAGTAACGAATCGGATTTCAACATCGTACTCGAGGCAGACTTGGATTTTTCTTCGGTCAAAATAATTTTCCATCATGAAACGTGACTTGATGACAGTGTGAAATAGCCTTTTAACATCTGGTTTTCACGAATCACTGCATCATAGTCCTTATTTCAGGCTCGTGAACAACTCTAACGATCTGTTTCCTATCCACTTTACATGGTCATAATCATATTGAGATCATCGGGTTTGCAAGGAGCTACTATCACCTGGGAGTATTACGTTGTTGTGTCGTTTTTTGTCGTAGAGTTTAGTTGTTTTTGTGATTAGTGCTAGGTGCTTTTCTAGTGCTTACATTCGAAATTGCCGAGATTATTCTCTTAACCTGTTTATATACGTGTTTGTTTTTGCGGCGACTATTCTCAATTCGAATTTGAGATCTACAGATTCTTTACTATCTAAAGTTCTCATGAAATGAGGCACACTCTAGTCGTGATTTCTGTCCGAATGTGATACTTTTTTATCTGTGTATTTATTTGTTTCCTGGTCTTGAATGCTTTGTTATAACGCATTTTGTACAGCGGTGGTTTCACTGCTTTGAATACACGTACTCAGTCATTTGAATTCCTATTGGTGTCACGGACGAGTTTTCATGAGCTTGGGATGGGAGTTCCAGAAATGTGTTGCTTCGCATTAATGTTATATTGTTCCGTGGTTCCAAATCAGTATTATATTACAAAATGAAAGTATTATCAGTCATATGGTTAAATAAAGAGTTGCAAGAGTGTTCATTTACATTGCATACGTATATTTACACTGCATGATGTTTGCAGGTATGATGAACTGAGATTGTTCAAAGACTAGGTGTGGAGCGTTGTAACTGGAGAGTGCGGTGCAGCAGGGCTCTATGATTGGTCGGTTAGAGGGATTGACCAATTATAGGGCGATGCTGCACCGC
Source organism: Ancylostoma caninum (assembly GCA_037903475.1). Lineage (NCBI taxonomy): Eukaryota > Metazoa > Nematoda > Chromadorea > Rhabditida > Ancylostomatidae > Ancylostoma > Ancylostoma caninum. The sequence continues at coordinate 25,569 of JBAJFG010000008.1, read as the reverse complement.
TATGGTACAACTGGTACAACGCTCCACGGCTTTGATAAGCCTAGCTTATACCAGTATACCAGAGTTGTACACCTCATGGTGGGTGGCACATGTATGGAGAAGATAGCAGACATACATATGATCAACAGACACTGAATAAGAATTCAGATCTATGTTCTTTGATTAATCTAAATGCTTTACTTTTCAAAAACAACGAGAAAGGACTCCTTTGGGCGAGTAAACGCGGGTGCGGGGCGTTACACTGGAATGGGTGGTACTGCCAAGCCAAGATTTGGGATTGGCAAGATGAGCGAACTGACCAATCGCGAGTCGAGTCGTACCGCCCTCTCATGGTACAACGCTCCACAGCCGTGACTGAGAGCGATGTGTAGAGCAAATACTGAAAGGATGAGTATGGTATGGCATGTGTAAGTAAATAAATAAATGTTTAGCTGAGTTTGTCTCCAGTGACATTGGGCAGAAAACCTGGGAGAACATATCTGTTTTCTGCTAGCTCAACAGGTGAGATAGCATGCAGTTGTGAAGAGAGCAGAGACAGTTAAGAACACGCCGTGATTCGTCTCTTTTTTGGTGCTCTTTGAAGATTGTTGAAAGGTTTGGAAATACCCTATAAAATAGAAAATTATATTGGCTTACTATTGATATCTTATTTCTCTTATTTTTTCGATAATCATTCCATTGCTCAGGTCTAAAATTAAGCTTTTACCGACATTACTTACAAAATTCGAGAGTAATAGCAATAAAATGCTCGGGTGGTGTTCTCCAGAATACTCTATGAATGATCTCTATTTGTTCTCACACCTTGGATAACGGCAAATTTCGTGGATATATAAGGAAAGGCTCTGAGGTAAGGTTCATTCTCTTGCTAGTGCTGGTGTACTCGTCGGTGGCACGTGCTTACCACAATGAGCGCGTATCCACCGGACATTGCCTATCGGGAGCCCACGATCGATGATTTTTGCAGTTTGCGCGAGTGAGTTATCGATCGATATCGATCCATGATGACCGGGTTTCGCTCCAGTAATTTCTCATAGTAGCTGGTAGTCAAAATTTCCTTGATCGACTGTACTTGCAGACTAGGTCAACAGTGTCTGCCACTACCGTATCCCGATTCATATTGGATGAGAATAGCCAGTGACACGAGCACTCATTACTCACTTGGTAGGTTGCTATAGGAAAAATCAGCGGTCAGGACCCACGCGCACGCGCTTCGCTGCGCAGGTGTCGCGCTGGCGTTAGCGTCGCAGATAGCTAATCAATCAATAAATCAATGTAAATAAGCTCCAGGTGCCTATGATCAACAACGGAAACTTGTGGGTGCTATTGGTGTGATCAGATGTGTTGGGAGCTACTTCACAGTGAAACTTTTAAATGCTGAGGAACAAAAACTAATCAGTACCTATAAAAAGGTAGTGAGAAGTGTTCATTTTCCTTGAAAAATCATCAAGATTTAATAAAATTCAGGTGTGTTACATAACAACGCTAATAGTCGCACCTGCGTATCGTAAAATCGGGATCGCCACTCAGCTGCTACAACGTGCGAGTACTGTTCTACTTCAGGAAGGCAGTCAGCTGGTTAGGAATACTCTGCCTTCATGATCCTGCCCAGGGTTCGACGTTTTGAACCTCCTTTTCAGATATATCTACATGTCCTGCACACAAATGTCCCAGCAATTCGACTATATGAAAAGATGGGCTACGAAAAAGTAGCGGAAATCCCAGAGTAAGCCATGCTGAGCACTTGAGATCGATAAAATCAATAATCGATTTTCAGCTACTATACTATAGATGGTGGGCCACAAGCTGGTTTGCTCTACTGCCGACGTCTAGCCAAACCGGTGTGCTACGAATGCCTGATGGCTGGTGGTAGCAACTGTACGATCTCTTGATCTAGCTGTGATCCGATTAGTGTGATCAACCCAACGATTGATATCCAGTGAGATACATGTCATCTGACAAAAATCTATGCGTATTGTAAAACGTGTAATCTTGTATAAATGTACATGAATTTTTTTCGTATATCCTCTCAGTTCGTCCTTTCACGGACCCCTAAAAAGGATTTTCGCCGGAAAGAGATTCTCGTTGGTAGAGATTGCTGCACCAAAATGGGACGTAGCGCGCGATGGAAAAACTGTTTATACTATGAGTGTGCGTCAGTAGCGCTTCAAACGTACGCTAGTATTTGCGAAAGATTCTACATGAAGCGCCGACAGGCATATCCTAGATGAAAATACCGCGCGGCTGCCGCAAATTCGTGTGATCTCACCAGAGTCTGAGCCGCGTTTGTGCAAAGGTGCGCCGCCTCTCCCGCAAGTGTCACTAATTTTGGAGGGAACTGTAGAAACCTCAGCGTTTTCTTTCGTATCGTTTTCCTGGCTTTCCAACGTGGCACAAGGTGTCAGAAATTTATCTCACCTAATGGCGCACCATTAGCATAGTACCAGTCAATCACTCCCTCATCACAAAAAAGCGTCCGTCTGGTTTGCCGCGCCGCACCGCTTACGCGGCGCGGTAGACCAACTGGATGTTGCTGTTACCGGGCAGTATTTTCCACCATTTCCCTTTTGTCTTTGTCTTCATTTTGGCATGCTAGCTTGGAAGCACAGGTCAAAAATCAATACCGGCAACGCTCAACAACCACAGCACAGAGCTGGTCTGCCGCATCGCCTAGATGATGCGGCGCGGAAGTCCAGACGGGCGAAACCGAGACACCCCGAAAAAGCAACAATAACGGTTTCAATTAGTCAAAGCCTATGGTATTCGTTGCGCCAATGTTTCGAACGAGATTGCAGCTAGTCGGTGATCTCAAGAAGTAATTCATGATAACACCTGCTTTCTTCGCTCTAACACGTGAAATTAGTTTCAACACATCATGTTGATCTGTGGGCGGCAACCATGTGACCCTGAAGCTAGAGAATTTCAACTCAGGAATTTTTAGCATCTCACAAGAAAAGTGTTTTTGGCACCAAATTAAATGATGCCAGGATAACCGAAGTGCGTTTACACGCATTTTCTTCTGTTGAAATTGATGCTGTTAGATTTTCAAAAAATAAAACAAGAACGACTTACAAAGTAATAATAATTGTAGGCTTACATCCTCTTGTTTCCAAAAGAGTCCATGCAGATTACTGCATGCTCTTTTTCTCGGCTCAATGAATAAACCCAAAACAGGCTAATCCGTAGTTATGACATAAGTTGAAGGCTAGTCAACATATGTAAGCAGTACAGGAACAATTTTCAACAAGATCCTCATTCGCTCGTTTAACAATTTCTTTGCTTCTTCTACGCATGGTTTTTTGGGTCATTCATTCATTCATTCATTCATTCATTCATTCATTCATTCATTCATTCATTCATTCATTCATTCATTCATTCATTCATTCATTCATTCATTCACTCATTCATTCATTCATTCATAGCAATCATTCATTCATTCATTCGTTTATTCATTCATTCATTCATTCATTTATAGCAATTATTCATTCATTCATTCATTCATTCATTCATTCATTCATTCATTCGAAGATTTTTCTGAATGTAAATACTTCTCTGGCGTGAATTGCTGTATTGTATTGCATGCTTTATAAATTTCCGAACTTCTTTTTTTATGCAATACTGGTGGATACATTAAAAATGTTAAATCGAAGCCCAGTCGCCTTGATAGATGTGATTTGTCAACATAATTCGAAATTTATAATCAAATTGAATTTGATGTAGTCAATTGCTGCCTTCGAAAATTTGATCTACGACTCGTTCTATTATGTTGATAGATTATAGCACGTACAGTCTTCTTGTTCCTTGTATTTCTCTCATTTACAGGAAATACCAGCAGATATGAGTGGTCTTGGCGCACGAATGATGCTTCACTTGTACGATGATATGCGTATTTTTGTACCAGCTTTCATATCCAGCAACAGCAGTGACGATCTAGTGCTTGAGGGAGACGATATATTACCTATAACCATATCCAGAATGCTCTATGCAGTCGAATTTTTCGTTATGGCTATTTCTATACCAGTAACAATGCTTCAAAACTATTATCTTTCTCGATCAATGTTCTTCCATCCGAATCTGACAAGGATTGTCCAGGTAGGGAACCTATTCTTTTCAAGTTATAGAGGGAGAATAATACATGAAGCTTCTTGAGTAACGGAGGGAAAATGGGGGCCTCAGACATGCGAGGGACATGAATGGCAGGAATTCCAAAAGTAGAATCTTTACAAGCACTAATTTTAACATCAAATAAGGGTAAATGGATATCTGAGAGCATCAATTAAAAAAGCACTTTGAAGAACTTGCGCTCACAGTACAGACAGAAACCTTTTCCAATTTGCATGAAATATTGGGTGTTAACATAAGCCCTTGCTCTCTTTTTTCGGATGCACATTTCTGCACCTACATGTTATACATGTGGTCCACATGAAGTGTGACGGGCTCTAGGAAATCAATGTCCGGACATCTTTATTGCTTGTTTGTACTTCTTAATAGTGTTATTCGTTTCTCCCGTATTTTTAATCCTAATGTGGTCAATCTTGTTCTCTGTTTTTATTTAAAGATGGTATCGCTTGAGGATCGCTCAGCAGTAGTCGCCATGTACAGGCGGGGGTCGCCCAGTTTCCGAGATTTCGAAGGCGCTCAAACTGCATCGGAGGCAAGTGCATCATATCATAAAGCGTTTCGAAGAAACTGGAAGGATAGATAATTGTTCGAGAGGTAGACCTGAACGAAGTGCAAAGACCCTGCCCTTCGAAAAGCTGTTAAAGACAAAATTCACCAGAGTCCCAGAAAAGCACTGGACAATCGGCTAAGGATCACAAAGCAAGCCGTTCAACTATGCAAAGACTGATTAGAGATGATGTCGAGCTGTATCCTTACAATTTCGCCAAAGGACAACGCCTTACCAACGAAATGGACACCACAAGAATGGAAAAATGCAGAAAGATGAACGAGCTTGCGCGCAGTGACAAGCTTGGCCGGGTTCTCTTCACACCCAAGAAGTTATTTACCGTTGAACCAATCCGAAATGCGCAGAATCAACAAGAACTGCTGTCAAAGGAAATTCCAGTAGAAAAACCCATTTTCCACAGTCTGTGATGGTGTGGGCTCGAATATCAGGCCTGGGCAAGACCAAGCTTATCTTCTTCCAACAAGGAGTTAAAATTAATGTCGAACTCTACCGATAGCTAATCCTAGAGGATGCGGTAATTTCTTGAGCTTAACAAAACGCAAAGTACATTGAATGGACGTTTTAGCAAAACTCGGCACTAGCGCACGCCCAAAGAGGTCATTGGCATGGTCTATGACAAATCTTTTGGCTTTCTCAACTAAGGATGTTTGGCCATCAAAATCGATCTCAATTCTTAGGATTTTGCTGTCTGGTCATTCCTGAAGCAAAAAGATTGCCCTTTCAGGCACAAGTCACGGGATTTGCTGAGGACGGCCCTGGTGAAGGCAAGGGATGAAAACTCGCCGGAAATGGTCGCGCGCATCTTAAAGATTTTCCGGATAAGATTGAACATCTACATCAGAACCAAATGCATTTGTTCTACATGTGATGGATGAGATCTTATTTAGAATTTCTTTCTTGTTAAATAATTGTAAAAATTGCCAATTTGGATTGATTGGTGCGTAGTTATGAGTAGTTTGTCTTGTCACACCTCATATGGACCCCCCCTTTATTTTAGATACGTCTCATGGACGACTTGAAAGCGCTTATCTTTTGTTGTAAACAGTTTTTGTTAAAATGACTGTTTGCTTAAGTTTCGAACTTGCGAAATGAAGCAATAAGTCAATGAAAAACAGTGCGCCCGATAGTTACCTATCTTGGCATTCAGTTTTAGCTCTGAACGCCATCAATACTGCCTATACAACCTGTGCTAAGTATGAAACCGTTGTTATGCTTGAAATGACTATTCACCTGCGATTTTCTAAGCTCGAAGAACGTATATTCGATCTCAATGGCAATAACCACTTCAACCAAACAAATTTCTTTCAACAAGACCCCGAAATTGCTCCAGAGTAATCGTATGGTCTAGATGAACATCATGTTTCTCAAAGCTACTAAGTAAGGTGATTCTGCTAAAATAATAATCGAGGGTCTAGCCGTCTTACTCCATAATAACGTCAGGCCCCACTCTTGCCAGCATCCCCAAACTGACCCTCCAACAGTTCCATTATGATGTTCCTCCGCTTCTATATTCTGAAGACCTTATACGTTCAAACAGTACCGGATGCTTTCCGATCTCCATTGACTACAAAGACAGAATGGTTTTTTCCTAGCATTCGCGTTTTTCTTCTTAAGCCTGAAACTAAAAGATTAGAGATAGAAATATAGTAGTTATTGACTTTTCTTAGCGGATGATTTCTCTTCCCATTTGTGTTGTTATAAACGCCCCGTGGAGGGAATGGATCAGCGAGTCCACGGGCAAAAGCTAGCTGGAAGTGCTCCATGAAAACACAGGAAAGCACATCTGTGAGCGAGAAACCAGAAGAAGTAGGCTGACAAGAAGTAAAAGGTAAAAAATATAGAATATGCTGTTATAGTAAACGAGTATTGATAACATTGTTTTTATAATAAGTGTGGTGGTTGAAACATATTGCGTGACGACAGAAGATTGCGGAAAGGAGGAAGCGGATAATAGTATGTGGTGAAGAAGTCCTGTAGTCGAAGATAGTGTTTCTGAGAAGTGCGGAGAAGCAATGTTGATCTTTCGTTCTTCTCGGTTTACTCATTCAATTTAAGGTATTTCTTTCTGGCTACTATTTCGCTATTGTTTGTCGCGTCATAATTTTTCTATATCAGTCGAACATAATTCATTATAATGGTGAGTACTTTGTATAATAGCAAAACAAGTAATATATTCAAGAATTTCCAGAGAACATCGCTTCTTCGAAGTACACACTGATCGCTGCTTCAATCATTCGCTTATGGTTTCTCACGACGGCGCTCGCTATGCTGGGTGAGATCGTAGTCGAGCGTCAATTTGCCTTCTACTTTGTTGCTGACTACGAGGAAAATCAGCGCCTTTGGATATCCACTGGGATTGTGATACTATCGCGGTTGCTAACACTGCTATTCACTTTCACAGTTATGACAGGTGAGTTGTTTGTAGTGTGTTTGGATAATCAGTACTTATCAAATTTTCAGAGATCTATCCACATACCTGGGCTATAGGAGGTGGTAGCATATCTGTAGTTGTTTTGGTCGTTTTCGCAACACGTATGTATCGGAGGAACTATTCAAAACTCGTGGAGCTCAGATCTGGAGTAGTGAACGCAAGAAGCGCTAACACACTTTGTGTCAAATTTCAGCTGATAGAGAATGTACGAGTGATGAAGGTTAGCCACTGATCGTTCCAGTAAAAAAATGGTTTGGATTTCCAACTGCACTTATCACCCGGATAAGAAAAATCTGAAGAACCATGATTATGTATTCCATATAAGCCATCTACCCCTCCTCCTTAGAAGCGGTTTCCGACCCGAGTTCCGCTTCCAAGATTTTTATGTTGTTGGAATCGCCAGGAGACGCAGATCACAACAGTATAGATAATTATCTGTAAGATTCCCGGAAAATTCAGCTTAGGATCCATCTAAATTGAGGTAATATTGGGTGATTTTACACTGCATTGCAATTCTTCCTTTGTGTTTGTTCTGGCTGCACTTCTCCAACATGTTTGACATGTTCGCAGTCATCGATTGATAAAATTTCGGCACTGGCATATGGTTACTGATCGACGGAGAAAAGCCGCACTCGGGAGTCCCTTGTAGTATTTTGCCGCAGCAAGCGACGATAAGGAATGTCCCGAACCACTTTTGCCGTACACGGCAAAATTCGCGGAGCGTATTTTTCTCCGTATTTTCTCAATTCCTTTGACCAAAGTGCACTTCCTCATTAACGAACAATTAATTTTGCTATGATATGTGTTTAGCGTTTTTCACTTGACGCTTTCGGTATGTTTACCCTTATACTAGAACATGCGAAGCGATATCCCTTGTGCTATCTTTTGTGTTTCAAGTGTTCTAGTCATGGATAACGATGATGTAGCTTAGTTAATCCTAGAATGCGTTCGGGAGGTGGTAGCCGCTGTTAACGACGCATACGTCCTTTACCTCGACACCATGTTCAGAATGTAAATATGCAGAATATGTAGAAGAGGCGTTCCTCACAGAAATCGTTCAGTTGGAACAAAGAATTCTAGAGAAATCGCAACAACGTTGAAGACTTATTGCAGATGTAAAAAAGATGCCCTTGTGCTAATCGCCGCGTTCTCTTTAACTCTGAGCATCTTTGGTAACTGAGCGGCAAAGTTTGGCCGCACACTTGTCTTACCCGGCGAGAACTCGCTCGCGGCAAAACTCTGAGTGAAGTGAGGCTATACACTTGTCGAAGATGTCAGAGAAGGGCGGCCAGCACGGGGGTCATCCAACAGAATTCCTATATTACATAGGAGCGCTGAATTTTACTGCAGAATAGGGGTTTGAAAATGGATTGTCGGGAATTTCACAGCAAATGATGCAAAGGTACTGAGGTGATACACAGTGAAGATGAAAATTAAAAATTGATCCTTCCACAAACTTTCTTCGCTAACCATTTCTGTTCACTTTGAGGGAAACAACTAACGAGAAAAAGTTTATAGGTTGTAGTGGTTGCATTTCGCATAGCTGGCATGCTCATGGCCATTGGTCTACTAATACTTTCGCTAGCATTCTACGTCTTCAGAAAAGCCTTTCGAAAGGCACAAGTCTGCTTCGCACTTCTTGATTTCCTAATAGCACTGTGAGTTTGATCTTACCCGCAGTTTCACAAAATGTTGTCATTTTGCTAAATTTGTAAACATTGTTCCAAATATCCATTCAGGTCTGCGATTGGCTGTATCTCAGCTTTTCTGCTACTGATAGATGAATGTCGACGTATTCTTCGTAAAACTGCGATCTTACAGATGCTTTTTCCTGCCATCGCTAGTAGTGTTCTAACCCCATGCAAGAAGGAAAGCATAGATAACCATCGAGGAGCGTCGAAGCAACATTTCGAACATCTCAAACTGGCATGGCAGTGAAGTATGCTATCTGTCTGGATTATGTTAGATCCTCTTTTGAGTCTGTTAAGCTGTTAAGGCCCTTCATGTCTTTGTGTGAACTGTGAATCGTTACTGTATCTGTAACGCATATAGCGTGGGTCCCCATTGCCTTTCATTCGTCCAGCGTATCATTTGAGCTGCGCGTTGAATTGGTGGAGTTCTGTGAGAGTTCGTTGAGGGATCTCCAGATGTGTTCGGGAGAACATCGGTGATTTTGTGAGAGAGAAGCAAGGCGTTTCGTGATCCAGACCATAAATAGCATTGATACCACAATTGGCCTTTTAAGAGGACGTTACCGTCGAAACCTTGTCGGGTTCCGATAAATAAATCCACTTACCGATTTGAATGACACAGAAGAGCATAGTCAGCTATTCAATGTATTTGAAAACGTAGCAAGAGGTGTTCCTGCCCCTTAGTTTTTTTTCTTTTTCACTTAACTAGAATTGATTAGGTATGTTACATTACTGCTTCAGTTAAGGCACCTCCCGCCTTCCAAAATAAACGTTATCTCTTCATTGTTAAGTGCAGCAGAAACGGCATGGTTTAGGAAGGCTACGGGCTAATGAGGCATATGCGTCTCCGGAAGCTAGAGTATCTGGGACATCAAATTAAATACAGTCTGATAGCTTAGGCACATACGCGAGCTCGATTATGAGTGACAGTAGCAAAACCACCTCTTAAATCCGACGGAAAGCCTAGGACATTCCCCGCAGGATCATTGATTCAGATGTAGAATTGTTCATCGATTTTACCAGATTTTCTAGGTTCAGGTGTCTACTGGGGCATTCGATCACATTGATCACAAATTTAACAATTATATTATAGACGTTTATTGATTTATTGATTTTATCAATTCTTCGTGCATTTTGCTTCGACGTAGTGGAAAGATGACCATGGAGGTTATCTAGCATGCTGAATATGAATAAAGCTTGAACAAAGCGAAACCTTGAAAATACATTGACAAAATCATTGAACCTGCTCACGAAATGCTCTTCAGTCGCACCATCTACATGGGACCTAGAGGCCACCGTAAAATTGGCGTGGGACACGACAATTTCCATTATGAGTCCGCTTTCACAAATCAGTTTTGACTCCCAGCGAGTGGTTGTAAGAAAAGATTGGGACTATGAAAGAGCTACGGGAATTCCAGACGAGTGAAGGTCTGTAAAAGTGACTGAAAAAATGTTTTTTTTTTCGCATTCAATTTTCAGCAGCCATATTTTTAATGGTTCTCTGTTGGTATAGTACTATGTCAATGCCTATGTACTCATACTGATTGCTACGTTTGATGAAGGAGCGACGGCAGCCTCACCATGTCGTGCTCCGTCGATCGATTAATACATATACAGCGCGATCTCCCAAAGGATGTGAATTATGTGACATGTCATGACAACCTACCGTGTGTGCAGTGAAATGTGCGGTCTTGTATTATCTAAATATGAGTAGGAATTCATTAAAAGAATACCTATTGGTCCATCTTTCGCAGAAGTCACCAACATCCATGACAGTCTCTAAAAGTAAACTAAAAATAACTGGTAGCCGAAACTTATCCATAAAACAACATTTCCCGTGCCAGAACTATTTCTAATAAATGTACTCTGCCGTAACTCCAGATTTCAACCACAAATCCTCGATCATCCAATAAGTTTATTCATTTATTTACCTGATTATTTGGTTATTGCATGCACATAAAGAAAAGTGCACTAACTTTAAATCAGAAGTATAATTAACAGTACCATATAGATTGGCTCGATAGAAAGCTTTAAAAAATGAATAGGTAAAGAGACCTTGCGTAGCCGTCGACGTCAGCACACAATCACCAACAGTGGCGATGGCGCATCACCAACAATCGATAGGCACCGCTGCCACAGTGGCTGTCGTGCCCGGCCAGGGCGTCGGTGGTAGCACCCAAGCCAGACACGGCAAAAGAGGGTTTAACCTGAACCCACAAGGCTACGTGAGGGTAGTACCGCGGCGCATTGAAGCAGTGGGCTCGCAAGCCAGCGGGCGAAGTGATAAAGGCCTACTACCCTAGGCGAGCGGCAAGCGGGCGCGGGCAAGAGCTTAGCGAACTTAGCGTATTACGACTTCTCTAAGATCCAAACGATCCGACCATTTCTGGATTCTGTCCCTTCCCGACACAACACAACTAGTTTCTTCAATCGGACATCCCGAGATATTCAATGTCTCTATCTTCCATGATCTCAACACGAGTAAATAGCCACCTTCATGATCCCCATCGAATATGACATCAATACAATAGAGAGCTATAACCACAAGATGGAATGGGTTAAGTCATAACCGGCCTGATGGACACGCGCGGCACTGCAGGATCTTCAGCGGCTCGACATGGACTTGGATTGGCGTCGTCTGGAGGCGGTGGACATCTTCGAACAGCGGATTGCATCATCATCTTCGTCGGCAGGACTTCTGGGCCATTGCGGCAGCGGAGCGATCGATGGAGCGAGTGACGAGAGTGACGGTGAGGAGTCGACTGGCGAAGACTGAACTCGATCGAACGCGAGGGCTCTTTATATACTGCTGCCGGCGTGGGAAAGTACCGTAACCCATGAGAGCGCGCTGATGGAAGGGCGCGCTGGCCACGCAAGGGGATTTGAACCGGTAGAGGACGTCGGCCCAATGCATCCCAGCTTGCTGGCGTCCAGACCGGAAGGGAACGTCGTCGGTCGAAGGAGTCCTGGGAATGGAAGTCGTGCGACAGTCACGACACTCCGGGCGGCGCGAAGATGGAACGACTGAGTTGGCGAAGGAGGTCCATGACGAGTTCGACGACGGCGTCTTCTTTCTTCTTTTAGCGCGTTGCGTGTCCGGTTACCTACGAGTCAGGCAATGTACAACACCTACGAGTTAAAAAACCCTAGTGTTGAGCGCGGTTACCTACTGACTGACTTGGGGCCTACTATTGTTGACGTTTTTGCAGCGGATGGGCGAAAGATGATCTTGACTTTTCGCTGCGGGTGAGGGCGAGCTTTTCTTTTTGAAAAGTTACCTACGGGGATGGTGGCGGTGCTTCTTCAGGTTGGAAGCATAGACCGTTGGGCGTCTGTATCGCGACGCAAAACCATGACGTTGACCATAGACTTTGAGTGGCGGCGATGAGACCATAGGATATGTGCGGACGTTGGCATAGACTTTGGCGATGGCATTGAACTTGACGTGGATTCGACGGCGTGGCATGGAGCAGCGGCTCGACATTGGCATTGACGGCGAATCAGCGGCTCGACATTGGCATTGAACGGCTCGAACGGCAGGTACCTCAGTGAAGAAGAGATGGAATGAAAGAGGGTTACCTACTGAGCGTGTTTTTACGCCGTGGGGAAATGCGAACGATGTGAGGGAGAGATGGTTTTACCTCACTGGAATGTCGAGGGGGGTGTCAAGTCCCGTGTGCGAAAGATGGAATTTGAGTGCTATGCGAACGTGATGATCTGGCGATCTCTCAGCGCCGGGGTGAAGATGTTGATAGCCCCGAGTCCCTGGTGAGTGGGGTCATGATCACAACGATCTATGAGGATGTGAAGGAACTTAAGGTTCGCTTCGAAAAGGACCGAAATAAAACTACTAGATAGCTGTGATATATACATTATAACTATATACAATTATGTACAAAAGTGTGTTGGACTAATGTCCAACGAGCGGTTTTGGGCGGATTTTTCACCCAGTTGCACAAGACAGATGGCAATTTGGTCTAAATGCAAAAGGGTTGAAGCGGATAAGCGGAGCGAAGTTGTTCTTTCTTTCTGTTGGTCTCATTCTCTTTCCCATTTCTGTTCTGGTGTTTCCTTTGATCTGTTCTATCTCCTTCTGTTCTTCTTCCCCAATGAAAGCGGAATAAAACAAAAACAAATGAAAACAAAACTAAATAAAAAAGATGCGGGCTTAAAAAGCGGGTAGTTTTGAACGGCGGGCGAAACAATACCAAGCGGGCACGCGTGTGTAGCGGCAGATAAGGCAATTACCTAAGCGCAAATAAGGCAATTACCTAGGCGACAGTTGTAAGGCGAGCGATGAGCGGGCAATAATGTAAGGCGATAATAAGGCGTGCGAGCTTTAAAGACGAGCAAATAAGGCGAAGTAAGCGAGCAAATGAAAAAATAAGCGAGCTATATAAGGGGGCGACTAAACTACTAAATAAAACGCGGGAGGTTAATGCTAGCGGAGATGGGTGTACGAAGTGCTTCTAGTGAGGAAGCAGATGGAGATCTTCGTACCTCTCTTCCGAACGATCCATCATGTGCCTGTAGAATGACAGGATGTCTCCGTCGACGTCGTTGGTAACACAACGTCGGTTTTTATAACAGAGAGCTGGATGATGGTGCTTGTCACCACAGACAGTACAGGATCGTTCTCGCTGGCAAGAACCAGGGGCATGCAGGTAAAGGCATTTGAAACACCTTCCTGCATCAGCGATGATGTGAGCGCGGTCGTAGAGGCTCTTTACAACCTCACAACTGGCTGTCCAGTGGTTTGCTGAGCAGAAAATGCAACCAGAAAAACCAACTGGAGGGTCAGATGGTGGAGCGGGCGAAGGCGCAGCAGGTGCGGCACTAGAGGCTGAAGCGGATGTAGTTGCTTCATCTCTATGTGCTGCGGGCTGAGATGATGAAGAAGCGGGCTGAGGGGGCGGAGTAGGTGCGGGCGAATAGCGGCGCTTAGCGGGTCGAACAACAGGAGCTTGTTCCTGATTTTGTACCGACTCGCTAAGGGAGGTGGATGTAGATGCAGCAGGGATGGTTGAGGTGTTAGAAGGTACGGCTGCTGCATGAGTAGATGATGTGGATGGTTGCGGCGAAGTAGTGGATGTGTGAGCGGAGGGAGCAGGAGGCTCCAGGGTAACAGCTGTCACGGTTACAGTAGTGTGCGAAAGAGTAGTAGAAGTTGTAGGTGTGACCGTGGTAGCTGGTCTCCAAGAGTTACCTGCAAGGGTGTGAGCGGGCGGAACGCTAGCAAGGTCTGCATCCAGGTTCTGTTGTGAACCCGAAGTGCAGAGGCGACGAAGGCGGTCAGTCAGAGCTTGATGCGCGTTAAACGCATGCGTAAGCTCTGCTGTGGCGGCATTATAGATGATAGGAATGGAAAGCGGAGGAGTGCAATGATAGTCGAGCATATCCGCAAAGTTACGGATATCCTCGGGGAGTGCGGTAATTTGCGGCGTGATGTGCATATCCACGATAGCGCGACGGTGATCAACATTGTAGATGAGAGTGGCCAAGTGATCAAGTGCATCAATCACCTGAGCCGGTGACTCCCAGTGATCGACCTTCTCGAAGAGTTCAATACGGAAGGCTGTAAGCTTTTGGGTACAAGCGTGCAGGTCCTTCAAGTTTTGAACGACTTCAAGAATAGGTAAGTCGCGGATGCATGGATATGGCTGGGCAGATGGAAGCGGAATAGAGGCTTCTCCAGCGATTACATCGCGGAGATGCACGTAGATGTCGTCGCGTAAGAACGCGTCGATCATCATAAGGTCGCGAGCGGAGAGGTGCGCGATGCTGAACGTGTAGTCGAAGTTAGCGGCTACAGTCAGCGTTTGAGCTAAGCGGAGAGCAGCGCGAGCATGCGTGGGAACTGCAAGACGCTGCGAGCGAAGGTCGGCCTCGACAGGTACATCGAGGAATTCGAACTTGCCTTGTGCGTACATAAAGCAAGCTTCGAATGGGGTCATTGTGCGGTAACCTAAGCAAGGAGGTTGGAATTGTTGATCCGGATCTTCAGCATCGAAGAAATGCTGTCGACGGATGGTAGGCTTAGGCTGCGAGCGGAGCTGCGGCGAAGGATCAACTCCTGCAATCGACTCCAGAGTGGAGAGAAGGAGGCGAAGATCCATGTTGGCGAAAGAGAGAGCGGCTTGGGCGTTAGCGGGTGTTAGAGCGGGAGGCTGCGAAGACGTGGAAACGGTTTCCACTTCCATGTCCGCAGAAGCGGGCGTGGGAGCTGCTGCTGAAGTAGTAGGAGGCTGTGCGGGCTGGTTAGCAGTAGACAATGAGCCTTGCGAAGCGAAAGAATGCGGCTGATTTTGCCTACGCATGCGCACAGACCTAGGCAACGTAGATGTTACAGTTGCGGCGGGATTGATGTTAGCGTGCGAAGTAGCAACAGCTTGAGAAGCGGGCTGAAGGATTTGCGGGTTAGGCGGCGGATGAGAAGCGGCTTGGAAATGAGCAACACTAAGAAAGGAAGAAGCGCATGGGTCTGCAAGTAACGCACCAGCACTACGATGGAATGAGTGGGACGCGATGGGAGTATTCTGAGAAACACTCACCTGAGTAGCACGATCCATGGCTCGAGCGGATGTGGCAGCTAGTACGGTAATAGGAATGCCAGAAGTGGACATCGAATAACCGGTAGTAGACTGCATAGTTGAACGCTAGGAATGTGTGAGACGATTGGTTGGTTAGACCAGAATAGCACTTACCTAAACTAGAGAGTTTTGAAACTAATCTTGAGAGAAAATAAATGTTACTCATTCACAAGTGTGCGATAGAGTGGATGGATATAGCGTAAGGATGAATGTGGAAGCGTGCGCGGCTAAAGGATGGAACTACAGCACGATAGGATAGAACGTTATGCGCTAAGGTAAAGCGTGAAATCAGAATTTAAAAACGTGCCAAAGATGTTATGCACGAAAGCGAACGAATGTTATCTACGCGTGCAAGCAATCTACACAATGCAATAGGACAAGAAGGATGTTAGCGCGATGCCTACTGCGGAAAGTCAACCAGGATATGCGAAATGGCTGACAGATATTAATTTAGAAAGAGAGTAGATGACAAACACGACGAAGAATCACAAACGTGCGCGAAAATGCGTAAAGATGGGTGTAAGCGATGCGAGAGGACAAATTAGGCGGCATATAGGTACCTTAGGGCATTACGAAATATCTATGCGGCTGAGAGTGAGCGCGCGCGGAACGCGGATGAATAAAGGGGACTAGCGTTGCGCTGTGCTGGAGCACCTAGTGTATTACCGTATATACCCACTGAATCAGGGTATGTTAAGCATTCAAACATGACGATAAGCGGATTTTTGACCCGTATAATTTTGATATGCGAAATATCGACGATGTAAGTGTCGATAAAGGAGTGATACCCGTATTGGTTGAAATGCGAAAATGAGCATGTTTGAAAGCGTTAACAGATCCGAACTGATCCAATGCGTATGAAGCGAAGCAAGACCAATTAAAGCTGACTAAATGCAGATAAAGTAAGCGCGGTTAAGCAAGCAGTACCTACAAGTAGAGCAGCTAAGAGACCTAACTGGGCAAGCGTGATAATACAAGAGATGAGCGAGCAAAGGAAGCAAACGCCGTAAAAGGGGGCGATGAGCGCAAATTGGCGAAGTGAAAGGGAGAAAACAACTACAAGGAGAACAGGACCAAGACAATCGAAATAAAGGAATCTGATACACCTATCTGGAATCCAGTATTACCGACTGTAGGAACGGACACGTTTGGCGGCACGAGGCGGTTGTACTCGTGTCGGAGACTGTTTTTCGCATTCCTTAGGTTCTGGTTGATCCTCGAAAGCTGTTATCTCAAGCGGATAAAGATGGTTAAGCGATCTAGTGAGTTCACGACCGTTGGGCATCCGGACGGTCGCTGAACGCGGTATTCCTGACCGATCGTATCTCAAGGTAGTGATTACACCCAAATGCCATTGGCCACGAGGAACCTTGCTGTCTGCGACGAGAACGACATCCGAGACCTGTGGAATGACCGGAGTGGATCTACCCTGGCGGATACGCTTCTGATGACGATCGGCGATGGTCGACAAGTAGTCCTTGTACCAGATGTTCCAGAAACGATCAAGCGCGGAGATGGTTTCGTGGTACCAACCGGCTAGACGGTGACTAGGAAGACTTGTCGAAGAGCGTTCTGACGGAGGAATCTGAAGGTCGACTTCTGGTGAAATGAAGTCGATCGGCTTCAGAACTTGCGGAGCAGTACAGGTATCCCGAATTGACAAGAGAGGACGTGCATTGAGGACTGCCTCAATTTCAAAGACGAGGGTCTGAAACTGCTGAAGCGGAAGAAGGTTGCGATGGACGGTTTTGCGGAAGGCGGACTTGAAAAGACCAACAAGGCGTTCATAGAATCCTCCTTTCCATGGAGAAAGGGGCGTTATGAACTTCCAAGTGATCCGACGATTAGCGAAAAAGTGAGTCAGTTTTTCGACTGACGACCGGGCATAGATGACGTGTTCCAACGTGTCGCTAGCCGAGACGAATGTAGTTGCATTGTCGCTGAGGATGTGATCCGGAGTTCCTCGGCGAGCAATGAAACGGCGGAAAGCGAGTAGAAATTCCTGAGTGGAATTGTCCAAGACGACTTCTAGATGGACAAGACGAGTCGCCATACAAGTGAAGAGACAAATCCATACTTTGGCTTTCGTATGGAAAGTGTCCCTATAGTATAGCGGACCAAGATAGTCCAATCCTACTTTCTGGAACGGTCGAGATCGAGCAACACGTTCCTGAGGCAGGCTGGGCATATCTGGATAGCGATAAGGGAGACAATTAGCCTTTTTACAGACTATACAGTCGCGTAGGATCTTAACGACTGTGCTCCTAATGGATGGAATGAAGAAGCGGCGACGAAGAGCTGCGATTGTAGCATGTACACCAGAATGGAAGTTCTCCAAGTGGTGATGCATGACTACGGCAGTAGTGAACGGATGAGCGGGAACGAGAAGAATTGGTACAGCAGAGATGGTAGAGGTCTCAGCGTGTTCTAGACGATTTGGGCAACGAAGGAGACCGTCTGCTGACCGATGGACATTAAAGCGATGAAGGGGAAGCTCCTTAAGCTGATGTTCACTTTCACGGTAATGCTCTGTTATAACCAGAGTTTCCGCGATCGTGAATTCTTCAGCGTTAATGAGCTTGGTCGGAAGCGAATGGGATAGATTAACCGAAGACGGACGACGACGGATTTTTAGGAACAGGGTACCAATGAACTTAAGAACGTAGGCCGTGGAACGAACGAGCTTAAGATAACGATTAGTAGCCTGAAACCTAAGCGGAGACTGGTAGGAGTAGACCTGTGTGGCTGTAAGCGCTTGGAATTCGTTCTCGACCTCTGGACTGACGTCTGGAGGAAGAGTGAATTCGCAATTTGCTTGAGGCCATTGTGACGATGGTAACACAAGGAACGAAGGTCCACACCACCAGATGTGGTTATGTGCGAAGCGAGTAGACAATCCACGTGAGGCACAATCGGCCGGATTCTGATCCGATTGCACGTAGTAGAACTTCACGTGGGTGCCTGACGTTTGCAGAGCCGAGACGATGGAACGGATTTCTACGACCCTGTTATTGACGAAGCGTTTAAGCGGACGAGAAGAGTGAATCCAATGCAGAGCTATTTGTGAATCCGAGAAGAAATGAACTGCTGCTATTGGACGGCGAAGTTGCGAATGGACGAAGCGGACAAGACGGGCACTAATAAGTGCGGCGAGAAGCTCCATACGTGGCATTGTCAACGGCTCGACTTCTCCAAGTCGTGACTTTGCCATAAGGAGGTGCGAAGTTGTGCCAACCGAGGAGTGACAAATTAGATAGACACAGCAAGCGTAGAGACGTTGGGAAGCGTCTCCGAAAACTGCGAGTTCTAACTTGCAAGATGGATCCGACGGAACGACACAACGCGGAATAAGCGGAAGCGGGTCTTCCAGGTCCTGAATGAGCAGTTTCCAACGGAGAAGATCTTCCTTGTCGAAAGGATCATCCCATTGGTACTTCTTCTTCCAGGTATCCTGTATGAAGACCTTAAATGGAGCCAGAAACGGTACAAGAAGTCCTAGCGGATCGAACGTGGAGGACAATGCACGAAGAGCCGTGCGCTTTGTACTAACTGGCTGATGGACGATTTTGAGAGGAACAACAAGATTGTCGAGATCCGGTTTCCACGGTATTCCGAGAAGCTTGACAGTACTTGCATTCCTGATGCGATCGGAAGGCGAAATAGCGGAGTTGACGACATCCGAGTTGCACAAGAATTCACGAAGATTCATGTGCATCGACTCGAAGAGGGACTTGGATTCGCGATACTTAGCGATAGCCTCTTCTGGTGTGTTTGCACTCAGAATAACGTTATCGACGTAAGTATTCTGCTCGATTTCCTTCTTCAAGGAAGAACGAGGATCGCGATTCAAGTAATACAAGATGGAAGCGGCTAAGAGGAACGGAGAAGCGGTGATCCCAAATGGAACCCTTGTGAAGCGAAAGATGCGAAGATTCTGCGGAGACGGTGGAAGCGATGGATCCCTAAGCCAAAGGAAGCGAGTAGCATCTCGCTGATTGCGCTGTAAGCGAATCTGCAAGAATGCTTTCTCGACATCCGAGACCAAGAGAAGTGGTGTTAGCCTAGAACGAAGGAGAATGCCAACGAGATCTGGTAAGATGGCAGGACCAGAGTGTAGACAGTCGTTTAGGCTAGGCGAGTTGCGGTAGTGCGAAGACGCATCGAAGACAACACGTAGCTTGGTGGTGGACGACGTAGCCTTGATAACCGCTTGGTGCGGGATGTAATAGACGCGGTGGTCGTCGAATTTGAATTCGTCGACCTCTTCGATGATTCCCTGTTTAAGGTAGTCATCGAAGGTAGCTGCGTAGTCCTTCCAAAGTGAAGGCTTTGAGACCAAGGAACGATATTGACTTTCGAGACGTTTGTAAGCGAGAAGTTTATTGTCGGCGAGGCGCGGATGCGAAGATTTCCAGGGGAACTGGACGTAGAGATAACCTCCAATTTCCTCTGCCGTGTTCTGAAAGCGACGAAGAACACGGGCATCCTCATCCTTGTCGACGGACGGGTCTGGATCATCGGTGATACCGAGGAGATCCAGATCCCAAAGGCGAGAGACGGAATCGACGGAGCGTTCTGGGGACAAGTGGTCAACCACTTGTGCCATATTGACGAAAAAACGAGAGACCTGAGACCGTTGGACCGAAACGCGTGTGTGCCAAGACGAGACCTGATGGAAGTACAACTGGTGTGTCCGTGAACAGAACATCCCAGAAGTAGTTAATACCAAGAAGAATGTCTGGTTCCACAGTTTGCGTGACGAGCAACGAGTCCGGGTCGACTCGGTTAGCGAGAAGCGAGTCAAAGTCTTCTGGATGGAGTTGTTGTGCCTGGCGTGGAGCGGCAACGACATCCTTAACGTAGAGCCGGACTTTGAACGGCTGATCGGAGTTGTCGAACAACTCGACATCGACTAAGGATGTATCTTCAGTCACTTTGTGACCTCCGAAACTAACCGTTGTCAATGTACGAGTGTCGGACGGATGGAGCGAAAGACGAGAAACCGTAGCACTAGTGATGAAGCTTGTTTGAGCACCCGAATCCAGAAGGATGGAGACTGGTTTCCAAGTACCTGTGCGTTGATCAAGCGCGTAGGCCCTGACGATCATCAGCATAGGCTGATGTTGCGGTGCTGCAAACGAAGGAAGTGCCGAAGACTCTTTAACAGACTGGTAGCACTCTACGGCCGTTTTGTACTCCAAGTCTGTAGAGACTGTCTGAACAGAGGAACGGTTTCTAGACGGAGAAGGTGATTCCTGTCGTCTCCTGTGGGAGGAGGACGACGTGGAATCGCTGAAGCGGACGGACGGTGGAGAGCGAGACGGATACGGAGAAGGACGACGATAAGTGCGGAGAGACGGACGTGGTGAACGAGAGCGATACGGAGAACGGTGACGATAGTGTGGAGAACTGTAACGTGTGGAATAATGACTATAACTACGACTATCCCTGTCGCGTGAGCGACGTCGAACAGGCGAACGCGAGTAGTCCCGAGAAGTGGAACGAGAACGACGACGATGGTAGGTGTCGCGAGAGGAGTTCCGAGACGAACGACTACTACGAGATGAACGATGGCTGTCTTCCGGACGACGGCTATCGTTGCTTGAACGACGACTACGGCTAGGAGACCTAGGAGTTGGATTACGCAAACAGAGAAGTGGATGATGACCTTTACCACAACGATTACAGTTTGCAGCGGAACAGTTGGCTGCAATATGACCCAAGATGAGGCACTTGTAGCACAACCGATGACGGTCCACGATGAGGCGTCGATTAGATGGAGCAAGATACCGACTACAACTACTGGACGAATGATTCGGAGAAGAGCAGAAGCAACAAACATCCGGATCGTACGGTGCCAGAGGAGTAGTCGATCTAGTATCGGCTTCCTCATCGGTGGAGAGCGAATTGATGGCCTGATCTTCCTGGCTGGGACGAAGCGACTTGTCGTCTATCTTCTCGAGTTCTTCGATGAACTTGCTAAACCCCTCAAGAAGCTGCTGTAAAGTCCAAGTCTCACCTGAGCGATGTTCCATCTTGATGACTTCCAGCTGGGTGTCCTTTGGGAACTTCTTGCGGACCAAGTTCTTGAGCGATAGCGACTGCGACGTGTCCTCGAATCGTGCCAATTGTAGCACACAAGCTTGGATGCGACATAGCGTTTCCCGTTGTGAGCTGGCTGAGGCTGACGACAGCGGTAGTTCTTCCAGCTTCTGCAAAAAGTGATGATGAGTGAAGTCTGGTCTATCGTAGCGCTGCAGCAATGCCTTAATTGCGGGCTCATAGTTAGCGGGATCGGTTATGTCTAGACTCTCAACAACTAGCGCGGCAGAACCCTTGAGGCTGCTAATGAGATGGAGAAACTTGTTAGCAGTATTTAGAGCGGGGTTATTGTGGACAATGGTCTTATATCTAGCCCACCAGTCATAAAATTGACCTTGATCCCCGTCAAACACAGGAAGCTCTAGCTTGCGCAGTTGGAATGTCTGATTGTCGAAAGCGCTTGCGGCTGGAATTGGATTTGCGGCGAAAATGTTAGGCTGAAGCGAAAGGCGAGCAACAGCATTGGTTTCCGAACGCAGATTTTCTTGCGAGGACATGCGGCTAAGCGGCGGAGCAGAAGCAGTATTCGCGGCAAGCTGTTCGCGGATCTTACTAGCGATTTCGAGCTCTAGTTCTATCTGCTCGTCCAGCTGGCTGATTGCGATTTGCGCGTCATGCTGCAATTCTGCGCCGTGATGCTGTTCCCAGTACGCGTTAAAGTCCTGCACGAGATTTTCGTTGTCTGGCTGTTCGCTGACAAAACAGTGCGCGGTTTCGTAGCGCTCGTCCAAGATGTCTAACGCTTTTTCGATTGCGGTCTTAGCGCAAGTCATCCCTCCATTACGCCTAGAGAGCAGGTCGAGCTGTGCGCGCGGAGAAGCATCCGAGCTGAAGGATTGACGGTAGCTCGGGTCGATCCTTTCCAGTGCGCGGTTGAGACGGTTGATGGCAGCGGTTGTTTTCGCCTTGACTGAACCGTACTTCGACATCGTTGCGATTGATAGCTGTATCGTATCGATACTATCTGCAATGAGGAAGTGTGACAATGAAATGTTCGACGTCGTGAGAACGTCCTGGCCAAAGACGAACCCACGACAAACGAGCAAAGTCAACTGCGAAAGTGGCCCTCAATCCTTGAATATCTCACGCTGTATGATTGGGCGTAGCTGGCAGTCGGGTGAACATAGGACCGAAATGGATCAAAGTGGCAGAAGAATAGCGAAGATACGCAAGGCAATGCGAGCGAACGCAAGGAGAACGCGTAGGGTAGGATGATGTGCGGGCGAAACAAAAAGGGCGATGTAGGGAAGCGTACGAAAACAAGAAGGCAGCAACTGGCACAAATAAGAACCCAACACGCAGAGCAGTCTAGCGCGTGTGCTTACCCCAAGACTGTTGATCCTCGAGTGTCAAGCGGCTTCTGGGTCCTTCCAAGCCAACCCTGCGGCTAAAGGCCATGGGACGAACCCAACTCGATCTACCCCCGCAGAGTGAGTAAGCACCTGGCGCGTAAGGGGATTGCGTCTACTAGCCAGCGCGTCCATGGCAGGCTCCGGCGCCACCTCGCTTTGAGGACTATACGTGGAGTTCGATGACGTCTGCCACCCGCCATCTAGCTCCTCGTAACACCGGTTCGGCCTCTTACGGTGGGAGACGAGACCCCAGTCGCAATCGTTAAACGGATTCTTACCTATGCGTCTGCGCTCCTAATTGCGTGCGGAACCCTAGCGATACCCATTTGGAAGGAAGCGGGACTGCCTTAACACTTACCTAGGCGCGCGTGCGTGCAACTGTGGCGCGGCGGTGGCGGGCTCGATCTTCTACGGCGTCCTGAGCGGTTGCTCTCAGGAAACCGTGGCCCGATGCACCAATTTTGTCGTGCCCGGCCAGGGCGTCGGTGGTAGCACCCAAGCCAGACACGGCAAAAGAGGGTTTAACCTGAACCCACAAGGCTACGTGAGGGTAGTACCGCGGCGCATTGAAGCAGTGGGCTCGCAAGCCAGCGGGCGAAGTGATAAAGGCCTACTACCCTAGGCGAGCGGCAAGCGGGCGCGGGCAAGAGCTTAGCGAACTTAGCGTATTACGACTTCTCTAAGATCCAAACGATCCGACCATTTCTGGATTCTGTCCCTTCCCGACACAACACAACTAGTTTCTTCAATCGGACATCCCGAGATATTCAATGTCTCTATCTTCCATGATCTCAACACGAGTAAATAGCCACCTTCATGATCCCCATCGAATATGATATCAATACAATAGAGAGCTATAACCACAAGATGGAATGTGTTAAGTCATAACCGGCCTGATGGACACGCGCGGCACTGCAGGATCTTCAGCGGCTCGACATGGACTTGGATTGGCGTCGTCTGGAGGCGGTGGACATCTTCGAACAGCGGATTGCATCATCATCTTCGTCGGCAGGACTTCTGGGCCATTGCGGCAGCGGAGCGATCGATGGAGCGAGTGACGAGAGTGACGGTGAGGAGTCGACTGGCGAAGACTGAACTCGATCGAACGCGAGGGCTCTTTATATACTGCTGCCGGCGTGGGAAAGTACCGTAACCCATGAGAGCGCGCTGATGGAAGGGCGCGCTGGCCACGCAAGGGGATTTGAACCGGTAGAGGACGTCGGCCCAATGCATCCCAGCTTGCTGGCGTCCAGACCGGAAGGGAACGTCGTCGGTCGAAGGAGTCCTGGGAATGGAAGTCGTGCGACAGTCACGACAGTGGCCAGCGGCGGCGACGCAGGTTGCGTGCTATACTACAGGTGCACTATAGCCGCAACCATCGTAATTGTTGATTTTTACTTTTGCTTCTGGAATATTTATTTCTAATTAATCAGCAATGAAATTAATATTTGTAGTAACGGCGTCGAGGTCCCCAAAGTGATAAGGCTGAGACCTCTTCTTTTTCCAAACGCCTCCTTCTGGCTGCGTCTTTGCTTGTATGCCGTTGTAATGTACAGTCCTTGTCGAAAACATAGACGGATTCCGTGACTGCGGAAACGCGGCGGGACCTGAACGATGGATGCGCAGAGAGCATGCTCTAATTGAGAGGGTGCAGTAGGTCCCAACGCGATTCTGTGGCCGTAACGATATGAAACCGCACGCGCAATCCGTCTATCTTTTCGACAAGGACTGTAGAGCATATAAAGCATATGTGTAATTTTCATAAGCTAGAGTTTCAAGGCTTTCAGAATAATGTGCACAAGGCTTACAAATAGAGGAGGAGGCACGGTCAAACTAAGACCAAAGATACGTGTTGTTGAGTGAGTGGTGCCTCATCTCTGGAATTGGTTAGCAACACTGCGTTCACTTGGAGCCTACGTAAGTTATGGTTACGCGATCAACTCAGTTTGTTGAGTTACCGTCGATAAGGAAAATTCAAAAACAGAACGGTCGGTTAGATCAATATACATACAAATAGGTTGACCTCTCCTTCAATATTGTTGAAGTTAACCTCCCTTCTAAATCTCTCTTTAAATTCACAAAAAAAACCGAGGCAGGGCTCATTTTATTTCTTCACATCACATTCAAAAGCATCGTTGACGTGACCGCCAGGGAAGAGGAAACGTTAGTCGACGATCTCAGAAATTACACAATAATGCACCTGTCTCGGAAGAAATTACACAATAATACACCTGTCTCGGAAGAAAATTAGCTAGCGCGTAATGTGCGCATAGGCTCAATATGACTTCTGATCCCCAGTAAGTACACTATTCTCGCAATCCAAACGTAGTGCTTCTCTGGAAATTCCATAAACTTAAAAAAAGTATATTAGGCAGTAAGCTATATACGCCTGTAGTCTCTTACCCCTATTTGACCATGAAGCCTTCCAATGACTGCACTTGTATTTCTTTAATACTCTGTTATGGTGGAGCATTGTGAGAGCTTGTAAATGTCAACATCGGTGCTATCTGCCTATCGGATCAGTGAAGAATTCTAAATGAGGAATTCACATAATTTCTTGATAACTGAGTTAATCCTGTTCATTTTTGACTAGAAAGAAGCTGAATCAGTACGGAAAACCATTCCTAACCATTGAACCAAAGTGACGGCACGAGGCTATATGCGAGTAGCCAGGAATTCCAGATAGTCGCAGTGTTGTTTAATCATTCTTGCATCA